>JAAIIK010000272.1:214879-258364 GCA_014706435.1 Silurus glanis
TTCTCTGACACACCTGACTTCCTCATACAATACCACAACTCCTCTCTTGGCACCCTGTCGTACGCTTTCTCTAAATCCACACACACACACACACTGTAACTCCTTCTGACCTTCTCTATACTTATCCATCAATATTCTCAAAGCAAATAAGGCATCTGTGATGCTCTTCCTCTGCATGAAACCATACTGTTGCTCACAGATGGTCACCTCTTCTCTCAGCCTGGCTTCCACTACTCTTTCCCATAACTTCATGGTGTGACTGATCAACTTAATTCCCCTGTAGTTACTGCAGGTCTGCACATCTCCCTTCTTCTTAAAGATCTGTACCAGCACACTCCTTCTTCTTTCCTCAGGCATCTTCTCACCTCGCCATCTCTCCTAAACATCTCCATGCTTCTACCGGTATGTCATCTGGTCCAACCGACTTTCCACTCTTCATCCTCTTAATCGCTGCTCTCACTTCCTCCTTACTGATCCTATCCACTTCCTGGTTTACATCTCCACACCATCCAACCTTCTCTCTCTCTCATTTTCCTCGTTCATCAGCTGCTCAAAATACTCCCTCCACCTTCTCAACACATTCTCCTCACTAGTCAACACATTTCCATCTCCATCCTTTATTGCTCTAACTTGCAGCACATCCTTCCCAGCTCGGTTCCTCTGCCTGGCCAATCGGTACAAATGCTTTTCTTCTTCCGTAGTGTCCAACTTTACATACAGCTCCTCATATGCCTTTTCCTTGGCTTTCGCCACATCCCTCTTTACCTGCTGCCGCATCTCCTTGTACTCCTTCTTTGTACTCCTATTTATTAATATAATTAATATATTCATATTTATTTCATTTAGCACATTTCCATGATTCACTACATTTATATTTATGGCATTTGGCAGACACCCCCTTATCCAGAGCGACTTATATGGGGTTATGATACGGGGTTAAGGGCCCTCCTCAGGGGCCCAGAGGTGGCAGCTTGGTGTGGCTGGGATTTGAACTCCCAATCTTCAGATCCAAAGTCCAATGCCTTAACCACTAATCTAACACTTCCCCCAGTACTGTTATTTTATTTTTGTAATAAAGTTAAAAATAAAGCACTATTTTACATAAAGTATGGTTTTTAAATCCAGTGAACATTTCAAAAACTAGCGCTTGATTATATGGGTATCGCCAAGTACGATACAGCTATCTGTATAAAAAACAGGTTTTAATAATCTCAACCTATTTAATACACGTCTCCTCACACATTTCTTTTATTATCTAATCTCATGATGTGGCGGCAACACAAAGCAAAACGAAAATCCTCCAGATACAGACTACAGCTGCAAATTTGATTCTGCTTTCAATAAACGATTGCTCCGTTTTAATTAAAAAGGTATTTTACTAATATGTACAATTTCCTTAATAAATTGATTTAGTTGGGTTGTTTTAAAAAAAAATTAAATACCAAAAAAAAAAACTTTAATCACTTCAGCCACAGACTTTTAAAGCTCATTACGTGCAGTTATCATCCTCAGATTCTCAAGCTACGACTACTTTCTACCCGAGTACCAGCAGATAAACTGCTAGCTTTGGGAATTGATTGCACCAACATGCAAAGTGACATCAAGGTCAAACATCTAAAATAGTTTTTTTCATGTTTGAAGTGCACTCATTCATCACACGCTGTGCACCTGCTTATTTACGCAGTTATTTCATCTGACAGTCATATTGTTTAAAATCATGCATGTCAATTAAAAAGACTGATTTTTTTCTGCCAGGCAGGAAATATTTATATATTATAATATAATATGATATAATAATATATATTTAGGTGAAGATATTTAAGTGAACTAATGAGAACAGCAGAGTTTAGATTAGCGTTTTTAGTTATTATACTTCAGTAGTGAAACATCACTTTTATCTCTCTCAGCCAGTGTCCTAATGCAGCACAGCTGTTCTGTTATTTGTTGCAGGCTTGAAGAGGAAAGACGTGTGGAATGGTTGGAGGAAAAACATAAACTTCAGGAAAGAGAGGCAGAACTGCAGGAGAAGTACAGCCAAGCCAAACAACGCATGCAAAAAGCTGCACTCGCCCAAAAAAAGGTCAGAGTTATTCAGTGCTCCTGAAAATGTATTTTTGAACTGAACCGCAATTTATTTTTAGATTTTTTTTTTCCGCTGCTCACCGAGGGTCCGCAATACAACGGCGTTTTAGTGCTACAGTAAAAAAATGAAGAAATACACGATAACGAGATTAAAGTCGTAGCAATATGAGAATAAAGTCTAAGTATTTTGACCCCGGCTGAAGTACTGGTGTCGGGCACGTCAGGGTCAATTTCTTTGATCATCTTCCTCATTATCTCTTGAAATAGCACACAGATGTAACTATGTAACGATCCTTCCGATGTAACAGATGTAACTATCCTTCATACTGCACAAAAGAAGAAATTCCCTCAGTTTTTTTATACATTTTTTTTTTCTGTATAAATTAATTTTCTTACAGAACTGCTGCAGTCTCCGTTTACTAATTCTAATGAAAAGACAAATAAAAAAGACCTCCCTGTTAGATTTTAACCTAAAGTACGATTTAACTAAATCCTCCACACACATTTTATGGAAAACAGTGAAATGTTTTTCTCGCAATTCTGTGATTTTTCTAAAAAGAGTACCACTTTAATCTCGGATTTGCTGTGACTATTCTCAAAATATTTCGACTTTATACTCGTAATTTTGTCTTTATTCTCTAAATATTTTGACTTTATTGTAATTTTTACTTCATTTTTAAAATATTTTGAGGTTTTTTTATTATTATACAAAAAATTTAATATAAAATATGTAATTTTTTGTATTGCTACTACTTTACTCTCGTAATCTTAGATTTTTTTTTTTTTATACATGGCACTAAAAACGTTGTAGACGGAAAGCCCAAACTGTCAGTTTTATTATTAGATTTCCAGTCACTGAAGGTGCCTTCAGCTTTACACTTTTACTTCTTCTTATCACCGGGGTCACTCATGTAGCACCTGGAACCCTGTTGTTTTTAATCGCGAAAGGTCAATTGGTCTGATGGTGGTGCTATAGTACCCTTTTTGTTTTATATCATATCTCATGAACCATAAGTCCTACCACAGATTTTCCTGATTACTAGAATTCAGTAAGTGCATTTGTTACAACTATTTGTACAAACAGCACAACACAATGGATTTCCTGCAAACGTCTGTACTTTTCTCATAATCCTAAGTAAGTTTTTGTGTCAATGTAAATCTCTACCATCAGATTAAAACAAAGATGATCATCAAAATGTTTATTCATGTTGTCAGTGTGACGGCGCACGGTTTCAGTATTTCCTGATCTAAACTACAACTGAAAATGCACGAGACTGAATTTCTTCTGTATGACATCTATGAATTTCACCAGCACAAATGTACACATTACTGTGTGAGATATTGACTGTAAGAGACTGAACAGGATTCACACTTTTACTGTACTGTAATAGAGTTCGTTCATTTCCTGACTGTTTTCAGAAGTCGTACTTCTGTGTTTTGCTGTCTGAGATTCACCTTTGACCTGTTTCAGAGAACTAGATGATTATTGGTTGATCTGATGCTGTTCACTCGCCTTCATTAGTGACATTCAAGATTCGTCTGCACAGTTCATCAATTCAAGACACATTTATAAAAAAAATCAAGCTTAATAGAAATTGAAGCTTCACACATTACGACAACTGGTTTAAACATTTTGCATTCAATGAACTGATGCTGAGATGTTTTGGGGGTTAAAACTATTCAGGTGAGAACCAGAGTAATATATTTTGATCAACATGAACATAATGTAGGTGAACATGAACATAATATATTTTGATCAACATGAACATAATGATAATGTAGGGAACAGCAGACACTTGTCTTCTTCTTCTTCTTCTTTCGGCTGCTCCCATTAGGGGTCGCCACAGCAGATCATCCATCTCCATACCACCCTGTCCTCTACATCTGCATCTTTCACACCAACTACCTGCATGTCTTCCCTCACCACATCCATGAACCTCCTCCTTGGCCTTCCTCTTTTCCTCCTTCCTGGTGGCTCCATCCTCAGCATTCTCCTACCAATATAATTCATGTCCCTCCTCTGCACATGTCCAAACCATCTCAATCTCGCCTCCCTCACCTTGTCACCAAAACATCCTACATGCGCTGTCCCTCTAATAAACTCATTTCTAATCCTGTCCATCCTCGTCACTCCCAACGAAAACCTTAACATCTTCAGCTCTGCTACCTGCAGCTCCACCTCCTGTCTTTTACTCAGTGCCACTGTCTCTAAACCATACAACATCTCAGGTCTCACCACAGTCCTATAAACGTTCCCTTTCACTCTCGCAGACACTCTTCTATCACAAATCACTCCTGTCACTCTTCTCCACCCACTCCACCCTGCCTGCACTCTTTTCTTTACTTCCCTAACACACTCTCCATTACTTTGCACTGTTGACCCCAGGTACCTGAACTCCTCCACCTTCTCCACCTCTTCTCCCTGCAACCGCACCACTCCACTGCCCTCCCTCTCATTTACACACATGTACTCTGTCTTACTCCTACTGACTTTCATTCCCCTTCTCTCCAGCACGTACCTCCACCTCTCCAGGCTCTTCTCCACCTGCTCACTACTCTCACCACAAATCACAATATCATCCGCAAACATCATAGTCCAGGGAGACTCCAGTCTGACCTCGTCCGTCAACCTGTCCATCACCACTGCAAACAGGAAAGGGCTCAGTGCCGATCCTTGATGCAGTCCAACCTTCACCCTGAACCAGTCTGTCTTTCCTACTGCACACTTCACTGCTGTCACACTGTCCTCATACATGTCCTGCACCACCCTCACATACTTCTCTGACACACCTGACTTCCTCATACAATACCACAACTCCTCTCTCTCCACCCTGTCGTACACTTTCTCTAAATCCACAAATACACAATGCAATTCCTTCTGTCCTTCTCTATACTTCTCCATCAACATTCTCAAAGCAAATAAGGCATCTGTGGTGCTCTTCCTCGGCATGAAACCATACTGTTGCTGACAGATGGTCACCTCTTCTCTCAGCCTGGCTTCCACTACTCTTTCCCATAACTTCATGGTGTGACTGATCAACTTAATTCCCCTGTAGTTACTGCAGGTCTGCACATCTCCCTTATGCTTAAAGATCGGTACCAGCACACTCCTTCTCCATTACTCAGGCATCCTCTCTCCTTCCAGAATCTTGTTAAACAATCTGGTTAAAAACTCCACTGCCATCTCTCCTAAACATCTCCATGCTTCTACCAGTATGTCATCTGGTCCAACCGACTTTCCACTCTTCATCCTCTTAATCGCTGCTCTCACTTCCTCCTTACTAATCCTATCCACATCTTGCTTCACCAACTCCACATCATCCATCCTTCTCTCTCTCTGATTTTCCTCATTCATCAGCTGCTCATAATACTTCCTCCACCTTCTCGACACACTCTCCTCACTAGTCAACACATCTCCATCTCCATCCTTTATTGCTCTAACTTGCAGTACATCCTTCCCAGCTCGGTCTCTCTGCCTGGCCAATCGGTATAAATCCTTTTCTCCTTCCTTAGTGTCCAACTTTACATACAGCTCCTCATATGCCTTTTCCTTGGCTTTCGCCACATCCCTCTTTACCTGCTGCCGCATCTCCTTGTACTCCTGCCTACTTTTCTCATCACTCTGTCGATCCCAATTCTGTTTTGCCAACCTCTTTCTCCTTATGCTGTCTTGCACTTCCTCATTCCACCACCACGTCTCCTTGTCTTCCTTTCTATTTCCAGATGTCTCACCAAGTACTTTTCTAGCTGTCACCCTCATCACTCCTGCAGTAGTTTCCCAATCATCCAGCACCTCTTCACCACCACCGAGCCCCTGTCTGACCTCTTCCCTGAACCTCACACTACACTCTTCCTCCTTCAGTTTCCACCATCTTATTCTTCTTTCAGTCCTTACTCTCCTTCTCTTCTTCTTCGCCTCCAAAACCATCCTACAGACCACCATCCGATGCTGTCTAGCTACACTGTCTCCTGCCAACACCTTACAGCCTCCATTCTCCTTCAGGTTGCATCTCCTGCATAGAACATAGTCCACCTGTGTGCACCTTCTTCCACTCTTATAAGTGTTCACCACTGCCATTTCCATCCTTTTAGCAAAATCTACCACCATCTGCCCTTCCACATTCCTCTCCTTAAGGCCATACCTACCATCACCTCCTCATCACCTCTGTTCCCTTCACCTACATGCCCATTAAAGTCTGCCCCAATCACCAATCGTTCTTTCCTAGGTACACCATCTACCACTTCATCTAATTCACTCCAGAATCTGTCCTTTTCCTCCATCTCACAGCCGACTTGTGGAGCAAAGACACTGACGACATTTATCATCATCCCTTCAACTTCCAGCTTCACGTTCATCACCCTATCACAAACTCTCTTCACCGCCACTACACTCTTACTGTACTCTTCCTTCAGAATCACCCCTACACCATTTCTCTTTCCATCCAAACCATGAGAGAACAGTTTAAACCCACCTCCAATTTTCCTTGCTTTACTCCCTTTCCACTTGGTCTCCTGAACACACAACATACCTACCCTTCTCCTCTCCATCATATCAGCTATCTCTCTCCCTTTACCCGTCATAGTACCAACATTTAAAGTACCAACCCGAACCTCCACTCTCCTACACTTTTCTTTTTCCTGCCGTCTCTGTAGACGTCTTCCTCCTCTCCTTTTCCTCCTTCGGCCAACAGTAGCCCAATTTCCACCAGTACCCTGTCGGCTAACGATACCTGTGGCGGTCGTTGGTAACCCGGGCCTCGACCGATCCGGTATGAAATTCTTATTTGTGATCCGCATATTTGATTTGGCACATGTTTTACGCTGGATGCCCTTCCTAAAGCAACCCTCCCCATTTACCCAGGCTTGGGACCGGCACTAAGAGTGCACTGGCTTGTGCCTCCCTAATGTCTGGGTTAAACAGCAGACACTTGTACACAATCAAATAAATGAATGTACCAAAGAGTTTGCAGTTTAATCAAAGCAACAATAACTTGCTTTAATGATGTCATGATGTGGAGGTTGAACAAGTCGTTTTGAGAATGAACCAGCTCCATGAAGATCTCCTGCTTTGAGCTCAAAACCTACCTTACTGAACATGAATATGAATGCTGACAGCATCACCTCATCTACATCAGTACCTGACTTTACCAACACCCTTGTGTCTGAATGAGAACTAATTCCCACAACATCTAGAGGAACATCTTTGCATATGTGGACTAAATGTGGAATGAGATATCTAAAAAGCATATGGCATATAACAGTACTGCCTCATGAAACCAACACTGCTGCACCTTTAGTGCTTGGGCATTAACAGCAATCATCTTCTGACTACTGGCTGTGAACGAGCCAAAAAAAACTTAATGACGAGCTTTAAATTTTAATGTTGGCTATATTTTTATGTTTGCTTTGATTTTTGCCACGTAATTATTTTTCCCATTTACTTTTTTTCGTTTTCTTCTAGAGAAAGACTCTAACTGAGGCTAAGGAGAAGAAACTGCAGGATAAATTACAGCTTCTGGAAGCCAAGATAGAGGAACTGGAAATTGAGAGTTCTGTGGCCAAGAAGTAATACTTTTTGAAATTCTGTTTAAAAGTACTATATGTGCTTCTTTAGTATCTGGTTGATTTGAATTCCTGTATTTGTGTGTCTCAGAAATCCCTCGTTTGCAGAGGAGCATGCTCAACTTTGTAGACGTCTAACCGAGCTGCAGAGGAGACACAAGGAGTTTCGGCAGCTGCTGATGGGAAACCACACGCTCTCAATGTCTGTATCTAACTCTTTATTCATTACAGGACCTGAGGGCAGCTTCAAAAACCCACAGGTGACTTACATTTATAAAGCGATAGTGAAATGCATACTTTATCTTCATTGGCATTCTTGATGAAAGCTTATATATATGTTTTGAGCAGTATAGGTTTTTCATTTATACTTTTCATTCACCTTTATTATGGCCATGGTCACGATGAATCCTGAGTTTAATCCTAGGAAAAAGAGAGTGAGGCGGGAATATACCCTACATGGTGCACCAGTAAATTTAGTTTAACCTAGTGCAATTAAAAAGTTTTGAGACTCGTTTTGTAACAAGCCAACAGATGGCAGCACAAGGCTGCACGCACAGTCACAGGGAGCACCGAAAAAGTGTGCCAAAAGACATCGTCCTGTGTACATCTGGAGCTGTGCAACTGGAGCTATTCCGACCACATGCCCACCCTGTCACCGAGTTCTCCTCACACGTGAGATTCTCAACATGATTTTACTTCCGCACCCACCCTACTCACCAGATTTGGCTCCTGCAGACTTCGCCCTCTTTCCCAAGATTAAGATCCAGCTCAAATTTTGTCACTGTTTTGGCACCAATGGGGAGATCCAGCGCGAATAGACTTCCAGGACACGTTGCAGAAGTGTCAGGAACACTGGGAGCGCTGGGTTGCTGTGCAAGGAGACTATTTGCGAAAGTGATAGTGTTGTAAACAGAGCGAGTCTCGAATACTCGTCTCTACTTTCTGATACCACCGTCTACCCTAGATGGAGGCATCAATAGATTTAGTTTAACCCAATATAAAGTTTACATTTTTGCTTCATTTGTATTATTAGTATTTTATTTGTGTAGTATTTCGATAAATCACTGGTTTTAACCCTTACATACTGTTTATTTCAATACGATCATATTATGTATGTTTTATTATTTGATCGACAATTTGTATTTATTTGAAATGTTTATCATTTTCAGACAAAAAAAATACTATTATTTAAAAAAAAAAAAGCAGTACTTCTGAGAGTTTCTTCTGTTATTTGAGTTGAGAGTTAGAGTTAATGTGTGCAGTCTTGTCTGGAGAGAATCATAGCACTGGGTGTCTGAGTAATATGTCAGACACACTTGTGGAGGTCTGTGGGATTCCTCTTCCATGCAAGATATTTTAATCTCCTTTTTATTAGCGCATGGGGGCTGCCATCTTTATTTTAAGCATTATTTAACAAGATTCAAATCCGGAGACCAGGACTGGCAAAAAAACACTGGAGAATGAATAATATTTAAAGTGTAAAACCAGTGATGTGTAGTAATGAAGTAAACGTCATTTGTTACTGTACTCAAGTAGCTTTTTCATGTATCTGTACTTTACTGAAGTATTTCCATTCGGGGGACTTTTATTTTTACTTCGCTACGTTTCAAAGTCCAATATGTTTTTTACTCAACTACAATTTGCGAAATCAGTCGTTATTTTTTATTGACGAGTAGATTAAAAAACAGGTCAAGTCACCAATCAGGATCGAGCGCACGCTCTGGTTTGAACTTGTTTTGATCGGCGCTCGGTGTATCTACTGATCACCAACATACAGTTCAGCATCAGTTCAACAGCAAGCAGAACATTTAGAGAGGAATAAATGATGAAGAAACTCCAGACTCGAACTCACCACAACACACGTGGCCTCATTCACGTGATTTGTTTGAAGTAGTTGAAAAGAAGGTTTTGGGCTCATGATAATTTATTAGATATCAATCAGTGTTTGACTCTTAATATCATTCTATTAATAGATCAATGTGCTGAGAGTCACATTCAAGTCTTTTCACATAAACTGAGTTGATGTGGCAAAAATGATAGAAACATTATAGTGGTAATAAATCATAGTACATTGGATATTTAAGTACATTTGAAGGCAAATACTTTTGTACTTTTTCTCTAGTGAAAGTTTAAAGGGACACTTTTACACGAGTGATAGTTTTCCTGAGCTTATCTCTACTTTTATGACATGGTTTGTGTACTTTGTATACCTCTGTTAAAGGATGTAATTATTAAGTATGCAATTATCCATGATTGATTGCATTTGGTTCCTTTTTCAGTCATTTTTTTTTTTTAATACAACATTTCTGACTCTTGGAGTCGACTGCACCCAGAAGATACTTTGTGTTTCTAAACATGTTATTGATCTTCCAGGAGGAGCAGCACATGCGGGAGTTATCAGGGCTGCAGAGGAGACTGGAGGAACTAGAGAATAGTCAACAGCAACAGCTGCAAGAACTGACTCCTCCTCTGGATCGAGACAGAGAAAAAGACAGCAACTCATGACAGCCTGGCTGACCTCTGACCTTTCACGCTTTTGAGACTGGAGCCGTCATAATATTGTGCCAAGTTAAATGTGGGTCCATTTATTGTTTTGTAAAAAACTTTTTGTGTTTAGAACATAGATGAAGTCTTTCGTCTTCCTGATCCTGATCCAAACAATATATTAGCTTTAAAATTGTTTACTAGACGTTGTTTACTAGAAGTTAATGAACTTATTTTAGGTTAATGCAAACTCTTTAGCTAAAGCAACACTACAGGCTCAGAAATATCTTACCTACATTAAATCTGCACCCATGAGTTTTCTTAATTAGGTTGTAAATATATTAGTAAATCTCTGAAGGAGGAGACAGAACAAGCAGTTTGTTCTTAAACAGTTTCATCTTACAACAGCCAGTTACTGAATTACTTCTCAAATTATTCTACCTTTCCGTGACCCTCTGTCAGGGGGAGGTGGTAGCTAAATGGTTCAGGCTTTGGATCGGAAGGTTGTGAGTTCAAATCTCAGCCACACCATGCTGCCCCTCCTGGGCCCCTGAGCAAGGCCCTTAAATCCCATACTTTAGTTGTATGAATGAGATAAAACATGTAAGTGGCTCTGGATAAGGGCCTCTGTCAAATACTGTACATTGTGTTCATTCAGGAGATGATAGTGTTCATTGGTGCTACTCCATTGGTTTATATACAGTTGTGTGCTTTAAGGTACAAAAATAATATAATGTTCATGTGATTTTACTATCAAAATGGATTTTAAAGCATTCAGTCGAGATGTGACTATAGTGCAGACCAGACACCTGAACTCGTACGGGACCCGACACAAACGTGTGCGGGTTGCAGGAGAATAAATATTTTCGCAGGACTCTGCGAAAAGGAAAAAATATATTCAATTCAATTCATTTTTATTTGTATAGCGCTTTTAACAATGAACATTGTCTCAAATCAGCTTTACACAGATAATGTGGTGATTAAAAGTGAATATGTTCTTTATGAGTAAGTTTGTCCCTGATGAGCGAGCCGGTGGCGACTGTGGCAAGGAAAAACTCCCCGAGATGGCATAAGGAAGAAACCTTGAGAGGAACCAGACTCAAGAGGGAACCCATCCTCATCTGGGTTGCACCGAATGTCCATTTATAAATATTTTATATTTAAAAATATTATTTTTAATTACTTAAAACAAATAATCTGGTTTTTATCTACTGCACAAAAACAACAATGGGAACTAAAATAAAATAAAAGAATTTACAGGCAGAAAGTCGGAAGCGAACTCTCGCGTGGTTCATGTGAGACTACTAGAGCAGACCGAGGAACAACGTCTGAAGCACAAGACAGCGGAGAATCACTGAGTGCTACAGATATCACTAAATTATTAAAGAAGGGACCAAACAACACAACAAAATCAAAAAAAGGAAAATCCGATATTTGTTGTGACGGCAACGGAAAGTGCCTTCCTCTTGCTAGCTGCAACAAATGCAGCAAAGTTCTCACGTACAGTGGGCACAGGTGTGAAACTTCAGGCCCTATGCGTGAGATAAGAAAGATGAACCAACAGAAAAATGTGATGACTTTTTGTTCCGACCCAAGACCTCATGACACCGTCTCTGGCCAGGGTTTCTTTAAACTAGCGCAGCACCTCGTGACACAGCAGGCAAGAATGGAAAAGTTGATGTGAAGGAAATGTTTCCTCGTCCAACGTTGTCATGAAACCTGAGTGAAAGGGCACAAACACTAAAAGAGCTGTTGTCAGTGATGTGACCAATACAATTGTGAAATTTGGTTCCACAGTGACGACTGATATTTGGACCTCAGGAAACCTTCCTTTCAGCCTTGATACATTACATAGATACAAATTAAGACTTTGTGTCAAGAGTACTTTAACAACACTATTTAATGCAGGCATTTCATAAACATGAAAACATTTAGGCATAATGTTTAAAATAGAATAGATAGTTTACAGAAACTTGTTTTTGTCACTGACAAAGGAGCGAACATGCTTGCTGCTTTAAGCAGCTTCACAAGACTGAACTGTAGTGCTCACATCCCGTAATTTCCGGACTATAAAGCGCACCCATATATAAGCTGCACCCACTGAATTTTACAAATATTTGTATTTTTAACATAAATAAGCCACACCTGTCTATAAGCCTGTCTACACTAATGTACTTTATACAGGCTTTAACGAAAGACACGTTACACACGATGTAACGGGTGAAATATGTTGTGCTTTCTTTAGGAGCATAGCGGTATTTTGGGAATAGCATGCCAGAAGCGAGTTCTCCCTTCACCCTGACTCAACGCGTTACAACGGCTTGTATCTAAACAGTAGCCGACCAAGAAAGTCATTGTTCACTGTCTTCCTCCTTCTTTTCACAACTATTTCTCTCGGAAGTTTATCTTTTGGCATCGTCGTGCGTTTAAAAAAAACTTTTTTTCTCCCGATGCCGTGCAGCTCAGAACACAGGCGAGGTGCATTTTTCGTTTCCGTTCGGAAATTTAATTGGTCTAATGTTATGGGGTTCAGTTTTTTGGCTTGAAGTTTGTGAAACCGGGAAAAACCCAGGAAAAATTCATAAATTAGCCGCTTCGTTGTTTAAGCCTCGGGGTTCAAAACGTGGGAAAAAAGTAGCGGCTTATAGTCCGAAAAATACGGTACTCAATACCATATTTTCACAGGCATTCTCATCCGCCATGGTGGACAAAACACCCGAAGTTGGCCACATTCTAAAAGACATGAAAAAACTAGTCACCTATGTCAAACATTCTGACCTGCAAGTGGAGCCAAGTCTCTAAAGCAGTCAAGATGAAATTCTAATTTCAGAGTGCTAGATTCAGTGTTTCAGCAGTCTGATGACAATGCAACAATCCCGTTGGAAAATACACAGTATGACAAAGTCGGGTGCTTCAACTTAAAACCCTGGTGACCTTTTTTTTTATTATTTATTTATTTATTTATTTTTTTTTATTATTCATTTGAAGATAAAACCAATGATTTGGAGTCAGACAATTCTAGAGCTGCAACAACTTATCGATAAAATACATATTGTGTAAACTGTTTGTTTGTAACTTCGGGAAAGTCGCACTGGATCTATTCTGTCGTGACTCGCGAGCATCAGGTTGCTCGATCAACTCGCCCACGACATTGTGATCATTTTAATTAAAACGATGCGAACAAACACTAAATCTAAAAGGAGCAAATAACATCAGGAGCAAACGATTCTATTTTTACTGACTGTTGTGGTTTTCAGCGAATGATTATGCATTTGTACACCACTGCATATTATTTCCTTTTTTAAATTTAGCTTACTGCATTTCTCCATTTCATTCTCTTTTTATAGCATTTGTCTTCTACAACTGTAACTTATCTGTTTTCATACAGGATTTACTGCGGCTTTACTACGTTCACATGCTTGTTTTCAATGTTTGTATTTAATTTATGCATAAATCATTTAATTATTATACAAAATTCTTCTTCTTTTGGCTTCTCTAATTAGGGGGCGCCACAGCGGATCATCCGTCCCCATACCCCCCTGTTCTGTACATCTGCCTCTTTCACCCCAACTACCTGCATGTCTTCCCTCACCACATCCATAAACCTCCTCCTTGGTCTTCCTCTTTTCCTCCTTCCTGGTGGCTCCATCCTCAGCATTCTCCTACTGATATACCCCATGTCGATCCTCTGCACATGTCCAAACCGTCTCAATCTCACCTCCCTCACCTTGTCTACAAAACGTCCTTCATGTACTGTCCCTCTAATAAACTCATTTCTAATCCTGTCCATCCTCGTCACTCCCAACGAAAACCTCAACATCTTCAGCTCTGCTACCTCCAGCTCCACCTCCTGTCTTTTACTCAATGTCACTGTCTCTAAACCATACAACATCTCAGGTCTCACCACAGTCCTATAAACTTTCCCTTTTCACTCTCACAGATACTCTTCTATCACAAATCACTCCTGCTATCACTCTTCTCCACCCACTCCACCCTGCCTGCACTCTTTTCTTCACTTCTCTAACACACTCTCCATTACTGTTCACTGTTGATCCCAGGTACCTGAACTCCACCTCTTCTCCCTGCAACCGCACCACTCCACTGCCCTCCCTCTCATTTACACACATGTACTCTGTCTTACTCCTACTGACTTTCATTCCCCTTCTCTCCAGCATGTACCTCCACCTCTCCAGGCTCTTCTCCACCTGCTCCCTACTCTCACCACAAATCACAATATCATCCGCAAAAATCATAGTCCACGGAGACTCCTGTCTGACCTCGTCTGTCAACCTGTCTATCACCACTGCAAACAGGAAAGGGCTCATAGCCGATCCTTGATGCAGTCCAACCTCCACCTTGAACCAGTCTGTCGTTCCTACTGCACACTTTAGTGCTGTCACACTGTCCTCATACATGTCCTGCACCACCCTGACATACTTCTCTGACACACCTGACTTCCTCATACAATACCACAATTCCTCTCTCTCCACTCTGTCGTACACTTTCTCTAAATCCACAAATACACAATGCAACTCCTTCTGACCTTCTCCATACTTCTCCATCAACATTCTCAAAGCAAATAAGGCGTCTGTGGTGCTCTTCCTCAGCATGAAACCATACTGTTGCTCACAGATGGTCACCTCTTCTCTCAGCCTGGCTTCCACTACTTCCCATAACTTCATGGTGTGACTGATCAACTTTATTCCCCTGTAGTTACTGCAGGTCTGCGCATCTCCCTTATTCTTAAAGATCGGTACCAGCAAACTCCTTCTTCGTTCCTCAGGCATCTTCTCACCTTGCTAAATCTTGTTAAACCTCTCTTTCGGCTTCTCCCATTAGGGGTCACCACAGCGGATCATCCGCATGTTTGATTTGGCACATGTTTTTACGCTGGATGCCCTTTCTAACGCAACCCTCCCCATTTATCCGGGCTTGGGACCGGCACTAAGAGTGGCTGGGGTTGGTTCCCTGACCGGGGAACGAACCCGGGCCACAGCGGTGAGAGCGCCGCATCCTAACCACTAGACCACCAGGGAACCTCCAAAATCTTGTTAAACAATCTGGTTAAAAAATCTAATGCATCTCTCCTAAACATCTCCATGCTTCTACCGGTATGTCATCTGGTCCAACCGACTTTCCACTCTTCATCCTCTTAATAGCTGCTCTCACTTCCTCCTTACAGCATGAGTGAACACCAAAAGATGTGGGTGAACTAACGTTGCCGAAATGTTTGGCACCAAATGGAATTGACATGCTCTACAAAATAGCTACATTCCTCACTCCCCAACTGCATCAGTTGATGATAATGAAAGACAAGCTGTGATCCATGCCGTCAAAGTGCTAGTTGATGTGTTGTGGTTTAATGAAAACACAGAGGAAATCCTACCACCTCCAGCAAAAAAGATGCTTTTCAAGACCTCACGGAATGGGAGGATGTTGTTGATGCCATAAACAGCGACGTATTTAAAGATCAAGTTGGACGGATCAGAAGCACACGAGCCCAAGGATGTCCTCCTGTGGTGGAAAAAACAAGGTCAAGAATTTCCAATATTAAGTAAATTAACACGCCATGTACTTTATGTTCAGCTTCCAGCGAACCATCGGAGAGAACTTCCAGTATTTGCGGTCGCATGCTCGAGCAGAGACGCGTTAATCCGAAGCCCTCATCAGTAAATACGTTATTTCTGTATGGACACATTAAGTAGTCCTACTTTTTTTTTGGTAATTCTGTTCTGAAAAGTTCCTTGTTAATGTCCTGCTCATGTTCATCATTTACACAAAAAGTTGAACTAAAAAACATTGAAATTTGTTTATTTTCCATTTCGTTTTTTATTTATATTCAAAAGGAAAGCAAGTGCAACAAAAATAAAGCAGAGTAGCAGGAAGAAGCAGTCAGGCATTGAAAATAAAACTACTTCTACATTTTACATGTGGGCTTTTGCAGTCATGAGCGAGAGAAAATAAAATTTCTTAGCAGGAGTAGGACTGAAAAATTCATCTCGCGCCAGTCTCTAGTGCAGACATACGGCTTTAATTCAAAGGGTTTACCAGTTATAAATATAATGCTTTTTTTAATCCTGGGATGCAAATCTTTTGCAGTTAATAACTGCCTAAAATCTGGACATAATCAAACACGGAGTTTCCTCTTTTGAAATGTTTGCCAGCAATTTACTGCAGCTGCTTTTCATTTTGTCTTCAGTAAAAACAGTTGAATTGGGTTGAGGTTGGGTTGACTATACACTTTAGTTTTTATCCTGCTACTTTAGAGGTCACATCAGGAACAAACAACAATAACTCTAACCCCTAACCCCAGTTCACTGGCAGCCATACATACTGCCTCTTTGTTTCCATGAGAGCCCAGCAAACCAAAAAGGCTCAGAATTCTTTCCTTTGTGAAGAAAAACCACTAGCAGCACATAGCCAAGTCTGGGAACTTATGGGTATCATTGTCAAAGTCAATAATCAGGCAATATTTTGTTCAAAATCCCTTGAATTAAAGCTGAAAGTCTGCATTTTAATCACATCACAATTTCTTCATTTCAAACCTATTGTGGTAGAGTACAGAGACAAAAAGATGAAACAAGTTTCACTGTCCAAATACTAGTCAAACTCAGTGTATATGGGACAGGGCTGGGAAAAGGGCAGGGCTATTAATGTGTATGTTTCAGCAGAGGGGATGCATGTGATAGACCATGTCCTGATCATTTCAACAGAAATCATAAGAACAGTTACCTTTACTGGGCTACTCTGATTAAGATAGAAAACAACAAACAATAATACAATTACGATGGTAAAGGTGATAAAGAACCTGCAAACGTCTTCTTAAACATTCAGCAGAGGAGAGAAGTGATGATTTTAGAAGCTACCACAAAGACAAAAGTTTGGGACACCTGACTTTTCCAGCCACATGCGGTTTTTCCCCAAACTTTTACCACAAAGCTGAAGGCACATAATTGTATCGGACGTCTTTGGATGCAGTACCATTAACTTTACCCTTAATTTGAACTTGGAAACCAAAACCTGTTCCAGCATAACAATGCCCCTTTGTACAAACCCGATTCCAAAAAAGTTGGGATACTGAACAAATTGTGAATAAAAACAGAATGCAATGATGTGGAAGTTTTAAATTTCAATATTTTATTCAGAATACAACATAGATGACATATCAAATGTTTAAACTGAGAAAATGTATCATTTTAAGGGAAAATAAGTTGATTTTAAATTTCATGGCCTTAACACATCCCAAAAAAGTTGGGACAAGGCCATGTGTGGCGTCCTCTGTACACGTCTGGGGACTGAGGAAACAAGTTAAGGAATAGGAATGTTGTCCCATTCTTGTCTTATACAGGCTTCTAGTTGCTCAACTGTCTTAGGTCTTCTTTGTCACATCTTCCTCTTTATGATGCACTAAATGTTTTCTATGGGTGAAAGATCTGGACTACAGGTTGGCCATTTCAGGACCCGGATCCTTATTCTACTCAGCCATGATGTTGTAATTGATGCAGTATGTGGTCTGGCATTGTCATGTTGGAAAATGCAAGGTCTTCCCTGAAAGAGACGACGTCTGGATGGGAGCATATGTTGTTCTAGAACTTGGATATACCTTTCAGCATTGATGGTACCGTTCCAGATGTGTAAGCTGTCCATGCCACACGCACTCATGCAACCCCATACCATCAGAGATGCAGGCTTCTGAACTGAGCGCTGATAACAACTTGGGTTGTCCTTGTCCTCTTTAGTCCGGATGACATGGCATCCCAGTTTTCCAAAAATAACTTCACATTTTGATTCGTCTGACCACAGAACAGTTTTCCACTTTGCCTCAGTCCATTTTAAATGAGCCTTGGCCCAGAGAAAACGCCTGCGCTTCTGAATCATGTTTAGATATGGCTTCTTTTTTGACCTAAAGAGTTTTAGTCGGCGACGGCGAATGGCACGGTGCATTGTGTTCACCGACAATGTTTTCTGGAAGTATTCCTGAGCCCATGTTGTGATTTGCCCGAAGATTACGGGCATCCAGTATGGTTTTCCGGCCTTGACTCTTACGCACAGATTGTTCCAGATTCTCTAAATCTTTGGATGATATTATGTACTGTAGATGATGATAACTTCAAACTCTTTGCAATTTTTCTCTGAGAAACTCCTTCCTGATATTGCTCCACTATTTTTCGCCGCAGCATTGGGGGAATTGGTGATCCTCTGCCCATCTTCCACCAATTTACCTAATAAGCAAATTGGTCCTCCAGCTGTTTCTTATATGTACATTTAACTTTTCCGGCCTCTTATTGCTACCTGTCCCTTTTTTGGAATGTGTAGCTCTCATGAAATCCAAAATGAGCCAATATTTGGCATAACATTTCAAAATGTCTCACTTTCAACATTTGATATGTTTTCTATATTCTATTGTGAATAAAATATAAGTTTATGAGATTTGTAAATTATTGCATTCCTTTTTTATTCACAATTTGTTCAGTGTCCCAACATTTTTGGAATCGGGTTTGTACAAAGCCATCTCTATGAAGATATGGTTTACATAGTTTGGAGTGGAAGTTTTGAGCAGTCTGTATAAGAGCTCTGACCTCAACCCTACTGAACACCTTTGGGATAAGTATGAAGGCTGACTTCACCCCAGGCCTCCTCACATCAGCTACCTCCGTGCCTGACTTTACTAACACCCTTCTGTCTGAATGAGAGCAAATCTTCACAAGCACACTCCAAAATCAAGTGGAACAGAAGAGTGGAGGGAATTATAAAAGCAAATTGGGACTAAATGTGAACGCAATGTTTAAAAAGCACATGCCGTACTTATGCCAGGTGTCCGCAAACTTTTGGAAATATAGTGTAGTGTTCAAAATCCATAAAAGAAAATAAAAATAAAAACACAATTGAATAATTTACAAACCCAGATTTTATTTAAAATTAAACATGGAAAGCATGTGTGCATATGTATTTATTCTCAAATGTGGAAATTAAGGAATGTACCATTAAAAAAAAATGAGTCATTTTGAATTTGATGTGTTACGACCCAGTCTAGGGTTAGGCCGGACAGAGTATTTAGCTCGGGATTCAAAAGAATGGATCTTATAAATTGACAACCCAAACACACCACAAACCCACACAAAAAGGTTTGCTACACAGGTGCTGGTATATTGTAACACAGAAATATGTACACAGACTCACAGGCTTGTCTTCAGGGTGGGCCAAGGCCAAAACAATAAACAAAAAGGACTGTTTTGGGAAAGCTACCCTTCCTGAAAACAAAGAAAAGGAAAACACAAACAGCTTCCCTAACTCCCTGCTACAAAAACAAAGACAAAACAATCCCTCACCCAAAGTAAATGGCAGCCACACCCCTAATGCCAGTGAAATAAATATGTACAGTGCCCAAAGACATTACAATATAATACAAAAGAAATATATACAAACAACAGTAGTCCAAGGGGCTAAACAGGCTCAAAGTCAGTAAACAGGCAGAGGTCAAAATCACGAACATCAACAACCACGCTATACCCCGAACACCAAAACAAACAGTCAGAACGCCACTACAACAACTCTCCCCCCGATTGCTTCACTCCTTCCTCCTTAAATAGGAAACAGGTGGGTGATGTCATCATGAAGGAGGTGGGATCAGCCAGGGTAGGGCAGGCCTCAAACTCTGGAGTGGATCGGACCTGCACACAAAGCACACATACAGAACACCAGTATGGACATGGGGCTACCTAGGGTTGAAACAGATGGCTGCAACATGTCTCAATAAAGTTGGGAACAAAGGGCTGGAAAAGGCTGGAAAAAGTAAATGTTAATAAAAAGGAACATTTTGCAACTAATTAGTTTAATTAGTAACAAGTCAGTAAGATTATTGGGTATAAAAAAGTGTATCTTAGAGAAGCAGAGTCACTCAGAAGTAAAGACAGGCAGAACTGCAATCTACAAATTGGTGAACAATTTCAGAATAAGGTTCATCAACATAATGTCATAAAAAATTTAAAGCATCCGCAGAAATCTGCATGTGCAAGGGACAAGGGCGAAAATCAGCTTTATCATGTTTCTTTAATGGAAATGGGCTCATGAACATCTCCAGAATTCATTGTCTGTGAATGTAGTTTAAAAGGTCATCCACAGGTTAAATCTCTACCATGCAAAGAAGAAGCCACATGTGAGCATGATCTAGAAACATGGCTGTCATCTCCAGGCCAGAGCTCATATAAAAAAATTTTATATATATTTTTTTATTTTTTTTATATATATCTTTATATATATTTGAACCAGAGTAAGTGAATTATTAACAAAAGTTAGCATTATTATTGCCAAGTTGCTAAATGAGTAGCACAATGCATATGACGTGGCAGGTGATCTGGTATCTCATGTATATGCTTAGTTTTCTGTGTAAACTGTGAGTACTCACATTTGGACTCTGATACTGAGATCAGGTTTTTTGTGTTTGGGGATGTGTGTGAAGACGTGTGTGATGAGGTGTGTTTGTTTCCACACACCTGATCATGCATTTGCAGGAACTACTGGAAGAAAATGTAATGACAGCCATTATTATTTTTATTGATTTAATCACACTGTCATATCAAAGAATTTTATGATTTCAGTGCAAACATGACCCAGATGATGCAAAGTAAACTGATATAAAGGTCACAGCTGATGATGGGCAACAATGATGCTTTGTTTGAGATTTGACACTTGCAGCTTTACAAAGGAAATGTTTTCAGGGAGCACAGGAAAAGTTTGTTGATAAGTGTCTTTTTTATTGATGGGTTTGTTCAATGTAGTTTGATTTAATTAATTTTCTTTTTCTTTTTTTTTAATTCATCGGTCGATTTCAAACGAGACATTTCTCAACCAACTATGTTGGCATACAATGACATCATTCATATCACTTACACTGAAAGATTTTAATTAACTACTTTAATAACAGTAAGTGAATGGTAGAAATTTTCAGAGAATTTCTAAACTTCATTTTACTACCACTAACATTAGTTTCATCACCAATAATCAACTGTGCCTCTTGTAGAAAAGCAGCCGAGCAAGCCCAAACATGAAACCTCAACCTTCTTAACCAATGAACTCATACGCTATGAGCAGCTTCTTTCTTTCCCCTATACTTTGGACTTTCTATTCCTGGATCATCTCTGCTTTTCTTGTGATTCTTTCTGCTGATGATATTTTCATTCCTACACTCATTCATTCATTCATCTTCTCCCGCTTATCCGTAATTCGGGTTGCGGGGGGCAACAGTCCAAGCAGATTCCCTAGACACTTCTCCGTGTCCAGGGACTGGGTTGTCAAGACCCCCGCCCTCGACTGCTGCCCGATCCTCTCAGCACCGGTCCCCTACGGTCCCTCCTGCAGGTGGTGAGCCCACGGGAAGGCGGCCCCACATCGCGGTCCTTGATTTATTTTTCTCGTAAGGGTCCCCTGGAGCATAGAGGGTTAAGGGCCTTGCTCAAGGGCCCAAGAGTGGCAGCTTGGCGATACCGGGGCTTGAACCCCAGACCTCCCGATCGATAACCCAGCGCCTTAACCGCTGGAGCCACCACTCCCCCCATTCCTACACTCTTTCCCAGGATATGGCTAATTGTTGTATTGATTATGCCTAAATGCTTAAACAGTTTTTTACCTGTTTTTTAAATCAATATAACATCAATACAAGAAACCAGAGGTGTAAAGATTACCTGAAAATCATACTTAAGTAAAAGTATAGATACCTCACTGCAAAACCTTCCTCCATTATATGTCACCAATTCTAATAAGACTTTAAGACTTTGAGTATCTGATTTGAACAGTACTTGAATATTTCATACCGAATGTAGTCTCAAAAATGCACTAGTCCTTAACACCCAGGCGTGTTAGTGAAAAGCCAAAACGTTGATTTGTGAGGTTTTGTTTCCTAAAATACAAATCAAATTGTACCTCAACAATGCATTCACCATCAACACAACAACCTCTTCAACGTACCAGAATCAAATATCAAACGTCAAAGTCGGTAAAAAAAAAAGAAAGAAAGCAGTAAAGTGAGCTTTCAAAAAAGAGATCTTCAGTTAACAAATAAAATTACAGGATCATGTCACACAGTAGACAAATCATTAGTATTAAATGGACATATAAAATTAAAAATTTTTAAACCATGGCAGATAAAGCTGGCTTGCAAAATGTAATTGGTGATGCTCATTGTCAAGTCTAGTGGAGTAAAAAGTCCTATTGGAGAAATAAGTCCTATCTATTGAATCCAAAATATAGTTGAGTAGAGAGTAAAAGTTGCTTATACAGGTAGTCGTCGACTTACGACCACAATTGGGACCGACAAATCGGTCGTAACACGTCGTAAGTAGAGTAGGAAATGATGCCGGAAGCTGGTACGTGGCGTACGACACTTGTAACACGATTTGGTCGTAAGTAGAGTAGGCTATATGTACAGTACTGTGAAATTATGCCCGGAAGCTGGTAAAAAATAACGTACGCCGCGGCTAGCGATTGTGGTCGTAAAGTCGAATGGTCGTAAGTTGCATCGGTTATAAGTCGACGACTACCTGTATCTTAAAAACTCAGTAAAACTAGAAAGTAGCCGAAAAATGACTTAAAAACAGTAACGAAGTACGTTTACACAAATACTTCACACCACTGCAAGGAACAGCACAAATGGGAAAAAGAAAAGCATCATGTGCTAAGTTTAACTTGTCTAAATGTAAATGTAAGGAAATAAAAGATGAAATTCAGATACTCTTTCTTTTTATCTCAAACCCAATAAGAAATAAGAAATAATATGTTATTATTATTAATATGTTAATAATAATAACATATTATTTCTTAATTCTGAATCATTCTTTAAACATTTTGCAAACCAGTAAGTGCATTTCTCAAAACAATTTGTACAAAGAGCACAACACAATGGATTTACTGCAGAAGCCTGTACTTTTCTCATAATCCTTTATTCATCTCTCAAAAGTAAGACTTTGGCACGCACACGCACACGCACACACACGCACACGCACACGCACACACACACGCACGCACGCACACACGCACACGCACGCACGCACACGCACACATCCTCGCGCTCCTCCTTAAATGCCCCCTCCGATCACTGAAAGAGAGAGAACACTCATTAGACATTATTTGCTTCAGGTGAGGCATTCCTGTGTCTACCTGCTCCCGGCCCCGCCCTCCATTCACAAACCGGCGCTCGGCCACGCCCCCGCTGCCACAATGAGATTCACCGATCATTGGTTGATCTGATGCCGTACACTCGCCTTCATTACTGACATTCAAATTCATTCAATACAAATCCATTGTCTAGCGTCCATCGCCATTACTCTTTCTTAAACTGGTTTCTTTCTACTTTGCTGAAACATACAGCTGTGTATTATCAGCATGAATAAAAGCTCATTCCAGATTCATAAATAATTTTATTCTGAGTTAAATTTACCAGATATTTACCCTTACTAGATCCAATCCAGTTCACACTGATCATCATTATATGTAGATTATGGTGTCACTTTCAAACCACATTTCTGAGCTAGACACTATTAAATTGAACCTTGAATGTTCACTCACCATACACTTCAATACAACCCCAAATCCAAAAGTGTTGTGATAGAAATCACTGCATGGGCTCATTAACACCACCAGAAATCATTGTCTGTGAACATTTTGCCATGTCATCCACAAATTGCTGGTAATATCTATATCATGCAAAGAAGAAGCCATGCGTGAATATAATCTTTAAATGCCGCCATCCTCTCTGGGCCAAAGCTCATTTTAGACCACTGATCTGTGGTCAGACAAAATGAAATTTTAATTTATATTTGGAATTAATGGACACCATGTCCTCTGCACTAAAGAGGCGAGTCATCAGTGCTCAGTTCTCTCTGATGGTATGGGAGTGCATTAGTGCCTGTGGCATGGGCAGCTCCATCAATGTGAACATTTTAGAGCAACAAATGCTTCCATCAAGAAATCATCAACTTTTTACTATCACTTATTAAATTGTTTTACACAAATATTTGTAGTTTCTACTTCGTACATTATCAAAACAGGATTGTTACTTAAGTTTTAATCTATTTGGTGAAATGTCAATATTTTTCTTCTTATTGTGTGCTGTTTTCAACATATTAACCTACTTCTTGTCACTGCGCAGCTTTTTCAATCCACCACTGATGTTTTTCCTGTCTCTCACACACCACAGATGTAGACTAGTTTATGAAGCTCACAGTGAGCAGGCAGAAGGCAACAAGAAGTCTGGGGTTAACGTGGATGAGACAGAGGGAGTCAGTGATGAGAACATGACTGAGAACAGAGACATTCCTGATCACCTGATCATCATCATCATCTTTTCTCTGCTTGTGTTCTATATGGTGGATCTTCAGCCTGGATACATTCATTAGACAACAACATTTGAAATTCTTCTATATCAGTATATTAATATGATGTGAAGTCCAGTTACAGGTAATAATAATTCAATTCAATTCATTTCATTTTTATTTGTATAGCGCTTTTAACAATGAACATTGTCTCAAAGCAGCTTTACACAGATAATGTGGTGATTAAAATGAATAAGATGTTCTTTATAAGTGTAAGTTCCTTATAAAGTCCCTGGTGAGCGAGCCGGTGGAAACTGTGGCAAGGAAAAACTCCCTGAGATGGCATAAAGAAGAAACCTTGAGAGAAACCAGACTCGAGAAGGAACCCATCCTCATCTGGGTGGCACCGAATGTCTATTTATTACAGATAAACCATGTGGGGTGTGCAGTGATGTTGATCAAATCCAAAGTCAGAATCCATCCCCTGTGTTACTCATTATTTAATGGATC
The DNA here is from genome assembly GCA_014706435.1 of Silurus glanis. Taxonomy (NCBI): domain Eukaryota; kingdom Metazoa; phylum Chordata; class Actinopteri; order Siluriformes; family Siluridae; genus Silurus; species Silurus glanis. The sequence continues at coordinate 239,824 of JAAIIK010000272.1, forward strand.
CCCAGGCTGTTGATGTGAAACCATCCAGAGCTGCACAATCTGGCCTCCAATCGAAGAGAACACCATCCAGAGGCAGGCCGGGATGAAGCGGTCAGATCCAAGGAGAGAAGAGAGGCAGGAACAGTGGTCACTGGAGCATGTTTAACTCGAACGAGAGAGAGAGAGAGAGAGAGAGAGAGAGAGAGAGAGAGAGAGAGAGAGGTGACAGGGAAAAAAGATATGGATTATTAAGTATCCTTATTGTTGTAAAAAAGGACACTGTGCAGTAATAATTGGTACTTTTTTTACCTAAGTACATGTCAGAGCCCAAACCTCTTTACTTTAACTTGAATAAAAAAGAAGTCAGTACTTCAACTTTTTTCAGTCTTTTGAGTATCTGTACTTCTACTTAAGTAAAGGATGTGTGTACTTTGGCCCCCTCTGCTAACTGCATACTGCATCTATTACAAAAAGCAAAAAGCATGACTTCAAAGCAGAAGAGTCCGGGTGCTAAACTGGCCAGTCTGCACTCTGGACCTTTCTCCATTTGAAAACATTTGCATTGCATCATGAAACAAAAACATAACAAAGGACACCCAGAACTGTCGAGCAGCTAGAATCAGACACATATGGGACAACATACCTTTTGCATTTTTCCAGCAACTGGTCTCCTCAGTTCCCAGGTGTATATGGACAGAAGACCTGATGCTACACAGTGGGAAACTTTTTTGAGACGTGTTTCAGCCATCAAATTCTAAATTAAGATTTTTTTTATTTCAAATGGTATATATTCTCATTTTAAACATTTAATTTTTTTTGTTGTTTTATTGTGAATTTTATGAGATTTGCAAATCATTACATTCTGTTTTTATTAACATTTTAGATATCCTGAAACCAGCCCATCTGGCATGTTTCAGGATTTTAGGGTTTTCAGAAGATTCTGACTTTTCTGGGATTTTCACTGGTGGGAAAATCTAAAAATTGTGTAAGAAACAGTCCTGTGGGTGGAAAAGCCTTGTTGATGAGACGCTTCAGAGGAAAATGGCCAGGGGGGATCAAGCTGCCAGGATGGATATTATTAACTGTGGTAAGCAGAAAGTCATTTCAGCTTGTACAAAACTTTAAGGGGGATGGACAACAGCAGATCACATTAAGTTTCTATCAGGCTGTCACAGACTCATCACCATGGATAGCTGAAGATTACAAAAATACAAAGTTTTATTCCAGTCTATAACTTTTGTAAAAAATATGTGCCCATTAAGCCGTAGTAGCCTCCTGGGGATGCCCTCTCGATCTGTAAAGAACAATTCTTGCTAAACAAGTACTACTGTCCTTCCCCAGCAATGCCATGTTCCCCTGGATAGAATAAAGGGCACTGACTCCTAGCTCTAAGCTAAGTGAAGCCATCAGGCTAATTTATGCTTCTTTATTGCCTTTTACATAACTGGTGCATTCCACAACAAACCCTCTGAAATTTATACTGAAACATTATATGATGCCTGAATACATCACAGTCATCATCAATCTTACCACGGGACGACCTGCAGAATTGTATAAGGCTGATTAATTACACATTCCCTGCAAGTATAGACCGGAATAATGTAAGGGTGCATATTATCACCTTTTCTCTGCTCCTGTTTGGATTTTGAAAACATCGCACCTAAAAAAAACATGTAACGCCCCACACTCCCTGCAAGCCCACTCACATCATGGAAAAAAGTATTTGTACCTGAAACTTGCAGAGGCTGGCCCAAAAAGAAAAAAAAAAAAACCACCTGGCACTGTGCCAGGAGACCAGCGGAACAAGCCACACCTGGAAACTGCTGGAGCAACTGGCCCAGGTTCTATAAAGAGTACTTGGTTTTGGTATACAAGGTTTTAAAGGTATTAAATAGTTTTGAGACTAATGGTGCTAACTTGTGTTATTACCACGTGTGTTTCTGTGAATTAATTATGGACAGCAAGTTAAAACAAAGCAAACACACGAAATTCTGTGTGAAACTGGGCAAATCTGCCACAGAGACGTCCTGCGATGCTGCAACAAGGCGTTCGATGTGTTTTGAGTGGTATGCGCGCTTCAAGAGCTGAAGAACATCACTGGAGGACGACGAGAGATCAGGTCAACGACCTTAACCACCAAAAATGTCAAAACCGTTCAGCAACTTGCATGATGACTGTCAAAAAACAATCCACATGGTCTCACTTCCTCACCCACCCTACTCGCCAGATTTGACTTCTGCAGACTTTGCCCTCTTCCCGAAGATGAAAATCCAGCAAAACGATCGCCATTTTGACACAATTTCCACCAAGATTCAGTGAGAATCGCGATAAGAAGACTTCCATGACACATTCCAGAAGTGGCAGGAATGCTGGGAGTGCTGTATTGCTGTGCAAGGGGACTATTTTGAAGGTGATAGTGTGTAAACGTAGATAAATAAAGTACTTTCTTGTAAGCAAGGCCAGTCACAAAACTTTATATACCACCTCATATGTGCCAGCAAAACTTGGCTGAAGGAATTGATAATGATGATTATGTTTGCAGTGCTGTCCAGTTTCACATCGGGCTTTTCTCAAAGATCGGCATCTTCAGCATCCTTTCAGTAGTTAAATAATCCTAATAAATAGTCCAGCCCATAAAGATTTGATTTATATACACATCTCATATAAACTCAAACAATTTTTACAAGAGGAAAGCAGAAGGCATTCAAGTCTTTTATAAATGTGTTGTTTGTGGACATGTTTGTGATGAAATGTTTTACAATGACACCATCGAGTACACTGTGGGAGTGATGGCTGAGGTGCGGGATATTGAACATGTTTTTCATTCACACCAGACAAATGTGTTCTTTCACAATGAAAGTAATGTGAACAGATCAGAAGTGCACTTGCATGCCTCAACAAAAGAAAGAAAAAATACTATTCATAAAAGTTATAGTAGCTATTGAATTTTATGAGCATAAGCAGAGTTTAGAGGGGTTCAAGTCAAACCTTTTAATGTTACAGGTCAAAAATGGATGCTAGCATTGCGGTACTACATGCACTAGTATGTGTCCAGTTGGCGATCCTGGGGCTTGAACCCCTGACCTTCTGATCAGTAACCCAGCACCTTAACCACTGAGCTACCACTCCTACCACTCCTGAAGTTACTTGTGATTTAAGTGCAGGCTTAAAACCTGCAGCTATCTACAGAAGATTTCGAGCACTGAATGATGATGAGACACTTAGGAGGAGGACATTTGAATGGTGTAAACGTTTTAAAGATGGGCGTACGTCTGTCAGTGACGATCCCGTTCGTGGTGGTTCCCTGGTGATGAAGTGAAGCAGGCTGTCCTCGGACAAAATGAATCTTTCCAGCCGTTAGTTAAATGCTAGGATGAGTATATAAATGTAGCAGTGGGATACTCAAAAAATAAATGCAGTTTTCACTCATTGAAATGTGTTTCTTTATTTTTTCTTTATCTTTAACTCAAGGATCCCGGTTTGACTTGAACGCTCCTCTTATTTTAAGTAAATTTGGATTTTTTGAATGTATCTAGACATAAAAACGAAGGTTAGCGATAACAGTATGTGTAAATGTAAACCGGTAGATAGATTAAAATCTGTATCAGAAAAAGGAATTTTTATTTATAATTATATATTTGTGTACTAATTTGGTTTTATTGAAATCAGTAATGTCTATCATTTCATTTAATATCATATTTAATTACTCACTGTACATTTGATCCAACAAGAATTTTTTTTTACAATTTTTCTCAATTGATTTGGAGCGTTTCTCAGATTAGAAATGAAATTCACAAAACTACTTGTTCAACCTCCACATGATGTCGTCACTTGTGCACATCATAAAAGCAATTTCTCGTTGATTTGAACAAATTGCGAAACTTATCTTCATTTGTTTACAGTTTTTCTCAATCGATTTGGTACATTTCTCCAAACTCAGGTAACAGCTCTCAAAACAGTTAACACAGCAAACTAAACACACTCTTATGCTGGCGAAACCGTTAAGTATTCACTGCACAATGAAACACAGCATTTTATTCTAGTAATGCATTTATTAAAATTCAATATTAACATCAAAACTAAAAGTGTGTTCCCTGTTGATTTTATAACAAATTCAGCTGAAGATACACAAAGAAATAAATTAAAATACATGTTTTTCATTAGGTTCTTTAATGAGGAGTTCAGGTGTATAAGTTGTCACCCCACACACACACAAAAAAAAAATATATATATATTATGCAAATAAGTACATAGGTAAATAAAAAATTAAGTGATAAATATACTGCTTTCATTGAATCAATTATTTTATTGATCATGCCTCTCAATTACATCTGGCCAGAGAATTTCATCAACATCACAGAAAATATTTTCACGAGTCATGCATCGTGGGAAAAAACGCCTTGAATGCTGTATCCATCCTTGACATGCTTGTGCCCCAATATCTCCACAGGCCTCTTCCATCGCTTGAAGAAGACTTACTTGGTTGTAAGGGTTGCGATCATGTACTGTCCATCTCCAAGAGGAGAAGAATTCCTCAATTGGATTCAGGAAAGGAGAATATGGTGGAAGAAACACCATCCTGAATTGTGGGTGATTCTCAAACCACTCTCGCTCTAGTGCTGAATGGTGGAATTGGACATTGTCCCAAACAACTACAAAATTCCGCACCATTTGCTCCTGATCACCCTGCGGAAAGAGGATTTCACTGAGGAGGTTTAAAAAATGTAGGAGCCTTGCTGTGTTGTATGGTCCCAAGACAGCATTGTGTGCCACAACACCAGTTGTAGAAATTGCTGCACAGAGAGTGATGTTGCCTCCTCGTTGTCCAGGGACATTGACTGTAGCACGATGGCCAATCACATTTCTCCGTCTTCTCCTTTTATTTGAAGATTGAAGCCTGCTTCATCAATATACAGGTACTCATAATGAGTTGCACTGCTATCCAACTCCAAGATTCTCTAGAGTAAAAAGAACACAAGGTAAAATATAGTAAATTTGTGTTTTACAGTAATGGCATTGATTGCAGTCAATACTACTGTGAAATTGTTGCTGAAGTTTGAGTTCACACTTTGAAGCAGCAGTATACATAGATATGCCTAAATCTTTTCACATATAGTAGCATGGAATAGTTTATGGACACATATTTAAAATTCAGGAAAAATATATCTTTGAGTTGACAGTAAAATTGCAGTAATTGGGTTGCACATACTTGAACAAACTGGAATCGCAACTCCTTCACTCTAACGGAGTTCCTCTCAAAGGGCACTTTGTATACTTGCTTCATTCGGATAGCATTTCTTCTTAGAACACGGTCAATTGTGGAGAGACTGCATTGGTGGATATTGTGGAACAGTTGATTGTCCTGTGTTATTCTTTGGTGAATTTCTTTGAGGCGGAGGGTGTTGTTCTGGACCACCATGTCAACAATGGCATGCTCTTGTTCAACTGAAAAAAGTCTTGTTCGTCCACCTGAATGTTCTCTAACTTCAATTCTGAAAAGGGTTTGGACAAGCAGGAACATTTACTGTAGAGATCTAGACCCATGTCAAACAAGACTACATGGACTCTCATTGTAAAAGTAGAATGATATAGTTACTTACCAGTTTTCCCTCTGAAATGTACGGATAATTGAAGCCACTGTGGATCTGTTTATATTGGGCTGAACTCTCTGGCCAGCTTCTCTCAGTGAGAGACCATGATTTATGACATGGTCAATAAGTGTGGCTCTGATTTCATTTGAAACACGCGTGTACCCTACCCTCATTCTACCTCTCCTCCCTCCTCTTACACCTTGGCCTCCTCTTCCTCTTTGGCCTCCTCTTCCTCTTTGCCCTCCTCTTCCTCTTTGCCCTCCGCTTCCTCCCTGTCCACCTCTTCTTATATTTTCTCTTTCCTCTATACCATTGCCCTCCAATCTATCCATCTCTTCAATCTTTTCTCCTCTTCCTACATCCTCAGCTCTTCTCGCTCTTCCTCCTACATCTTCAGCTCTTCCTCCTACATTTTCAGCTCTTCTTTCTCTTTCTCTATCTCCTCTTTCTCTATCTCCTCTTCCTCTTCCTCTTCTCCCTCTACCCTGGCCACCACCTCTCACTTTTAAACCTCTTCTGTTTCCACTGCTCATACTTCTTTTTTTTTGTCTTACTGTATCTCCTTATTTGTCTTCTTTGTTCTTCTTCTCTTCCCCTTTTGTAGTTGTTGTAATTACGTAAGACAGCTGTGTGAACAATTAGGAAATTGGCTTTTTCTGTGTTGAGTGGATTACTAACTCATCAGATAACAATTTGGCATTAATTGAAGACACAAGGTGTGCAACTGACTATTTTACAATTCACAGAGTTTTGTTTGTTGTGTTTTGAAAATGGTACAAAAATGCTTGTGATCTTTGTGAAGAACAATGAAAAAGTTACAAATGTTTTTCCTGCTATATTAAAGATTTGGTTGGCTGTATGACTGCTGTGATAAAATTAGGGATTTTTGTGCACAGTGTTTTGAGAAAATTATGCTTTTGATTTGTGATTTGTATGAAATGAAGGAGAATTTACTATCTGTTTAGGACAATTACAAAGTGTACTGATCAGTGTGTTAACTGTTTTGAGAGCTGTTACCTGAGTTTGGAGAAATGTACCAAATCGATTGAGAAAAACTGTGATTGATTGTGTACAAGTGTCTGCTGTTTCCTACATTATCAATTGTTTGTCATGTCGATCAAAATATATTATACTGGTTTTCACCTGAATATTTTTTAACCCCAAAACATCTCAGCATCAGTTCATTGAATGCAAAATTATTACAGTTTTTCTCAGTCGCTTTGGAGCAATTCTCAGATCAGAAATGAAATTCTCAACCTCCACATCATTTAGTCATTTGTGCTCTTCATACGAACATTTCTCGTTGCTTTGATCAAATTGCGAATGCTTTTGTACATCATTTAATCGATTGTGTACAAGTGTCTGCTGTTTCCTACATTATCAGTTGTTTATGTCATGTTGATCAAAATGTATTATACTGGTTTCACCTAAATGGTTTTAACCCCCACAACATTTAGGCACCAGTTCATTGCATAAGTCATTGAGTGCAAAATGGTTAAACCAGTTGTCAAAATTTGTCAAGCTCTTCTTCATCACAGTTCTTTTACAGTTTTTTGGTAAATGTGTCTTGATGAATTGTGCAGATGAACCTTGAATGTCAATAATGAAGGGGCGTGTTTACTTTCAGATAATAATCAACTAGTTCTCTAAAATAGGTCAAGGCTGAATCTCGTGAACCTTTACTGTAATTGGCGAGTGCATATAAAAAGAGCAAAACACAGATTTACAATTGTTGAAAATGGATGAACAACCAGGAAACAAACATGGTCAAGAGCCAAGAATAAGGATGCATGCTGGAAGGGTAAGGAGGCAAAATAGAGGAAGAAGAGGCCAGAGACATAGACACATTTCAGATGAAATTAGAGCCACTATTGTGGATCATGTTGTCAATCATGGCCTCACAATGGTATTATAAGGGATGATATCTGTTGTGATGTGGATGAAAATCTGAGGCCCGACAGACTGGGACGTCAGGGGGTAGAGACAGATTGCACTGTATAGTGCGGCATGCGCAGTTCTGCCTAAGAAGTGTTTCCTATGTTTACCTTTTGGAATTTTAATTTGTGTCTTTTTATTTTCTATCACAATGACATTATATTGTAAATTTTTTGACAGTCCATCAGTAAAGAAAAATTGAAAAAATGAATCCTGTCCAGTCTCTTACAATCAATATCCCACATACAGTAATGTGTACATTTGTGCTGTTGAAATTCATCGTTGCCACTTAGAAGAACTTCAGCCTCGTGCATTTTCAATACTTTGAAAAAGTTTGTACACATTGTTTTGAGAATGCACTTACTGATTTGCAAATCTTAAGGATGATTCAAGAAATGCTCCAAAGCGACTGAGAAAAACTGTAAAGAAAGTTAATAATGTGTGAAGCTTCAATTTCTATAAAACTTTTTATAGTAAATTTATTTTGAATTGATGAATTGTGCAGATGAATGTTAAAAGTCACTAATGAGTGAACGGCATCAGATCAACCATTGATCATCTAGTTCTCTAAAACAGGTCAAAGGTGAATTGCATGAGCCTTCAACTGGTGACAGACCGCAAAACACAGAATTACAATTTCTAAAAAACGATGAAGAACCAGGAAATGAACAAACACTAGTACAGCACAGTAAAAGTGTGAATCCTGTTCAGTCTCTTACAAGCAAATAAATACATTTGTGCTGCTGAAGTGTATAGATGCCAAACAGAAGAAGTTCAGCCATGTGCAATTTCACTACATTGGGATCCAAACTGTGGTTTATATCAAGAAATACTGAAACCGTGTACCGTCATACTGACAACATGTTTGTGAACAATGAAAAAAGGACGTGTTATTCTAATGGGAATGAGATGTTCACTACAAATACTTACTTTTGATAGATGAATGAAGGATTTTGAAAAAAAAAAAACCCAGGCTTCTGGAGGAAATCTATTGCGTTGTGCTGTTTGTACAATTTGTTTTGAGAAATGCTCCAAAGCAACAAAAAAAAAAAAAACAGTTTTTTGTATATTCTGAACACATTCATTGTCATCATTCACTAACCCTGTGCATTTACTTTATGCATGCAAAAGCAAATAAAATAAATGAATGATGTGTGTGTCTCCTTAAACAAACAATGTTACATTAAGATGAATCCTGCCTCTTCAGAGGTTTAGAAGACTAGCACATCTGGTCTGATCCCACAGAAGTGCCTCTCTGAGCAGGATAATGCTCCCTGCCACATTGCAAAAAAAACATTTCAGAAACGATTTGAGGAAAATCCCGAAGAGTTGACTTGGCCTCCAAATTCCCCAGGTCTTAGTCAGATAAAGGGTCTGTGGGATTTGCTGAACTGATAAAGCATACAATTGATAAAAGATTCACCTCAAAATTAACAGGTCTTAAAGGATTTGCTGTTAATGTCTTGGTGCCAGATACTGTACTACAGCACACTTCCAAGGTATTGGGGAGTCCAGAACTCCATGAGGTGGACCTCCACAATACCAGGCATGTGGTTAAAATCTAAGGGCTAATTGGTGTATATAAGGTCAATAGCTTCAATGCATACTTTATCCTGCAGAAAGCTAGCTACTTGAAACTGGCATTTATCAGAGGATTGAATGCCATTTGGCACAGACAGAGACAGTTACGAAGAAAGTTTGGAAACTGACCAAGAATGTCATTCCAGGGCAGCTGTTACTTTGCACAAGTTCTTGTTTTAGTTAATGCATAAGATAAACAGATTCACAACATATGTTCTTGTGTTGAATCAGTTTGTATTAATTCACATGACATGTTATTTTCATTCATATCAGTAACAAAACCAACTGGTCACCTTGAACAAAAGGTACAAGATATTACTCAGAGATGATCATTAAAAAGAATGGAAGCTTTATAATACAAAATTAAATGGTTTTAACCTTGTTTTTTGCATGTGACAAAGTCATTCGCTTTACACACAAGACCTTCTGCCCTTGAGGTCTTGACCCACTGCAGTGGAAACCGTGTTCTGGAGGCGGGTCTGTTATATCACTGTGGAGTATACGCTTTAGACTGCCTACACAGAGGAACTGTGTTGTAATTTAAAACCTGCTGAACTCTGCGACTGCCCCAAGCTTCTCACTTACACACACTTACACACACACACACACACACACACATACACATTGAGCAGCAGGCTTTGTTCTGGAGTCCGGCACAAGTCTGTGCTTAGGACAGAACACAAAACATAGAAGCCTCCACTTTGGTTTTCTAATTGGATGAAACATCTGGGCTTCGACTGGGCTTCCCTGTGACCAGGTAGGCTTACTCTGTGTGTGTGTGTGTGTGTGTGTGTGTGTGTGTGTGTGTGTGTTTGCAGGAGGGGGGTCTTTTCTGTGGAGGGAAACTCCATTGCCAGATGATGAGGACTTACAGTAACTCTCCATTCAGAGCTAAAGTATGTGTGTGTGTGTGTGTGTGTGTGTGTGTGTGTGTGTGTGTGTGTAGAAAGCTGCTACATTTCTTGCATGTTTACAACTGTAGTTTAGAACGATCTCACTTGCAACATGGATTGTACACTGGAAGACGTCATGTGCAGAGTTCATTTAATGAACAAAGGAGAAGTTCAAATGCTTTTCAGGTACAAAGGAATTTGATTTTGCTTTTTCGAGGCACCGATTCTAATGAATTAAACATGGAACGGCCTGGCAAACAAATATCAGGTAATCACTACGAGGTGTGTTTAAAAGTGTACAGATGAAATGAGAAGAGTTCAAGAACAGGATGGTTTTAATTCATTCAGAGTTTTTTCTGGTTCTTCTCTTCAATGGTTTAAAATGTTGTTTGTATGACATTTTCCCCCTCTCCATTCAGAAAGCTCAAATGGTTTTAATTAGACAGTTGAAGGTTTTTCTCTCTTTTCCTTCTCCCTCTTTCTGTCTCTCTTTTTCTCTCCTGCTCTCTCACTCTTCCCTCATGCCTCGTTCTGCTCTTCCCACTCTGTCTGCACTACGCTGATTGATGTATCTGGTCATGGTTATGTAATTGGGGGTGGTGTAGTGTGTAGCAGAGCACTTGTCTAGTCCAGATAAACAGATTAGACAAGCTACATTTTGGGTGGCAGGAAAGGATAGAAACCTTTCCCTATCTTGTACAGTACTACGAATAATAACTTCTGCATGATTTTATGTAAAGGTTTACATGCCTATATGTGTTCTGGTTCTCTATTATCCCAGGAAAATGGAGTGTTGCATTGTCAGAGCTTTGTTTCAGTTCATTCAGTTCAAATGCTGTTAAATTTATTCAATACCAGCTGTTTGCAAAAGTTCAATCATTCCTCATTCCTAATAGAACTATGCATTGCATGTTTTGCTGGTGAATTACTTGCCCTAATTTTATGCGGCATTATTTTATTAAACTATATAACTGATAGACACGATTTTCTACACAATGGCTCATAATGGTTTTGCTTCTCAGGATGAAATTTAAACACTGGATTTCTATCATATAGTATTCCAGCTGTGAATTCAACTGCAAAAAACCTCTGTGCTAAGAGTGGTGTCATTTATTACAGTTTTTCTCCGTCGCTTTGGAGCATTTTTCAGATCAGAAATGAAATTCTCAAAACTACTTGTTCAACCTCCACATCATTTAGTCATTTGTGCTCTTCATACGAACATTTCTTGTTGCTTTGATCAAATTGCGAATGCTTTTGTACATCATTTAATCGATTGTGTACAAGTGTCTGTTGTTTCCTACATTATCAGTTGTTTATGTCATGTTGATCAAAATGTATTATACTGGTTTCACCTAAATGGTCTTAACCCCCACAACATTTAGGCACCAGTTCATTGTATAAGTCATTAAATGCAAAATGGTTAAACCAGTTGTCAAAATTTGTCAAGCTCTTCTTCATCACAGTTCTTTTAAACTTTTTTGGTAAATGTGTCTTGAATTGATGAATTGTGCAGATGAACCTTGAATGTCACTAATGAAGGGGCGTGTTCACTTTCAGATAATAATCAACTAGTTCTCTAAAAGAGGTCAAGGCTGAATCTCGTGAACCTTTACTGTAATTGGTGAGTGTATATAAAAAGAGCAAAACACAGATTTACAATTGTTGAAAATGGATGAACAACTAGGAAACGAACATGGTCAAGAGCCAAAAATAAGGATGCATGCTGGAAGGGTAAGGAGGCAAAATAGAGGAAGAAGAGGCCAGAGACATAGACACATTTCATTTCATTTCATGTTGTCAATCATGGCCTCACAATAGTATTGCAAGGGATGATAACTGTTGTGATGTGGATGAAAATCTGTGGCCCGACAGACTGGGACGTCAGGGGGTAGAGACAGATTGCACTGTATAGTGCGGCATGCGCAGTTCTGCCTAAGAAGTGTTTCCTATGTTTACCTTTTGAAATTTTAATTTGTGTCTTTTTATTTTCTATCACAATGACATTATATTGTAATTTTTTAGTCAGTCCACTAGTAAAAAAAAAATAAAAAAGTGTGAATCCTGTCCAGTCTCTTACATTCAGTATCCCACATACAGTAATGTGTACATTTGTTCATTCATAGTTGCCAATTCAGCCTCGTGCATTTTCAATACTTGTAATCCAAAACATTGTTTACATCAGGAAATACTAAAATAAAGCATTTTCAGATTGAAAAAATGACTAAACATTTTGACTATCTTGTTCATAAACAATGATAAAAGGACTTGTTATTTTGATGGCAATGATGTGTTCATTGACACAAATACTTAATTTTGAAAGAAGTACTAAGGATTTTGAGCAGAAAACAGGCTTTTGCAAGAAATGTATTGTGCTGTTTGTACACATTGTTTTGAGAATGCACTTACTGATTTGCAAATCTTAAGGATGATTCGAGAAATGCTCCAAAGGGACTGAGAAAAACTGTAATGGTGCAAGTCTTTCCAAGAGCCTTTTTATCGTTCTGGAAACATAGATATTGCTAATTTCCCTGTATGCAGGGATTAAATAGTGATTTACTGAGTATGATATACTAAGATAAGCTGTGTAGAGGGAATTTAAACAGAACACACAAAAGGGCCAAAGCTGAATTTAGTGCACTCAGGAAATAATACAGAATTTTGACACACTGGTTTTTGACCTTAGATGTAACTAAGCACTATTTAGAGTTGCGTGATAATTGCATGCACGTTTCAAATACAAAATTATTGTTATCATAATTATGTTAAACGTGTGTGTGTGTGTGTGTGTGTGTGTGTGTGTGTGTGTGTATGCTTAATATCGCCTGGAGCAACAAACAGTCTGGCGCCACTGTCTGACAGTTTGATGTAACCACAATATTTAGTACTGAAATTCTTGTTTGGCCATAAAATACTGTACACTCATAAGCGTATAGAATGCCATTTGAGGAAGAGCTGCGTATTCTGTGGGCCGTCATTATTTTCTTAAACCTGTCATTATCTCTCACCGCTGCAGCTGCCTGCTGCTGGGTAACTTGGGAAAGTAGGCCACAGTTTTGTTGAGAAAATGTTATATATTATGGCTGTTCTCTTTTATTTTATTGAATTATCTTATGCTTTAATGTTGCGTTGCATTGTATTTGGTTGTGAAAAAAGCTGCCTGTGTTTTTAGTCTGTAATTTTTGTTTCCTTTACTTTTTTCTGCAATTCTGCAATATATTTAAAGACACTTTAAATATCTTGTTTTAGACCTCAGAGGTTTAACCTACACACAGGTGATACAATTTTACAGTTTTTCTCAGGTGCTTTGGAGCATTTCTCTAATCATTTTTAATATTTGCAAACCAGTGAGTGCATTTCTCCAAACAATTTGTACAAACAGCACAACACATTTGATTTTGTTCCCGTAAAAACCTGTACTTTTCTCAAAATCCCTAGTTCATCTCTCAAAATTAAGTATTTGTGTTAATGAAAATGTCATTGCCATCAGAAAAACACATCGTTTTGTCATTCTTCAAAATCGTCAAAATGTGTAGTCATGTCAGAATCAGAATCAGAATCAGAATCAGGTTTATTGGCCAAGTGTGTTGACACACAAGGAATTTGGCTCCAGTTGTTAGTGACTCTCAAAAGTACAGACATGAATAAAACTATACTTCAGCTTGGACTATAAAAGACAGAACAGACAAGACAAAACAATGTGAGACAATAAAGACAACGTGAGTATTAAATAGGGATACAGATTATATGACAGATCAGTAATGTACATAAAGTGTGAGAGTGCATGGTAGTGTAAATAACAGCATTGTGCGTCAGGTACGATAAAGAGTTTACTATAGAACTTTGTACAATATACAGCAGCCATAGTGTGTGTAACATATACAGATGTTGTGTGATGACTGACAGTTCTGGTACTTATAGATATGAAGCAGGGAATATAATTATGGTGAGTTGTTGATGAGGCTGATTGCTTGGGGAAAGAAACTGTTCCTGTGTCTGGCAGTTTTTGGTGAACAGAGTTCTGTAGCTCCTGCCAGACGGGAGAAGCTGAAAGATGTTGTGACCAGGGTGCGAAGGGTCAGTAGTTACTTTTTCTGCCCGGTTTCTGGTTCTTGTATGGTACAAGTCCTGGAGAGTGGGCAGGGGAACACCAATGATTTTTTCTGCTCTTTCAACTATGCTGTAGTCTGTTTCTGTCCTGTTTTGTTGCTGCTCCAAACCAGATGGTGATTGATGAGCACAGGACAGATTCAATGACCGCAGGGTAGAACTGCATAACAGCTCCTGTGGCAGACTGTACTTCCTTAATTGGCATAGAAATTACATCCTCTGCTGGACCTTTATGAGAATGGAGTTTATGTTGGACTTCCATTTCAGGTCTTGGGAAATGGTAGTTCCCAAAAACTGTGAATGTGTAAATGTGACTTGAATTGTTGAATTGTGCAAATGAATCTTGAATGTCACTAATGAAGGAGAGTGTAGAGCATTAGATCAACCAATAATCAATTAGTTCTCTAAAACAAGTCAAAGGAAAATCTGGTGAACCTTCAATTGGAGAGTGAATACAGACAAAGCAAAACACAGAATTATACATTCTGAAAATGGATGAACAAATAAAAAACAAACAAACACTTATACAGTACAGTAAAAGTGTAATTCCTGTCAAGTCTCTCACAATCAATATAAATCAAATATTCAATCAAATAAATTAATTTGTGCTGCTATAATTCATAGATGTCCTACAGATTTTTCAAATTTTATAAATTTTCAGTCACTGTAATCCAAACCGTAGTTTATATCAAGAAATCCTGAAACTGTCACCATCATACTGACAACAGGACTAACTGCTTTACAAATATTAAGGATGATTTGAGAAATGCTCCAAAGCGGCTGTGAAAAATTGTAATTTAGTGACTCTAAATATACCTTCAAATGATGATCCATGCAAATCCTGTATTCAAATTGGTTTCTCAGTAAAATCTCATCTTTCCCTTTCCCTTTTCCTTTCCTTTTCCCAACTCCAAATAATGTATTCATGTGTCTGGATATATTTCCCATATTACAGCATGTTTACATTGGCACTTTGAGCCATTATCTTTCTCCACAAAGCAAAACTAATTTCCACACTGGAGGCTAAAGCATTTTATTAAAGCTAAATATACACTATATGGATAAAAGCATGTGGACACCCAGCTTTTCCAGCCATGTTTGGTTCTTCCCAAAAATGTTGGACACAATTGTATAGGTCTTTGGATGCAGTAGCATTAAATTTTCCCTGCTCTTGAAATAGGAGACCCAAACCTGTTCCAGCATGACAATGCACCCCTGTGCCAGCTCCATGTAGATACATGTTGAAATGTTAGATCTCCAGCTGTAGAGCTCCAACCCTATTGATCCCACAGCTTTGGGATCAATGTGAATGCTGACTGCAGTCCAGGACTCCGCACCTACATCAGAACCCTTGTGGCTGAATGAATCTCGCACAAATCTCCACAAAATCCAGTGGAACATCTTCCTGGAAGAGTGGATGTTATTAAAACAGAGAATAGAGAAAAAGTGTCAAAAAGAAGCACATACCAGTTTTACGGTCAGGCCCCCACAAACATCTGTCCATATAGTGTATTTAATGAGTGGTTTAACAAATTTCATAAATACCCTAAAAAAGCATTTTAAAGGCCCAGAATCAAACCCCTGGTCCAATCTCACATCTCCAACTATACAAACAAAAGATCTGAAAAGTAATTATTACAAAAAGGAAACAGCTAGAGGAACTCATTCAGTTAATTGGCTAATTTTCTCCAGTTTATGGTGATTTCCAACTGGATCACCCATCAGCCTGGCTTACAGACGTAATTTCATAGCATTTCCAACACAAAGCATGTGCAGTGTGCGATGCAAGTTGTCAGTGGCGGAGGAACAGCTGCATAGAGTCTGTAGCAAGCGAAAGTTCTACACACAATTTAGTGCTAAACTTTGGTTGTATGTTTAATTAAATTATCTGTGCTGAACTGATTGCCATCTGTATTTGCTGCTATTACCATCTTACCTGAAGTTTTAAAATTCTATAACTTTATTGATTATTGCTTATTTGTATTTGTGATACAGAAGCATTTTTATTCTTTATGACTTTACCTGATCTGTACCAAAAATCTTATTTTATGACATACAGCACATGGTGACACATATGGTGACATTTCAAAATAGCACACATTAGGAACAGCATAGCAATCATTCTTTTAGTAGCTGAAATTATTTGATTTAAGAAATTGTTTACTGTTATTTTGACCTCAAAATGATTTTTGACATGGTGGACGAAGTACACAAACCATGTAGTGGAGTTAAAGTACAGATCCACTCAGTTAAATATCACTCCAGTAAAAATGCTCCTTTTGTACTTTCACTTAAGTGAAAGTACAAAAGTTTTTGCCTTCAATTGTGCTTAAGTATCCAAAGTACCATACTAGGGTTCATTATGAATATAATGTTCCTATTATAATTTTTGTCACTTGACTTAATCATCTCAGTTTATGTGAAAAGACTCTTATGTGACTCTCAGCACACTGATCTATTACAGTTTTTCTCAAATGCTAAAACACATTTCACAAACGTTTCCTCCATGTTCCCCAATGTCTAAACACAACACCCTTTTCTAAAGCTACATAAACACAACCACACCTTCTCACTTCAAAACTCAAACTTTCACACCAAAAGAGCAGCTCGAAGCTTTCAAAAATGTAAACACTATACACATCATTACACACTACAGCAAAACAATTGAAAACACAATGCTCAATTTGTGAGAAGGTTCTTTGTTTCATAACTGCCAATGCATATTTTTGAAACTTTACAGTAATGGATGTTCTTAGATCTCTGCAGAGGATTAGGCATTTAGATTTGAGAGTTTCATATGAAGAGTATAAATCTATAGTAAATTTTGCATGTACACTACTGTAACACAACTCAATGCAAAAACAGAATCTATTGCACACAACAGTACTCTTGAAAACATGATCAGGGTGTGAAGTTTTTTTATTTACTTTATTCACACCACACACACACAACACAATCACTGTGCGGCATCATGTCGCTGAGCTGCATCGGGCCACATCACCTCATCCACATCGCAGGCTATATTGTCTCTTGCCAGGCACCGCGGGAAAAACGCCCTGGAATGGCGAATCCATCCTTGGAAGGCCTCCACTGGGATGTCAACACAGGCCAGCTCCATTGCCCTTAGGAGGTTCTCTCTAATGTATGGTTGTCTGTCATAAACCTTCCATCTCCATGATGAGAAGAACTCCTCTATAGGGTTCAGGAAAGGGGAGTAGGGTGGCAGACAGACGTTTAAAAAGTGGTTACTGTTGGTGGTGAACCACTCTCTGATTTGGTTTGTTTTGTGGAAGCGTACATTGTCCCAAATGATCACATAAATTTGATGTGCGGGCCCAGGATGGTGTTGTTGGCGGTCCAGGAGGATGTCTTTTAGCTCCTCTAGGAAGGTGAGGAGACGTTGGGTGTTGTAAGACCCAAGGACAGCATGCCGGTGGACAAGCCCCTCCAAACCCATGGCCGCACAAAGAGTAATATTACCCCCCCGTTGGCCAGGAACCTCAGTGATGGCTCTTTGGCCAATAATGTTACGGCCTCTTTGCCTTCGTTTCTGCAGGTTGAAGCCAGCCTCATCCAGGAAGAGGTACTCATGAGGTCTGGCCATCGTGTCCAACTGTAATATCCTCTGTGAAAATGTGAAAGTGCACAGGTGTTCAGAACAACAGTCAATCAGGTAGCACAGTATTGTCCAGAAGTAATGTAGGCCACTGAGCAACACAGTATGTCCACTAACTGTACTGTGAACATGGATGTATACTTACTTGCACATACTCGTAACGTAGGTCTTTGTGTCGTGCAGAGTTGCGCTCAAAGGGAACCCTATAGACCGGTCTCATCCGCATCTTTTGGCGCCGGAGATCTCGGTCTATTGTGGCCAAGCTGACATCATCAATGCTCTCAAAGTTGACATTATCGGCAATGACTTTGTCTCTGATCTCCCGGAGTCTGATGAGGTTGTTCTCACGAACCATATCCACAATGAGGGTTTCTTGTGCCGCTGTAAATATGGCAACCCTCCCACCTCTATGTGGCATTTTTTCAACTCTAAAGAAAGAAACATGTGTTGTCAGTTTTACAATACAGTAACAACTGATTTGAAACCAGTAGACTACTTTCACAGGCTTGTAAAATTGTATTGTGACAAAGAAAGCAATAGAGTACAATACCTGTTGTGTTGTCTGAATGCCCTGATAATGGTGGCCACGGTGAACCTACTCAGGTTTGGACGGACTCGTAGTCCTGCTTCAGCCATTGTCATGCCATGGACAATGACATGGTCAATGACTGTTGCTCGCATCTCGTCCGTAATGATGGTGCGAGGTTGTCTTGCTCTCCCTCCTGGACCTTCTCCTCTCGCTTGTTGGCCTGCTCCTCTTCCTCCTCTGATTTGAACTCCTCTTCCTCATTGGCCTGCTCCTCTTCCTCCTCTGATTTGAACTCCTCTTCCTCGTT
>JAAIIK010000272.1:262004-276494 GCA_014706435.1 Silurus glanis
ATCTATCTATCTATCTATCTATCTATCTATCTATCTATCTATCTATCTATCTATCTATCTATCTATCTATCTACAAATACTGATGTTAAAGTTGTTTTTATTTTATGTGAAGATTTTGTTACTCATTGTTTATAAAATGCATGTTATTTATATGCTACTGTGTACGCTAGAACAACCAGCTAAATTCGATGGTTGTATTTAAGCAGTATTTAACAGTTTTTCTAATTTGCTTTGAGCAATTCTCAAATAATTCTTAATATTTG
Source organism: Silurus glanis (assembly GCA_014706435.1). Taxonomy (NCBI): domain Eukaryota; kingdom Metazoa; phylum Chordata; class Actinopteri; order Siluriformes; family Siluridae; genus Silurus; species Silurus glanis. The sequence continues at coordinate 262,268 of JAAIIK010000272.1, forward strand.
CAAACCAGTGCAAATATTAAAACAAGTGCATAAATGACAAGTGCATCCTTAAAACAATTTGTACAAACAGCACAACACAATGGATTTCCTGCAAAAGTCTGTACTTCACTCAAAAGCCTTAGTTAATCTCTCAAAATTATAACAAGTCCTTTTGTCATTGTTTACAAACAAAATTATTAAAATGTTTAGTCATGTTGTCAGTATGACAGCACACAGTTTCAGTATTTCCTGATGTAAAGGAATGAACATTCAAGATTCATCTGTACAATTCATCAATTCAAGATACATTTACAAATAAAAGTTTAAAAGAAATTTAAGCTTCACACATTATGAGAACTGGCAGACAATTGCAACTAGAAAAACTGTAAACATTACCATGTTGTAGGCTGGAAGGTGGTGGTGATTAATGTTCTGTAATGTAAGGGTTGACTAATAGAATTTACACACATGGCTTAGCAACCAAAAAACACAAGGCGTATGTTAGCTGAAAACAATCTTTTACACAGAAAACACTTCTGAAAATTGACTGCAGACATTTTTCTTCATATGTGGGAAAACTTGACTGTATGTTATAATGAGACTTTGGGATCTTTGGTCCCCTAAGCAAGCTGCTTTATTTCTCGTGTTGGTTCCATTAGCACCGCTCGAACCACTAGTGATAGTCCATCTAAATAAGAAAACTGGTTCTATAGCAAGTTTTTCTGTGATAAGTCACCTAAAGTGTAAGTTTTGCTTGCAGGTCTGAAATATATTAATATATAACTCCCGGACTGCTAATAATCTAATAATACATTTATCCGTCCTTGTGCTGGGACTTATGAGTCATAAGGATACATAAGAATATGATTAAAATGCTGCATCTGGATGATAAATGCAGGCACGGATTACTTTAATCCCAGGTAATTTGTGCAGATTGCTTATGGTGCCTGACATAAATAATATGCCTTGTTCAAACAGGATTTCTTTATAGGGATTAATCAAAACAGTGTTTCTGCTATGCTATTCATGGAGAATGTCCAAAAAGGCAATGCTTCAAGCTATTTTTTCACAAACAAGATTTTTTTTTTTTTGGCCAGTCTAATGGATTGGAGCATCTGAGATAGTTCGCGAATTGGCAGACTGACTTTTGCACACCAAAAATAAGCATGTCCAGCCATTAAAAACGTGCCATTACAGTTTTTCTCAGTTGCTTTGTAGCAAATTCTCAAAACTACTCGTTCAACGTCCACATCATGTTGTCACTTGCGTACAAGTGTCTGCTATTTCCTACATTATCAATTGTTTATGTCGTGTTGATCTAAATATATTATACCGGTTTCACCTGAATAGTTTTAACCCCCAAAACATCTCAGCATCAGTTCATTGCATAAGTCATTGAATGCAAAATGGTTAAACCAGTTGTTATAATGTGTAACTTTTTTGTATACGTGTCTTGATGTGAATTGTTGTGAATTGTACAGATGACTGTTGAATGTCAGTAATGAAGGCGAGTGAACGGCATCAGATCAACCAATGATCATGTGAATCTTTTGAACCTTCAATTGGTGACAAACAGCAAAACACAGAAATACAACTTCTGAAATTAGATGAAGAACCAGGAAATGAACGAACACTAGTACAGTACGGTACAGTTAAAGTGTGAATCCTGTTCGCTCTCTTACAATCAATATCTCACATACAGTAATGTGTACATTTGTGCTGTTGAAATTCATAGATGCCAAACAGAAGTCATTCGGCCTTGTACATTTTCAGTCATTGTAATCCAAACCGTAGTTTAGATCAGGAAATACTGAAACCGTGCACCATCACACTGACAACATGTAGAAACATTTTGATGATCTTGTTTGTAAACAATGACAAAAGGACTTGTTATATTGATGGCAATGGGATGTTCTTTTGAGAGAAGAACTAAGGATTTTGAGAAAAGCATAGGCTTCTGCAGGAAATTCTGGTGTGCTGTTTGTGCAAACTGTTTTGAGAAATGCACTTATGAAGAATGATTAAGAATGAGAAATGCAAAGCAAGTGAGAAAAACTGTTACTGGGTGAGTGTTTTCTGTCATGCCTTTGGATTATAATGAGCTGCAAAAATTAGTGGCTCCCTGTTGCTTTATGCTGCCAACAACTAAGTCATGGATTCTCTGGTTTGAATAGTGAGAAGTCACTAGGGGCTCGGGGTGAGATTGGATGACGAAGGCATTGCTGCCAGTAACTTTGCCACACATTCCCCAGACCTGAATCCAATTGGCAAACCCTGAGATGTTTTGTATCAAAGCTGAAACAGAGCACACACACTGTCTCTTCTGTGTCTGTTTCACTGAAATCAAGAGGACTGTTTCTAATATATTTAAGCCATGATTAAAGACTTACTTTAATACCATAGTATTCAGTAAAATTAAAAAAGTTAAATTACTTTCAAAGCCTGTGAAATGTTTAGCCAGAAAACAAATTGCCTTTCTTGATTAAAAAATGTTGTAAGTTAAATTACAAAAAGTAAATTTTAGCAGCATTGTACATGGTGTGTGCTCATAAGTTTAAAGTCAGGTGGGCAGAACCTCATACCAGCTGTATTACTATACTGAAATATGACCATAAAGAGCAACAGACTACAGCCAATGCCAGCACTTGGTGGCTTATATCTTTGGCAGCAGGAGCTTCTCTTTATGGAGTAAGAGCTGTCAAATGAACAACAGAAGGGTCTGGGCTTTCTCTGCTTACTTCAGAAAAGCTGAGTCAACACTGCAGCAGAGGGGAAAAAAAGTCTCTCCATGATCTCATTATGTCCTGAACCATCGAATAGATGGCTGGCTTGGGATTTTATTTCTCAGCACAAAACATAAAATCCACCACATCAATTTCTGAAAGAATAATGCAGTAACAGACAAAGACATATTGTATTCTTTTTTTCAGTTTCAGCTTTTTGCTTGAGCTGAAATAATATTAGGTGTTACAATACACACTAAAACTAAACATAGCACTCTATGAAATGCATATGATTCATGATAAGAGAATAGAGAAACTTTAGGATTATTGGTTAAGATTACCAGTAATCTGAAAACATTTGTTTAGTTGACTTTAAGCTATTAAGACTGCAAAGCTTCTTACTGACTATGAAGCCCCTTAAGCTATAAAACAGACATTCTGGTAAAGAGGGGGCTCAGATTGAAAACATGTGCTGTGTCTGTTTAACGTGTTACTGATTCTTCTGCCCCCATGCTCAGGTCCTGATGACATTTCCTTAGATTGCGAGATGAGTGATGAGTTTCACATGACCATTAAAGTTTTAATTCAAAATGTGCTGTTTAAAATTTGTACCAGTTTATTTAAGGGAATAAGCCATTAGCAATCCTAGGCAGGCTTGCTGGACAAGATGACATTTACAGACTGTGTTTGAAGACACACAAAGCCAAAAATACTCATAAAATAAACAAAGGGAGATTTTTATGACCATCACTTGCCTCATTTGTATCTACCACTTCTACTTTACACACTGTACAAAACAGACCACTTTTAGCTCTATTACAGAAAGTATTTTTAGAATATAAAAGCTTTTAGGGACCACCAATGTCGACCAAACTGTTCCAGAGCCTTGAGCAATTACTGCGGAAGATTTTCCATCTATGGTTAGCCTGTTGGAAAGCATTTCGCTTCTGGTGTCCAGTTTGATCCTCAGCTTAGGATACTCTCATGTCTCCATGTAACATGACAGTAGGTGAAGACACAGACTATATCTGTCTAGGATAATACACTTATGCACCCACATCCTTATGCACCTGAATCTACCAAAGTATGGTATGTACCACCTTGGATACTCATGCTATGTGAAACATCCTCCATCAGGGCAGCCTGTGATGTATCAGAGATCCTGACCCCTGCTCTTATCTCCATCACATGCCAATGATCCTGGAAATGCCAGGTTCCTCACAACACCAACAGACCAACCACATCATCCACCTGTGACCCCAGGATTATTTACCAGTAAAAAAAACACACAAGGGGGTTGGAAGAGGGAGGTGAGAGAACTTGAATTTAGGCAATTGGTCCTGGGGGAATTGGCCATGTTAGGCACCTAACACAACGTCTAGAGTACTTGAGTTTTCAGTCCACATCCGTAGCCATCTTAGGCCAATAAAACCTTGACCGAACTAAGTCAAGAGTTTTTTTCAAACCCATATGCCCCATATCATCATGGAGACACGTGATAATGGTGGACCTTAGTGGGCCAGGCACCACAAACAGGTACGTGATCTCTCCCTCAGATTGGCAAGTTCTATAGAGGAGACCATTTTTTAGCTCAAATTGTTTCCACTCTTTGAGTATTAACTTGAGTTCTAGGGAGTCAGCACTAAGGTTGGGGGTCATTTTATTTACGGCTTCCAACAGACCAATAACTGGATCGCACCAGCAAAGGTAGAATCCCTTGCAATGAATGGTTCTTTACTCTCAGGGTCTACCAGAATGTGCCGATTATACAAGGTGCCAATTATGTCAGCGGATAAGTTTTGTTGATCAGGAGATGAAGACAGATGATAAGATGCGAACTGTTTTATCCGCTCCAGTTCCTCCAGAGAGTTAGAGTCATTGGCCAAAGGTTCAAGAGACCGCCTTAAGAGGCCATCTGCATCCTGATTGCTCTTTCCAGCACGGTATTTGATATTAAAATCAAATGTGGAAAGTGCAGCCAACCAGCGATAAGTGGCAGCATCCAGTTTGAAGGAATGTCAATGGGTTGTTATCAGTGACAAATGTAAATGTGTTTCCGTAGAGATAGTCTTGAAATTTCTATGCAATAGAGTTCAATATAATAGACCATTTCATGGCAAGATATTCCAGCTTGTGAGCTGGATAACACTTTTCGCTATGCGAGAGCCCTCTGCTGGCATAGGCAATAACACGCATTTCATCATTTTGCACTTGATATAGCACAACCCCTAACCCTAAAGTACTGGCGTCCATGCGGAGAACATACGGTCATTTTGGATTAGCAAATCCGAGCACTGGTGCAGAAGTAAGCTTTTCAATGATTAACTCAAAAGATTATTGGCAGGCGTTGTCCACCGATCAGCAAATGGTTCTGTAAAGTTAAAGTACTATCCGGAGCAAGATGTTGCCTTTCTGCCCTGCCTACAAGGTGGATAACCTCTGGTAAGGTCATTTAGAGGCTGGATTATCTTTGAATAGTCCTTTACAAAAAGGCGATAATATCCTGCAAATCCAAGAAAAGATTTGAGCTCGGTGAGGGTTTGAGGTTGTGGCCAGGTATAGAGGGCACTAACCCTCTAGTTAGTGCTAGTGCATAGTTTCCCTTGCTGGAAACTATGTGGCCTAAATAACATACTGAATAATAACATGTTCCCTTAATTGCTGGAGAACCTGTAAAAGCCTGGCTTCATGCTCTTCTAGTGTACTTGCAAACACGATGACGTCATCCAAAAACACCAGTACTTCTTTCAAATTAAGACTGCCCATACATCTTTTTCATTAAACTTTGGAAGGTACTGGGTGTGTTAATGATGCCCTGTGGCATACGATTAAATTCGAAGAACCCCAAGGGACACACAAATGCGGTCTTAGGCTTAACACGTTCCTCCATTTTAATTTGGTAATAGCCAGACTTGAGGTCCATTACCGATAACCACCTGGATCAAACAAGAGCTGAAAAAGCCTCTTCAAGGTTTGGAAGCGCGTATGCATCTCGGATCGTTAATGCATTTAACTTACGATAATCGATGCAGAGGCGTACTTCTCCATTCTTTTTTTCCGAATCACCACAATTGGTAAAGAGTAAGGGGATTCCAATTCTTGTATTACCCCTGCATCTAAAAGGGTTTGCAGTTGTTACCTTATGGCCTCATAATCATTTGGATGAATAGGCCTAGACTTTTGCTTGAAGGGTGTTTCATCCTTTAGATTGGTATGATGTTTGATTTTAGTTGCATGCCCAAAATCAAGATCATGCTGGGCAAAGACATCAGCGTAAGCGCTGAGATTTTGAGTTATTCTGTCTTTCTACTCATTCGAGAGAGAGGAATCAACAAAATCTCATTCTAGATTTGGCTTAATATATTAGCTGACTGACTGAGAAGCCATAATACAGCATTTCATAGCAACAGCTTTTTGGTCGGAAGAAGACAAGGTGTCATGTATCTCCACAGGAGTATAAAGTTCTGCGATGGCACAATTTAGATTAGATTAGATTAGATTCAACTTTATTGTCATTACACATGTACAAGTACAAGGCAACAAAATGCAGTTTGGGTCTAACCAGAGTGCAATAACAGCAAGTGCAGGATATATAGTGTTACATGATTTACATAAGTTAAATAGAATGGTAATATAGGACTATAAACAGTAATTTACAGATGTATATGTACTATGAATATACAGATGAATATATATTTAATATGAATATAATATACAGATGAATATATAGGAACTATGAGTATAATATACAGATATGTACTATGAATATAATATACAGATGGTTAAATATGTACTTTGAAGGATTTGAAGGAATCTGAGCAATTTGTCATGCTCAGATTCGTTTCTAACCCACACTGGTAATTTATGGGGTTGTTGCTTAAGCAAAACCACAAGACAGCTCTTTACAAGGATTCCACCAGGTAGAGCTGATGATGTTGGTTGTTCTAGAATTGCGCACTCTCCAAATGTACAAGCCTTGACATAGCAGTCAAGAGGGATTTTACTTTGAGCAGGTAGCACTTGCCACACTTTGCTCTTAAGATTCATCAAGCTGACTCTTCCGGTTGAGCTCAATTTTTTTCTGAGCTTAAGTGTACGAAGAATTTGCCTATAACCATAGACAGATGACAAGTCATTTGTTTTTTTGCCCTGACAATGCTCTTCATATAAGACATCCAAGAAATTTGTTCCAATGAGTACTGGCAAGTCACTGCGCACGTCTGGAACTACTAACACCAAAGTAGAAATTTCAGGCTCTATTTCGATATAGTTCTTTGGAAATCTAAGGACAAGGGAAACATATACCAAGTATGGAACCTTTTAACCATTAGCACGTTCAACATCTAGTCCATCTATAGGTTGAATGGGGTGATTTTGCAATTTGCTGTCATTAAAGGATGACGATATGGTAGTCACTTGGGACCCAGTGTCGAGGAGACAATTACTGTGACTCCTGACACAATGATATTAGCAGTACACTTCTGTACTACTAGCCCTTTAGGCAATGTCATCTCGTGCTTTCTTTTTTGAGAATTGATGGATGCTTGAAACTGTGTTTTGGTCTTGGGACATTGATTCTTAATCTCAGTTTCTGAAAGTCCCTTCTTGTTTAAATGTTTAAACTAAAAAACATTTTAGGCCTGTTTTCCCAGGCCTATTTTTTTTTTAGTTTAAACTCATAGCGATTAATTTCAACCAAATCGTAGTTTGGTTCATTATTGCAAGATGAAGCAATATGGCCATCCTCACCACACTTAAAACAGTAGCCCTGATGAGGATTCTTTGTGAGCTTTAATTCACCTGAGCACAAGGTGTTTTCTTTAGTAGAGACGTTAGCTTTAGGTCTTGCTTTCTTAGCAGGGGTCTGGTTGGAGTTATCACTCAGGGATGCTTTCAGAGAACCCACCTAAGATTGCAGCTGGGTGAGTTGTTTTTCCAGCTTGTGTGTACTGGCAGAGGATGTTGCATCTGCAGCAATTGCTATGTCTATATCATTGGTGACATAATCCTTCATTGTTAGAGAACATGCCTGGGCTTTGGTTTTAGAAAGGCCCAAGTGTTGTTTCATTCTGCTCAAGCTGGAGATTGGTAATCCAACTGTTGTCCCAGCAACCTCTGCAAAATTTCTTAATCAGCTGCTGTTCTAAATCACTGCCAACAATAAATCCTCTACTAACTACTTTATTTAGCACTATCTGCAGCCGTTGCAAGTAGCTAGAAGGTTTATCACCTGTATTTTGATTGGTATTCAGGAATTTAGCAAAGAGCTCATCTCCATCATCAACAACGCTACGCTATAGCTATATGCTGAGTCAAGCAGACTAATATAATCTTTGGGGGTTGCGTTAGACCCAAAATGCTTTACAACATTAGTAGCAGGTGGAAGGAGGCTTTCAACTATTTTCCTTACAATGTGTCTGGCAGACAGGGTGTCATCCGTAAGGTGGAATTCAACATTGCTATGCCAGGTTTCATAATCAGATTCTATGTGTGGCATGGATTTTTTCCAGAAAAAGGCCTAAGTTTACCATGGCCATAGTAATAGGGAGACAATTCACTGTTTTTGATGACATGCTGAACAACTACCTTTTGAACTTCAGGAGTGGTGAGTTGTTCAAGGGGTCTATGTCGCTGTTAAGCTTTTTGCTAGCTACTGTCACATCTGGTTTGATTGTGTAGTGTCTTTTACTGGACCCCTCTATTCTAGCTAACTCATCTTTCAAAACTTTCTGACAGTTGGTGCCACTTTGTTTAGCAATATTCTGCAATTCAGCTATATAAGAATGAGTTAAGTTAGAACCGAACATTGCTAAGTACTCAAGAACTTAATTGTCTAACTTATCACCAGTCAAGCCACTCACTAAGACTGAATTTGGCACTTTAAAATTGGATTCGATTGTATCCATGTTCTATTTTACCCTTTTCACAAACTGAGTGATTCAAAAACACGGTAACAAAATGCACTTCCACTCAACAAAGAGCTCTACTACAAAGGAATCATCTCCTGGCTGGCTCGCCAAGTTTTGTGTAGCGCCTATGGCATTGATCCCATGGCAGTAGAGAGAAGATGCTAACATCTACCTAGGTTCAATGAGAGGTAAGTTAGGCTAATTCACAAGAGAAGCTCCAGTTGAGTTGAACAGCCGACAATTTTGTTTCCCTCCTTACAACAGTGCAAAATAAATGCCGCCATAAACAATATTGACACAATAATGATAAAACAATAAAAGGAAGCGCTCTTTTAAATAATAAAAATAAAGTAAATTTCCCCTTAAATGTTCAATTTGTTCCTTAAGTGAATGTGGAATGTTGATCCAGAGTTGAACATGTGAATTTAAGTGAACGTTAAATTCCTTGTCCTCAAGTGCACTTTTTGTAACACTACTGTATGTGAATAATGCCTTAACTGGCACTCTCGACGTAAATCAATATTTCTTTGGTGACATATCAACGACTGGCCACTCCGTTAAAGATCATCTACCAGTCTCGCTGGGCTAGGCTCGCCATCTCGGTTCATCCAGACGTCCTAGTACTCAAAAAAAAAAAAAAAAAAAACGGAATTGGTAATGGAATTGTGTAAAAGTCTTTTACATGATTTGTTCATTTTGAACGAGTCTTTAATGTGACTCAAAAGAACGAGCCAGCTCAAATGGGTGATTTGTTTATTTTTCACTGGACGCACATGAGCAAAGCATCGCAAAATCTCCATTCTTTTATCACCTGACTTGTTCTTTCTTTTATCACGAGACTTCCATAGACTCTGTGCAATGCATTTAAACAGGAAACATAATTAAAGTAGTTGATTCTCATGAGTCCTCTGGTCCGAGTCGTTAGTTCTTTTGTCATGTGACTCCCATAAACAGTACACAATGCAATAGAGCAGGGTTTTTTAGTCCAAATCTTGACATTATTGTTACAATAATTATAGGAGTCACGTGACAAAAGAACTAACGACATGGACCAGAAGATGTGAGAGGTGAAGCTACTCTAATTTGTCCTTAGCTGCATTGTCTTATTTTCATTATTGGAACGATAGTTAAAGTGTTTGTAGACGTGTTGGGATCTGCTTATTAAAAATTGTACATTTTACGAAATAAACTAAATGACAAAAAAAAAAAAAGATTCATTAATTTTGATGACACAAGATTCAAAGAACCGAGTCACTAAAATGATCTGATCTTCCCATCACTATTAGGCATGTGTAGAGCAAAATAACAAAGTAATTTTGTGTATGGTCTCTTAATATGTAATGCATACGTTTATTCCTTATAAAATCCTAATAGCACACTGAAGTATCAAAGCATTGCTTCAATATATACTTTTTGACAGAGGTGGCAAAGGTACACACATCCTTCACTTAAGTAGAAGTACAGGTACTCATGTTTTAAATTTTAATGTTCTAAAAGTTAAAGTACTGACTACACTTTTTTAGTGAATGAAGTAATGAAGTTTGGGCTCTGACATGTACATAAATAAAAAGTAACCATTACTACTACCTATTTGTATTCGATGTGAATTGGTTTATTTAAAATTTAACTTTTCGAGGTTTCTATACATATTTATGTCTGTGAGGCAAATATTTAATGAGATTCAGGGTGTTTTATCCGGCGCGTTTGTCGACACCAGAGGGTTAATTGTCAGATGTGTGTGTAATGGTGGGTTTGAGATTTGGCGCATCAGTAAAAACATTTTTTCCGGTGGAGTTTATTTATCTGAGTAAAGAAAGGACATTGTTAATAAACGTTTGTTGCACTGAAAGTTTTAATTTCACCTTTTTTATATTTAATTATTTATATTTTTTTTATAAAAGTGGTTAAACGGAAATGTGCGCTGCATTAATCACGCGATAATAAAAACCAGTGCTGTTAGAATTAATTAGCATTTTGACAGGCTTAATTAATATATTAATACAAAACGAATTAAACATTTTGTCATCTAATGAATGTATCCAGGCTGAACAGCCACCATATAGAACACAAACAGAGAAAAGTTGATGATGATCAGCTGATCAGGAAAGTCTCTGTTCTCAGTCATGTTTACATCACTAACTCCCTCTGTCTCATCCACATTAACCCTAGACTTCTTGTTGCCTTCTACCTTGCTGATTGTTTGCTTTGTCTACATCTACAAGTCTACATCTGTGGTGTGTGAGAGCCAGGAAATGATACACCAGTGGATTGAAAAAGCTGTGCAAAGACAGGAAATCCGTTGATGTGCTGAAAATGGTGCAATGAGAAGAAAAAATATTGACATTTCACCAAATAGATTAAAACTTCCTGTTTTGAAAATGTAAGTAGAAAGTACAAATGTTTGTGTAAAAATGTAACGAGTGACAGTAAAAAGTTGTCCAAAAAATCAATAGTGAAGTAAAATACTGATACCAGAAAAATATTTGTACTTCGTTACTTCCCTCTGCTGCTTTTTTGAAAATATAGAAAGGATTATTTTAGCATTATAGATTATTTTAGCTGTATTTATAGAACAATCCAAAAATATACTTATTTTAATTTGACTATGTACATAAGTGTGTTTTGTTGTGACTAGGGTAATTACCACCAGAGCCAAAATGCCTGACCAATGACATTTCCAAAGCGTTGCTGCATTTCCAGTGTTTTTGAAGTTCTAATAGCATATGTGTAGGGCTTATATTTAAATTAATAAAATAAAACTGCCTGGTTTAAGCCATGCTAAAAGGTTTAGATCTGAATATAAATACAAAAGTAAATATAGCCACCGATGCAGTTAATTTTAGTCACACCTTTTATATATTGTATATTTTGGTATAGGTACATAAGTACAAGGTGGAATCAAAACGTTTCAAGATTAATGGTTCTAACTGGTGCTGCTCTGACCACGTGTGTTACCATGTCTTAAATCGCATCATGAACAGCAGGTTAGAACAAAAAGCAAAACTTTAATTCTGTGTAAAACTGGGCAAATCTGCCACAGAGATGTTTGAAATGACATACAGTGATGCTGCAGCAAGTAGTTTGAGTTGTTTTGAGCAGCACACACACTTCAAGAACGGAAGAATATTACTGGAAGATGACGAGCTCAACCCCCAAAATTGTTGAAACTATTTGACAACTTGTACATGATGATCGTCTGAGAACAATCCACATGATCTCACTTCTGCTCACACCTTACATGCCAGATTTGGCTCCTGCGGACTTTACCCTCTTCTTGAAGATCCGGCTCAAAGGTCGCCATTTTGACACCTTTGAGTAGATACAATGTGAATAGCAGAAGGTGCTTGACACACTTTGGAATGAAGACTTCCAGGTGATATTCCAGAAGTGGCAGGAATGCTGGGAGCGCTGTATTGCTGTGCAATGGGACTATTTTGAAGGTGATAGTGTGTAAACGTAGATAAATAAACTTTTTGATACCACCTCATATATGTGTGACTGCAATTTATTAACTAAAATTAAGATTAATTTTTTCTTAAATCTCAAGGTTAGAAAAATCACTCAGCTCTCCATTGCACATACATCGGGTCTTTGTGCTGCATTTTCTCTGTTGTAGATTCACTTTTTAAAGTAATTTTTTATTAATTATATTCTCTCTTTCCCAGGGCTGAAGGTGGTGCCACCTGATATCCCAGAAAACACTGTGAAAATGGATCTTGCTTTTAACAACATAACGGAGCTGAAGCCTAAAGAATTCGTAAACATCAAAGACTTAAAGCTGTTGAACCTTAGCAGCAACGGTCTGAGGAGCATAGACACAGGTGAGGCAGTGGAACTTTCCCAGGATGTTTAAGTCAGGAATTCCCTTTAAGCCAATGGTTTAGTGCAGAGTAAAGTTCTGGAATCCTCCATAATAATTAATTGCTAGGAGTTTGTAAAAGAATAATTTGCTTCCTTGAATTATTGGCAAACAGATAAACATGATGGTGTAATATAAACATTATTATAATATTATAATACCACATTATAATTCTCCAACTGGGGTACGTCTCTGTCACCTTCACTATTAGGTTTGCTGGTGTGACAAGCACACAGAGAACTTGAAGAGTCTGGACTTTGACTGGACCACTGCAACACTGTGATTTACTTTTTTAGCCAATCTGTTGTAGATTTGCTGGTGTTCTGTTGCATGACCCAGTTTCAGCTAAGCTTTAGCTCTCAGACAGATGGCCTTATGTTTGACTCTTAAATACTTTTGTACACAGTGGAATTCATGGTCTACTCAGTGATTGCATGTTGTCCAGGTTCTGTGGCTGCAAAGCGGGCCTAATTCATCATCCCTCCACCACCATGCTTTACAATTGGTATGAGGTGTTTGTGCTGTGTTGGGCTGTGCTATCTGTCTGTAATTTCCTTTAGGAAATGTTCTCTGTTTTCGGGAGCAGTGGTGAGGAAAAAGGGGGGAGACAAGAGCCTCACCAGAATGAGAGATGCACAAGCATGTGCTTTTTGTGTGTACACTTGAAAAACTGTTTTGAATGTTTTCCACTCCTGAAAATGTTGCTTACTGTAGGATCAGGGAAGGGAAGTGACCACCTCCAAGAGATTCTGCTAGCTAATCAGCTTTGCCCAGAGATTGGGGCTAATAGTAAAGAGATGGTAGTGAAATGATCTAGCCCATCTAAAGTTGAAAAACTACTTACCTTTTCTCTAATAAAACAAATATATATATATAAAAGAAATATATAGAAGAAGCTACCTGTCACAGATAGACCAAGCGTCAGAAACTAGGAGTGATACAGAATGTTCTTTATTAGCAAATTGAGAGGCTGAGCGAGAGTGTTGAGTGCAGGAGGGAGGCGTACAGTGGTACCTTGACCTACGAGTTTAATTCGTTCCGTGGACGAGCTCGTATCTCAATTTGCTCGCACATCAAATCAGTTTTCCATATTGAAAATACTTAAAATGGCATTAATCCGGAGGGAAAACTCGTTTTTTACTATCACTCCTGTACACTACGTATCCCTAAACTTTAAATTTTTTACTTTTTCTTCTTTGCTTATCTTAATTTTCGTCACAATATTCGCTTTCTGGATTCGCTTCGCCATCTAGCGGGGGCGTCTCGAGCTTGTACCTCAATTTTTTGCTCGCGTAACACAGCAAAAAATCGACTGATTGACCGCTTGTACCTTGGAGAACTCGTACATTAATGCACTCGTAGGTCAAGGTACCACTGTATCTGGTGATTCTCTGACACTACCGATACAATGGGATACGATTCACCCCATTATGATGCAGTACAATCAGAATTCGATTCAATACCATGCTATTCAATGCAGTACAATGCAATGAAAAAATATCATGCTATGAAATAAAATTTGGTTCATATAGTTCACTTCTAATTCTTTGATTCAGACAGACAGCAAATCATTAATTTACTTAAGTGCTGAGAGAATGCACTTGAGAAAAAGTTTGGTGAGGAGAAATCAATCTATATATAAAAAACTGGTCACAAACTATTGGTCACTTTCTAACTAATAAGTATCATGCATCTACTAATATATATATATGTGTGTGTGTGTGTGTGTGTGTGTGTGTGTGTGTGTGTGTGTGTGT
>JAAIIK010000272.1:276504-314423 GCA_014706435.1 Silurus glanis
TGTGTGTGTGTGTGTGTGTGTGTGTGTGTGTGTGTGTGTGTGTGTGTCTGCTCTTACCCTGCATGTTGGCTTTGTTTTGCCAACCGGTTGATCACCACTGCAGTTTGGACACAGACAAGATCTCCAGATCTTATAAAATAATGTAGTCAATTATTTATAACCTTGAGTTTCACTCTCTACATATAAATACATTGTTTTTTTACTGATACAAATCTGTTAAAAATGAAGCATTGATGTGCCAACTTGTATCTGATGCACACTTTTTTAAATCAATGCATCACATTGTTTACTTTTATCAGAATCTGAAGCAGGTTTATTGGCCAAGTGTGAAGACACACACAAGCAATTTGGTTCCAGCTGTTGGTGACTTTCAGTTGGTGTAGAAAATACATATTTTGCTGGGCCTTTTTGAGGAGGGAGTTTATCTTGGACTCCCATTTCAGGTCAGAGAAATGGTAGTTCCCAAAAACTTGAAGGTCTCCACAGATGACAATGGGCTGTGAGAGGAAGTAGTGTTGAGGGGTGTTTCCTAAAGTTTGAGTTTAACAGTTGGATCATTAGATGTGCAGTCGTTAGTATAGAGGGAGAATAGCAGAGGACACATCCTGGAGGAGCACCAGTGCTGACTGTCCAAAAACTAGAGGCACAGGCTCACCTGTTGTTTCCTGCCTGTCAGGATGCTGGTGAACCACTGACAGATAGCAGGGGGTAAAATGAGCTTTACATCTTCTTCACAAATCGTGATCGCAAACTTAGTGCTGGAAGGAGTTGTTAGGGGGTTTCCGGAGGTGTGATTGGGCAAACAGTGGTCTGAGTATATGAGAGGTGTGAAGATATTGTTCTCAAACCTGCAGTAGAAGGTGTTGAGGTTGTCAGCCAAGTCTTTGCTTCAGTGGGGAGGGGTGGTTTCCTGTAGTTGATGTCTTGATGTCTTGCAGGCCTTTCCACACTCATGCTGGATCGTTAGCCAAAAACCTGTTTTTCAGCTTTTCAGAGTCGCTTCTTTTGGCTATTCTGATTTCCTTTGTCAGCAGGTTCCTGGCCTGTTATACATGGTGTTGTAAAGCCCAAAAGAAGTAATCTACTGTCTGGATAGAGTGACCGAGCCAAGTTTCAGTAAAACGAACAAGTCTTTGTTAGTTCCATTGTGAAGAAGCAGTCCGTTCATTTTTTTGGGCAATGAGTGGAGATTCCCCAGGTGAATTGATAGGAGTGCAGTTCTAAATCCCCTCAGTCGTAACTTAAATGCACATTTTTAGCTGTTCTAAAGTTTTTAATACACTAATCAACATGCGCATGGACAAATGTATTTTTATCAATATGAAGCCAAACTCAACATAGAACATGAAGACTAAATACTCTTGAAGTATTTACTGAATATATATATATTATCTATCTATCTATCTATCTATCTATCTATCTATCTATCTATCTATCTATCTATCTATCTATCTATCTATCTATCTATCTATCTATCTATCTATCTATCTATCTATCTATCTTATATCACCTGACACAAAAACATATAAAATAAAAAATTGTAATAGTGCCAAATAGTGCTCTCAACAATGCTCTTTAGTTCTTACTAAATTCTTACAGTATGTGCCTCCTGCAAGCTTTTCCCACAATCCTCTAAAGCTGAGTAAGCATAAGCTAATAAAGATTCCATAATTAAATAAATAAATATTTAAGTGAATAAATACAGGTTCTTTTACAAATCAATTAATCATGTGACTGTTTCTGAAGGAGGCTCAGATGTTTTTTTTTGTATCATGCTGTTAACTCAGCTGTTAAATTAGTTCAATATTAAAAAAATAGACCTTGGTCATATAAACAACTGGAATGGCAATTTCTCTGGAAATGGATTTGTTTTTAGACATTCAACATGTATGAATCAGTCTCCAGGCACAGGAACACAATCCAAGCTAAATGTTGACACACAGAGTAAGCGATCCAGACTTTCAAATGTGCCCCTAACATGGTGTTATTTTATTTTCCTAAACAAATTGGCAGACTTGTTGGACAGACACAGCAGACATGTAGGAATTCCTGTGGGGAATGATTGGTACTGTGGGTCTGCCAGTTGGTTTTATTTATTTATAATCCAGGAATTTATAATAATTAATTATTTCGGATGACAGAATCAGAATTCCAATCATAACCAAAAGAAAAATTGTTACAAAAAAACAAAACAAAAAACAATAAGTAAAACATCTCATGGGATGAACATTTAACTGTGTTTAAATAACTGGAAGAGCTAAATTAATAAATTTTATTTAGTCATTGATGACATTTATATATGTGATTTTTTTATTTATTTTAATAATTATGACTCTAAGGAAAAAGCCAATTAAAAAGGTTAATTTCACAAGTTTAAAAATGACAGCTTTACATTCAAATAATGCTGTCATTTTTAAACTTGCACTAAAAACAGATGGAAACAATGTTTCCCTATGAATTGCAATCAGAAATCATTAAAAAAATAACTAAATAGTATTTTGGATTTATTATATTGAATATGAATTAAGTCAAAGGAAGCTATGAAGGCTAACCCCTGCCTCTCACCCAAAGCTTAAATACTGCTAACCTTTAATATCTGGATAAATAAACTAGTTTCCGTATTTTTAGAATTCTTGTTATTTAGTTTAAAACCTCAGTATTTAGAATTCAAATCCAACCATTCTCTTTTTCTATTTTCACAGCTGCATTTGCTGGACTGTTGCACTTGAGAGAGTTGGACCTCTCGAACAACAGTCTGCACTACTTTAATTATGGTGTTCTGGAAGACCTTTACTACCTCAGGACACTGTCTCTAGTTGGCAACCCCTGGACTTGTGATTATAATATTCACTACCTGATCTACTGGCTAAAGCACCACACTGCAGTGGAACACACAGGCCTGGTGTGCAGTGAGCCGGAGGAATTCCGAGGTTGGTCTGTTGAAAGCTACGTCAAGACCTACAATGATGAGTGTCCCAAAGGCATGTAGGTGGACCTGCACAGAACTGGTACTACAGACACCACATCACAAGAGTTGATTGCGGATTGGTGAGGATCCAGACCTGCTGCCCAGCCCACTACAAAATAAGGAACACAAGCTGGAAGAGTTTAAGATTTTCCGTCTGAATTAAAAAAACACCACTACTAGAGTAATCATTCCTGATAAATTGCAATGTTCTGCAATATTCTCCTATAGAACAAGTTTAATTTAGTCTGCACTTGATCAGGGAAGAAACCTCCTAGATTCTCGTTATTGTTGTTACAGATATAATGGCCTTTCATCTTTCTATGTTTTTTATTTTGTAAAAAAAAAAAAAATCATAATGTATTTTTTTCTACTATTGGATTTTTAGTTAATAAAAAAGATCGTTTTTTCTACTGAGAGAATATGCACTACATTTCATTTGGTTTTACAGCATACACATGCTCTTAATTCGCATGTTCACATGAACCCTTTAATGTAAGTGCCACATAAATGTCTTTAACAAGGAAGTCTGATGTCCTGCAGAAGGGCCTAATTATAAAGCTACTCTGGCTATATTCTAAACATTTGCAGATGAGAGATGATGTTTAGCACAGTGTTTTCTTTGATGTTAGTAGAGTTTAATATTCATCTAAAATCTTAATTATACTGGAACACACTTCAGTCTGACACCCAACCCCCACCCCCCCCAAACCCTTACTTGACCAGATGAAGCTTTCTCATAATTATAAACCATAAAAAGGATTAAGAAGCAAAGTCTGT
This sequence comes from Silurus glanis, assembly GCA_014706435.1. Classification (NCBI taxonomy): domain Eukaryota; kingdom Metazoa; phylum Chordata; class Actinopteri; order Siluriformes; family Siluridae; genus Silurus; species Silurus glanis. Next base: position 280,250 of record JAAIIK010000272.1, read on the forward strand.
CATTTTTATTAGCCCGATTTAAATGTAAAGCTTTGATTCGAGTTCTGTATAGTTTTCACCAAAATTGGCCACACTGCAAACCCTATAACACAAAACAGGGGCATGTCTTATTTCTGCAACATTCTGATCATGTGCATAAATTGAGATAAGATAAACCTTTCTTCGTCACACAGTGGAAAAATTTCCATATTCTTCTTTTTCTTCTTCTTTTGGCTTCTTCCATTAGGGGTCGCCACAGCGGATCATCCTTCTCCATACCCCCCTGTCCTGTACATCTGCCTCTTTCACCCCAACCACCTGCTTGTCTTCCCTCACCACATCCATAAACCTCTTTTTTGGTCTTCCTCTTTTCCTCCTTCCTGTTGGCTTCATCCTCAGCATTCTCCTACTGATATACCCCATGTCCCTCCTCTGCACATGTCCAAACCATCTCAATCTCACCTCCATCACCTTGTCTCCAAAATGTCCTGGTGTCAGGAATACCCCTGCCACGCCCCCTTCGGCGGCTGTCAAACCTCGGCATTCCCCGAAGCACCTCGCTCCTTCTCTCGTGCGTGCCCCCCCCCGCACAGAGCTGCTCGCAATCGGGCTTCATGGAGAACACCTGAGGCTCATTCACTCACTCATCCCCAGCTCCTATATAAACCCCACATTCACCCACACTCCCTGTCCGTTATTGTATGTTCATGGTGGTATGTGTGTTCGCGTATGCGTATCCCGCTACGTACCTTCTCCTCTCGGACTCCTCACTCTTTTCACGGCTGGCTTCCTTTCCGAACCACGCACCCCTGTTGGATTATATTTACGGACTGCCTCTCGTCAGTTCGGGACTTATGTGGGCCACGCTCCTAAAGCGCATCACCGGATTAACCCTTTCACTGCATGTGTTTGTGTTGGACTTTGTGTGTTTGCTCGCTGAACTTTCATTAAAACTCTGTTTGCTGGTGATTCGGCTTCCGCCTCCATCACTGCCGCCTAACACCTACATGTGCTGTCCCTCTAATAAACTTTTTTCCAATCCTGTCCATCGTGTCACTCCCAACGAAAACCTCAACATCTTCAGCTCTGCTACCTCCAGCTCCACCTCCTGTCTTTTACTTAATGACACTGTCTCTAATCCATACAACATCTCAGGTCTCACCACAGTCCTATAAACTTTCCCTTTCACTCTCACAGATACTCTTCTATCACAAATCACTCCTGCTATCACTCTTCTCCACCCACTCCACCCTGCCTGCACTCTTTTCTTCACTTCTCTAACACACTCTCCATTACTTTTCACTGTTGACGCCAGGTACCTGAACCACTGCCCTCCCTCTCACTCACACACATGTACTCTGTCTTACTCCTACTGACTTTCATTCCCCTTCTGTCCAGCACGTACCTCCACCTCTCCAGACTCTTCTCAACCTGCTTCCTACTCTCACCATAAATAACAATATCATCCGCAAACATCATAGACTCCTGTCTGACCCTGTCCGTCAACCTATCCATCACCACTGCAAACAGGAAAGGGCTTAGAGCCGATCTTTGATGCAGTCCAACCTCCACCTTAAACCAGTCTGTCGTTCCTACTGCACACTTTACTGCTGTCACACTGTCCTCATACATGTCCTGCACCACCCTAACACACTTCTCTGATACACCTGACTTCCTCATACAATACCATAACTCCTCTCTTTTTTCCTCCCTCCTATATATGATTGTATAGTATATATGATTCTATAGTATAGTATATATGGGTGTATAGTATAGTATAGTATAGAATACTGCATATGAATGTATAGTGTCTAGTATAGTATAGTATAATATAGTATAGTATAGTGTATATGAATGTATAGTATAATATAGTATAGTATAGTGTATATGAATGTATAGTATAATATAGTATAGTATAGTATAGTGTATGGTATAGTATAGTATAATATAGTGCATATGAATGTATAGTATATTAAAGTATAGTATAGTATAGTGCATATGAATGTATAGTATAGTGTATATAAATGTATAGTATAGTGTTGTATATTGTATAGTATAGTATAGTATAGTGTAGTGCATATGAATGTATAGTATAGTATAGTACAGTCCCTGACAAAAGTCTTGTCGCTTGTGTACAAATTGACCTGAAGTGCCGCTGAAATATATTTCTAATCAAGATTTTTTTACAAGAAATGGCTCATTTTAATCCCAACAGCTTTTGTAATAATGTTTCAGTGCAAAACGAAACTGTCAAAAAGTATTCTAATAGTCACAGCTTGGTAAAACCCATTGAGTCAATTTTTGCAAAGACATAAGTGTTGTCGCCTTGTCATATGAGCTTCACCTGTGACTAATAATGGATCAATTAGGTCTCAGGTGTGTATAAAAAGAACCCCAGTACACTAGACCTTCACATCAACTGCAACTAGACCTCTGCAAACATGCCTAAGATTCACTCTGAGACTAAAGTTTTAATTATCAAGAGGCTGAAGACCAGATCCACTGCTGATGTGGCAGACACCTTCAATGTGTCTCAGCGTCAAGTACAGAGGATAAAAAAAAGATTTGAAGAGACTGGAGACGTTTTGGACAAGCCCAGGTCAGGCAGACCCCGCAAGACAACTGCTCGAGAGGACCGTTTGTTGGCTCGAAAATCCAAGGCCAGCCCATTTTCCACTGCAGCAGAGCTCCACGAGACCTGGTCACCTGAAGTCCCTGTGTCAACCAGTACAGTTTCTCGGATTCTGTCTCGAAATGGCCTCCATGGTCGAATCAGTGCTCAGAAGCCAGCACTAAACAAAAGACAATTGAAAAACCGTGTGGCATTTGCCAAGGCCCACAGCCTGCTAAAAGGATGGACGCTGGAAAAGTGGCAGAAGGTGGATTTTTCAGATGAATCTTCTGTTGAATTACACCACAGTCGCCGCAAATATTGCAGGAGACCTACTGGAGCTGCGCATGGATCCGAGATTCACCCAGAAGTTGAAGTTTGTGAAGTTTGGTGGCAGAAAAATCATGGTCTGGGGTTACACCCAGTATGGGGGTGTGTGAGAAATCTGCAGGGTGGAAGGCAACATCAATAGTATAAAATACCAAGAAATCTTAGCTACCTCTTATATTTCCAACCATAAAAGAGGCCAAATTCTGCAGCAGGATGGTGCTCCATCGCATACTTCCATCTCCACATCAAAGTTCCTCAAGGCGAAGAAGATCAAGATGCTCCAGGATTGGCCAGCCCAGTCACCAGACATGAACATCATTGAGCATATGTGGGGTAGGATGAAAGAGGAAGCATGGAAGATGAAACCAAAGAATATTGGGAGGCATGCAAGACTGCTTTCTTTGCTATTCCTGATGACTTCATCAATAAATTGTATGAATCCTTGTCAAAGCGCATGGATGCAGTCCTTCAAGCTCATGGAAGTCATACAAGATATTACATTTGGATCTCACAGCACCACTACTTAATTTGCTGACATATTTTTGTATTTGCAGTAAATTTGTTCAATTTCTGTATAGGCGACAAAACTTTCGTCGTGCCAAAATTTGACCTTTCTGTCTTGATTAAATGATAAATCTTTTTTCAGTGAAACTAATTTATTTCAGTGCATTAAACATCATCTGGGAGGGTTTTAGCTTTTCATATGAACTATTTCTAACACCAATTGATTAATTAAAAGTCAGGTTAATAGCAGGTCTTTCTACAAAATAGATACTTTTGTCAGGGACTGTATAGTGTATATGAATGTATAGTATAGTATAGTATAGTATAATATAGTATAGTATAGTGACTCCATGGCTTGGTTTGTGCTCTGACATGAACTGTTAACTGTGGGAACTTATATAGACACGTGTGGGCTTTTTTAAATCATGTCCAATGATTTACCACAAGTGGACTCCAATCAAGTATGGTATAGTATAGTATAATATAGTGCATATGAATGTATAGTATATTAAAGTATAGTATAGTATAGTGCATATGAATGTATAGTGGTAAATCATGTCCAATGATTTACCACAAGTGGACTCCAATCAAGTAGAAACATCTCAAAGATGATCAGTGGAAACAGGATGCACCTGAGTTCACTTTTCAGTGTCATGGCAAAGGCTGTGCATACTTATATACGTGATATTTTAGTTTTAGATTATTTTTTACAAATTTGAAACACACTTCTTTCACATTGTCATTATGTTGTCATACATTTATTTCAAGTGTGTGTCCACTGCAATTACTGGGTCATGCTGTATTCTAATAGTGTCTAGTCTAGTATCTAGAAAAGGATATACTGGATATACTGATATGACAATGGTCAATAAAAACCAAAATCAACCCACTGAGGGCTGGATTTAAACTCTCACTAAAAATCAATGTGAAAATGTTTAACTACAGGCTGATCCAGCTTGCATGAATTACATCACAGCAGCTCATAATGTAAATCAGTTGTGTGTATGGCCTCAATATCCTTGTATTCACTTCCAAAAACATCTGGGCATGATCCTGATGAAACAGTGTCCTGGGGGATCTTCTCCTAGACCTGGATCTCGGCATAAGTGAACTTCTGGACAGTCTGTGGTGCTACCAGGTGGCTTTGGATACTCTGATACATCATGTCCCTGAGTTTCTTTATTAGATTCAGTGAAACTTGAGGGCCAGTCAGTGGCATCAATGGTTTCCTGTTCCAAGAATAAACAAAATCTAGGCCTGTCCCAAGATTATGAATTAAGATATGATAGCAGCACTTTTCAGAATAAAAATTACTGTTCTAAAAGTTTCAGTAGTTCAGTGACTATAAACTACCATAAGCTTATCATGGCATCAATGTATGGTCTTGCTAATTTGCATACTTCTATACTGATACCATTAGTTATTTCCCATGTGGTTACCAAATACATATTTGATAAGCTTTGTTAAAACCCTTGGATTAGTATGCACCCTTATTCTTGATATTAAAGGAACTACAACTTGTGGGCCTGAGGACCTAACTGATTTTATATTTCATTGAATTAAGTCACTTGTTTCAAGGCAATTTTCAACAGTTTTTTCAAATTTTCCCTCATTAAAGACAGTTTAAATTCAATTAATTTTTTTTGTAGAGCACTTTTAACACTGGACATTGTCTCGAAGCACCTTTACAGAGATAAAGAGTTATTATCTCTATAAAGGAATGTATAAGTTTAGTGCCTATAAGTTTGTTTCCATATAATTGTAAGTGCATCTCTAATGAGTGAGCCAGTGGCAACAGCAGCAAGAAAATATCTCCCTGAGATGGCATAAGGACATTGAGAGGAACCAGCCTTAAAAGGAAACCCATCCTCATCGGCCTGGCACCAAATGTCTACACATTTCAGGTCCATCATTGTTGAGATGTGCAGTGATTGCTTAAATGCAAAACTGTTCATGCAAACTGTTAAGCATACAAATGTCCCAGTTCATCAAAACACTTTATATTCATGATCCCTGCAGATCTGCTCCTTGAATGTCTAGTCTTTTTATATTTGCCCTTCTATAAATTGAAGACTTACTTAGCTACTCAGATCAAGTCAAGTCATTTGGCTTCATTGTAATTTCACACCCCAACTCTAATGATAGTGGTGAATTTCTGTGGTAAATAAAAAACTCCTTCAGTGATGAGCAGTATCTAGAAACTATTAGTCTTTTCACCATTTGATGTGTAATGAAAAACACACAAGCCTCACCACATGCGTTACACAACTATATTTCTGTCAGCACAAATGAAAGCAAACCAGTCTTGCTGAATCTTCTGTCATTGAGCCACAACTCTGTGAAAACAAAGATGCAGTATTGTCTAATCTCACATGAGGTAGTCTGCTGAAATCAAATAAAGCAGTCATTGGAGAGACTTTTGGTTACAAGTAAATAAGCAAGCAACCAACAAGTAAATAAGAAAAACAAACAAACAAACAGACCATTCAAATTATTAAATACAATAAATGACTAAATGGAACAGACGATCATAACAAAAATTTCCTGCCCTAGATAGTGAAAACAAGAATTAAACAGCATGTTGTTTTACAAAACCAGTCTGTATTAAAGGCTAAACAAACACTACATTTAACAAAAAACTTTATTGTGACATCATTAGATATTAAACACACTACACTTCTTGCTTCCTCCTTTATTTGGTTTCAGTTTACTGTAGTGGTAAAAATGAACAGGGCAAAATGGCATTGAACCGAAACAACATCACAACAACCAACACAATAGCGTTAAAATACAAAACCCCAATTCCAAAAAACATTGGGATGTTGTGTGAAATCTAGGTTCAAATGTTCTAAAACCATATAAAAAGCATTGGTTGTTCATTTCCAGATGTGCAGGCTGCTAATTCAATTCAATTAATTTTTATTTGTATTGCGCTTTTAACAATGAACATTGTCTCAAAGCAGCTTTACACAGATAATGTGGTGATAAAGAATGAATAAGATGCTCTTTATGTGTAAGTTTGTCCCTGATGAGGGAGCTGGTGGCAACTGTGGAAAAACTCCCCAGGATGACTTAAAGAAGAAACCTTGAGAGGAACCAGACTCAAGAGGGAACCCATCCTCATCTGGGTGACACCAAGTGTCCATTTATTACAGATAAACCATGTTAAGGGGTGCAGTGATGGTGATCAGATGGAAAATGTAGTCCTTAGTCAGTGTAGCAGACTGTTGACATTAACTACAGTCCAAATCCAAATCCAAATCCTCAGAGCTCCTGTTCTTACTCTGTAATTTCATGGAACTCCAGGCCATTGATGAGAAACCATCCCCTGCTGCACAGAGTCGCCTCCAGTCGAGGGGCAGGCCAGGACGAAGTGGGCAGATCCAAGGAGGGGAGAGGGGCAGGAACAGTGGTCACTGGAACCTCAGGAGCATGTTTAACTCGACCGAGAGAGAGAGTATGTGTAGAAAAAATTTAAAAAAATGATAAAAGACTTGACTAAATAAATATGTTTTCAGCCTCGACTTGAACACTGAGACTGTGTCTGAGTCCCGAACACTGATTGGAAGGTTGTTCCATAACTGTGGAGCTTTATAAGAGAAAGATCTGCCCCCTGCTGTAGTCTTCATTATTTGACAACAGATAACCTGCACCTTTTGATCTAAGTAGGCGTGGAGGATCATACTGGTACAGAAGTTCACTCAGATACTGCGGTGCGAGACCGTTAAGTGCTTTATACGTCAGTAGTAGTATTTTATAATCAATGCAAAATTTGATTGGGAGCAGTGTAGACTGATTAATACAGGGGTGATGTGGTCATATTTTCTAGATCTAGTGAGGACTCTTGCTGCTGCATTCTGAACCAACTGAAGCTTATTTATGCACTTACTCCAACACCCAGACAGTAAATCTGGATGTTACAAAAGCATGAACTAGTTTTTCTGCATCCTGTAACGACATCATATTTCAAATTTTAGCAATATTTCTAAGGTGAAAGAAGGCGATCCTGGTAATATTATTCATGTGAGCTTCAAAGGAAAGGCTCGGGTCAATAATCACACCAAGGTTTTTGACTGTTGTACACACTGAGATAGAAAAACAATCCAGAGATGCTACGTAATCGGAAAGTTTACTTCTAGCTGCATGTGGTCCTAGTAAAAGTACTTCCGTCTTATCCGAGTTGAGAAGGAGGAGGTTATCAAGCATCCACTGTCTGTCATTTACACACTCCTCAACATTATAAAGCTCTCATATCTCTCTCATCTGGCTTTGCAGAAATATACAAGAGATTTTCCAACATAGCAATGGAAGCGAATACCATGTTAATGTATAATTTTACCCACAGGCAGCATATATAAAGAGAAAAGCAGTGGGCCTAAGACAGATACCTCAGGTGTAAAGACTTGTGTTTTAGTTTTTTGTGTGGCGCTTAGATTATTATTATAAATAGCCATTTAGACAGGGCAGGGCTATACCCAGGAGCACTCGTTTCATTTAATGCTAGATATTTGTTTAATCCACGTTTCGTTCAAACACATTACATTGAACTCCTGGTCGGTAATAATTCCGATTATAGTCAGCGCTTTTGAAGTGAGAGATCTTATATTCAACAATTCTATCTTTAGATCAGAGGTGCTGTCTGTGCATTCATTCTTATTTAATTTAATGTTAATTAGGTTACTTAAACAGACTTTTTGAGAATTTCTACATATTGGTTTCGCTCAGGAGACAGACACAGTCTTTGGTGGACCCTGAGTGATGACTCCATGCAGCTAGCAGATGGTTGGTTTAGCCTGGCTGTCTGCTCCCTGGCCTTGGCTCTGGACAGTCACTGGGTAACTAGTGCTGTTCTGAGACTATGACCTATACTACAAGAAATGAGAGAAGCACCTCCCCGAGTGGGATGGATGCCGTCCCGCCCTAAGAGCCTTGCCCTAAAGATTGCTCCAATTATCTATGAAGCCCACATTGTTTTTAGAGCACCACTCAGACATCCAGCAGTTCAGTGACTATAACCTGCTGTAGGCTACATCGCCATGCCACATTGGGATGGGGCCAAAGCATATGACTGCATCGGACATTGCCTGTGCTAATTTACGCACCTCTATAATGTTACTCTTAGCAACTTTTGACTGTCGAAGGCGTATATTATTAGCTCCTGTGTGAAAAACCATCTTAGAGAACCTGTGCTTTCCTAAAAACCTAAGCTGACCTGCTATGTCTGGCGCCCTGGCTCCTGGTATACACCTGACCTGTGCTGCTGGTGCCCCTAAAGGTCTCGCTAATTTTCACATGCCTCAGAATAGAGTCTCATATAACCAGAGCTTTTTCAGGTTTCTTGGCGGGTGCTTCACTGAGGAGATCAAACCTGTTGGACACGTGAAGCGGAGAGGAATGGTGCTCCCATGGATGAGCCTTAGCGTTAGCTTTGGCTTTGCGAGTATGCCGCAGAGTCGTCATCCACTCTGCCCGCTGTGAGGGCTCTAATGCCAGAGTCAGGGGAATGCTAATTCCACCTAGGGCATCCAGACTTTCTCCTGCAGAAGCTGGACTGCTCTCACACTCACTAATTTTCTCTATACTCTGGATACGCTCCTCTAATGCTAGGATCGTCTCCGTCAAAGAGCAAACTAACTTATACTTCTCACATATATAATTATCAATAGCAAAAGAGAAGGACTATACTATGTCACACTTCACACACTGAACGAGCTGGATGCTCGCCATATCAGAGAAATTACCTCAATGTGGTTACTAAAGTGTGTGTTTGTAGTTCTGATGAGAATGACCCCTACTCACTGCTTTTAAACAAGGAATAAAGGGCTCTTCCAAAAGAAAAAAAAAACATATACATACATTCATGGCTTCCGCCTATGTTTGTCCCGGCGTAACAGGAAGCTACATCACACGACATGATAGAACACCTTTGGGATAAATTACTGTGGAGACTGCGATCCAGGCCTTCTCGTCTGGAAGAATGGTCAAAAATTCCCATTAACACACTTCCGAACCTTGTGGATGCAACTATAATGCAACCCCATATTATCAGAGATCCAGGCTTTTGAACATCCACACTTACAATTGCAGAAACAGGAGTTAGACAATGAAACTGAAAGACATGGTCTTAGACAACAATAATTTATTAATATAGTATAGGACCTTCTTTTGCATTTAATACAGCATCAGTTTTTTTGTCTTAGGAATGATAAATACAAGTCCTGCACAGTGGCTAAAGGGATTATTAGCCATCCCCATTGCACAACACGGGTCAGGTCAGTGCATGATGTGAGTGGAAGACAATGTTTTTTGTTTCTCTGGCCTCCAACATACCCACCCCTGGCACAATGATATTTAGATATGGTGACTGTTGGCCATGGACAATGGTCAGCATCACTTAAACATTCATTAAACTACTTTACTATCCATCTGTGTATTAGCACATTATCATCCAGATACATGGCACTACCTTTAGAGTACAATTAACTAATGGGTGCATATGGTCCTCCAGAATAGTTTCTTAACCAATTTGTCAGTGACATCACCCATCAAGTCACCCATCAAGTAGTGGGCCTAGGGAATGCCATAATATTGCACCCCTAACCATTGCTGATCCACCCTCATGTTTCACTCTGGACGACTGCAGTGCCAGTGGGTAAGCGCATAATTACCACAGATGCCATGGCTCTTAATACACTTCAACAACAGGTAATCCAACCTCTGTAAATTATATTAGCCATTACCTGAAACTCAACATTTAACCATGGAGAAATCTAGACCTGCCTCTAAAGTGAATGGGAACTAGTCATTTCACTCAGAGAAAGCAGTTTTGAACATGTAGCCTCACCCCGAATACAAAAAAAAAATTGCGAAGGACCCCATGATACTTGAAATCTGCCAACAAACAAAAAAATCAGCAAATAAAGAAACCATAAAAAAGAAAGAACCCATTTCAGTGGTTTAATACAACCAATGACAAAATGGAACAGATGAACACTTTAATTCAGGCTAGAACATTCTTCTGAACTAGTTCATGAGACCAAGAAATGGGGCAGCAGTTTGTACCACAAAACTAATCTTAACTGAAGATAAAAATAAATAAATTCCCAATCCTACATAATGTGTCCAGATTCTTGGAAACCTTTGATGATATAATGTACTATTGATGACGAAATATCTCAGTATTTAGATGTTGAGAAACATCATATTGAAATCATCTTTAGTCCTGAGAGACTCTGCCTCTCTAAGATGCTCTTTTTCTACCAAATTATGTTACTCACCTTTTGCCAATGAGCCTACTTAGTTGGAAAATGTTCCTTCAGCTGTTTATTTCTTTAGTACCACCCACCCTACAAACATTTTATTTCCCTCCTCCAATCTTTGTTCGAGCCAAAAACTCAAAATTACATTATATATTTCTGTTAAATGGTACGTGTAATAAATAATATTATAATATAATAATTATTATTTTCGGGATCCACGGGGAATGTTTCAAAGATCAACCCGTCGATCTACTGGCGACCACTGATCTAAGGCAATGAATTCCATAATTTTTTGTTTTATGCCTTTTGCCTTGGCACCATCACTGGAAAACTTTCTTGCCTTTTCAAAAACGTCCGCTACAGACGGAGTGCGCATGCTCGGATTGACTTTACTTTTCTGCGCCGCGTTCTTCTCATATTTAGAATGGCAATTGGGATGTTTGGATTTCAGGTGATAAATTAAACCCGACGTGGAGAAACTCTTTGCAGATAAACCCTCTCTTGAAATTTCAGCATTGCATGTTTTGCACATCGCTATCCGTGGGTCTTTCTCCGAGATATTGAAATAAGTCCACACCGCAGACAAAAAAAACATGTTTGGGGTAGCAGGTGGCTCTAAACTGAACTGTATTTGAGCCTAAAATAATCCTACATATAAATATATATGGTATTTAAAACTATACCAGTTATTATACTATACCAGTTTAAAACTGGTAAATGCCAAATCCTGCATAATGTCTGGTCATCTGTCTTGGGAATGCCTAGTGGCCAGATGTATTTTGAGTTGTTTAAACCACTCCAGAACGGAACTCCAGAATTGGGGTTTAGAAGCCTCTGGCAGTAATGTGCTCATCTAACACAAGTAATGGGCCTAAAGAATGAAATGATATTGTATCTCTAACCATCACAGATCCACCCTTGTTCTTCACTCTGGGCACACAACAATCTAACTGGGAGATTATTTTTTGCATACAGTCTTTCTTGAATATGGGAAAGACAGCAAAAGTTATTTTTAAAGAACAATACATGTTTCTCAATGACTACAGTTTAAGATTTCTGCAGCTGAAGTAATTAATGTTGACAAGAGTACTCAAGAGTTTACTACAGCAGCCTGTAAATAAACACTGACCCTGTAAAGCTTACAGTGAACAGTTTAGGTGGAAACAGGGAAGGCAACATGTTAGGCAGCTGTGGTTTTCGTATTTCAGATAAACCTGGGTTAGTACTTAGACATGATCTTCAAAAACGTGTGGCTGTTGATACACCACAGAGACTTGCTCTCCTAGTCACATGAGACACATACTGTAACTACACTTTAAGCTCTAATATGAATATAATCAATTTTTCTACTGTAGTTCATGAAGCCATTAAAAGGGGCAGCAGGTTGCACCACAAAATTAGCCTCAATTAAAGGCTTAACTAATCCTACATCTAACTAAACATAAATGTTTATAAATTCCAATTCTACATAATGTATACCTTGTACACAGAGGTTTATTTTATTTATCTTTTGATTATGTAGGTGCATAACCTACATAATGTCTGGTCATGTGACTGGAATGAGAGGAACACAATATCAGGTGAGGAAAGTTGTTTTAAACATCCAATAGCAGATGAGTACACTTTCTATACCACCACTGATCCTCCCAGGTGTTTCAACCTTCTTAGTTGGAACAGGAGTGAAAAGGAGCTGGGGGTTTTTCCACTTTAATGTTTAATGTAGTTCATCCTTCATGTTCTTATAACTTTTTTATGCTACTTTTGTTACACTTGATGGCATAATCACAGATGAACCAGTGAAATACACACCAACTCTTTTGAGCAAAGCACCAAGGAACTTGAAATATGTTTACAAACAAATAAATAATTGGAAAAGTGAAAAAAACCATTCAAACTGTTAAATAAAACTCATGACCAAAAGGAAGAGATAAATACATTCTGAGTGGTGAAAAAATTGGAGCAGAACAGTGGCCAGCTCACTACATAATATAAATGTAAGAAATTGTTTTTTAACCCACTCTTCTAAAATAATTGAGAGTGGTTTAGTAATTCAGATATGAGGAAACATGGTGATCATTGGAGATGGTTCATTAAACTACTCTGTCATCAATCTTTTTTTGTGTGTGTGTTGGTGAATTTTCATCCTAATACACAGCATCATCTTGGTCCTCCAGAATGGTCTGGAGTTTTTAAGAGTGACACCCCCATCTAGTGCAAGTAGTAGGTCTAAGTAATGCCCTGAAATATTGCAGCCCTAAAAATCACTGATTCACTCTCTTTTTGGGCACATAACAGTACTAACAGGGCCAGCGCTAGCTATAGGCAGAGCAAGCAAATAGACGGGCAGCGTAAAACAAGGCTCTTTGTCCATTGGATATAAAAAACTGTCACTCACCAGAAGTGGAACCAGTTATTATCAGTGTTTAAATGTGGGTCCCCACCCTCTTGAAAGCATGAAGAGTCTACATACTGATGAACAAAATCCAACTTTTCTGCATTCTGACCTGGTGGCACTGAAACGAATGTGTCCCCTGAAGGCTGCTAAGTGAGAAGCTTAGGCATGCAAAGAAAGGGTAGCTCGTGATGTGGCTATGTGAGCTAAGAGAAAAATACGTTGATTTTAAATTTCATGACCTTAACACATCTCAAAAAAGTTGGGACAAGGCCATGTTTACCACTGTGTGGCGTCCTCTCTTCTTTTTATAACAGTCTGCAAACGTCTGGGGACTGAGGAGACAAGTTGCTCAAGTTTAGGAATAGGAATGTTGTCCCATTCTTGTCTTATACAGGCTTCTAGTTGCTCAACTGTCTTAGGTCTTCTTTGTCGCATCTTCCTCTTTATGATGCGCCAAATGTTTTCTATGGGTGAAAGATCTGGACTGCAGGCTGGCCATTTCAGTACCCGGATCCTTCTTCTACGCAGCCATGATGTTGTAATTGATGCAGTATGTGGTCTGGCATTGTCATGTTGGAAAATGCAAGGTCTTCTCTGAAAGAGACGACGTCTGGATGGGAGCATATGTTGTTCTAAAACTTGAATATACCTTTCAGCATTGATGGTGCCTTTCCAGATATGTAAGCTGCCCATGCCGCACGCATTCATGCAACCCCATACCATCAGAGATGCAGGCTTCTGAACTGAGCGCTGATAACAACTTGGGTTGTCCTTATCCTCTTTGGTCCGGATGACATGGTGTCCCAGTTTTCCAAAAAGAACTTAAAATTTTGATTCGTCTGACCACAGAACAGTTTTCCATTTTAAATGAGCCTTGGTCCATAGAAAACGCCTGCGCTTCTGGATCATGTTTAGATATGGGGGCCATCTAAGGGCCCGAAGATCACGGGCATCCAGTATGGTTTTCCAGCCTTGACCCTTACGCACAGGGATTGTTCCAGATTCTCTGAGTCTTTGGATTATATTATGCACTGTAGATGTTGATAACTTCAAACTCAAGGCCAAATTCTCGGGGTGTATGTGGGTGCGTGTGTGTGTGGGTGCGCGCACGTGTGTGTGTGTGTGTGTGTGTGTGTGTGTTTTTTGGGTTACCATTCTGTAGGAGTGTAGAGCTTGTGTTTAAGTCAAGGACTGACAAAAAATAAAAAATAAAATAAAATAGAAATAATAATAACTCAGGGCAAGATTGGTCAAAGGATTATGATAATCTTTGCAAACCGGTTGACCCGGTTTGCAAAGTTCTGGTTGGACTTTGCTCTGTGGGCAGTGATCCCATTGAGAGGGATGGAGCCATGGTCAATAGACTACCCGTGGTATTTTTGGAAGGTGGCTGGGCTTATTAGGGATTAGCTGTGGTGTTTGAATGTGGAGGTGATGAGACAGTGGAGCATGCGATGTGGTTGTGTTTTATCGCGACTCAGTTCTGGAGACGTCTTAGAGTGGTGGACCACTGAAGTTTAACTGCATTTTTTACGGTATATTTCTGTCAACCTCAATACAATCACAGTCAAACTGCCAGTTTTGTACTGTAAATTTTACAGTATTTTTTTTTTTACAGTGTAGTCACAGATGCACCAGTAAGACACCAACAGTTTGCCTTTTTATTAAACAAAGCACTATAAGACACTTGAAATATGTATACTAGCAAATAAATGTATAAATAATGTAAAAAAGGTAAAAACCATTCAAATGGCTCAATACAACTAAAGACTAAAAGGAACAGATGAATGTTTCTTTGCTCTAAATCAGTGGTCCCCAACCCCCCTGGGTCAATTGGTCCCGGGCCGCACAGAAAGAATACATAACTTACATTATTTCCGTTTTATTTATTATCTGATTCTGAACGTTGTTTTATTTTGGAAAATTACCAGATTCACTCCTCCACATCTGTCTATGACTCACTCTTGATGCATGTCATGATGCCTCGGTCACATGACTTACCTCATCCGTTACCTTCTTAAAGGGGCTCCGGCCGCTAACACATAATACATTACCGCTAAATTAAAAACCCCAAGCGAGCAAAATGAACAAAAAACAACACAGTGGATTCACATTTATTATTAGATTTAGAAAATACCGGTTTTTATGGTCATATCATTTTATTTTGTTGTATTTATCCACCACTCCTTAAAGGCCGGTCTGTGAAAATATTGTCCGACATTAATCCGGTCCGTGGCGCAAAAAAGGTTGGGGACCGCTGCTCTAGGAGATGTAAACAAGATCAGAGAAGCAGGGTGTTCCACACATCCAATCTGCATGTAGGACTAAATAAATCCTATTAAAGAGATTTTTGACCACGGGAGCTGGCTTGCTCTATCCATTCCACAGCTTTAACCTGTGCATTAACAATTTTCCTGCCACAGGCCAATTTATTCTAACAGTAGCTAGATTTCTAGCCCACCAGTGGACTTTCAGAAGCCAAGCACAATGAAGAATCGCCACCTGCTTGCTCATCAGGGACAAACTTACTTATAAAGAACATTCACTTTTATACACTTTTAATCACCACATTATCTGTGTAAAGCTGCTTTGAGACAATGTTCATTGTTAAAAGCGCTATACAAATAAAAATTTAATGAATTGAATTGAAAAGAATGAAAAGCCTGCACCACTCCTATTTAAAGCTATGCTGCTATCTAAAACCCCACCCAGCAGCACAGAGTAGTTTTTTTCATCCTACAAGCAAGCCTAATGCTGCATGTGTCTGTAGCGATGCTGCTGTTAGCACATCAGATGATATGGCTAATTTCATTTAACCCTCAGTCCTTAACAAGTGCCCCAAAGCAGACTCATCTTCTGGCTGTTTCAGCCCCAGTTCAAGTAGTTAGCAATTTCAATAAGTATCCCAGCCTGTAGCATACCCAGCTGAACAGATACACTTTACTCTCTTTAAACTGATGTTTATCAAGGATTTTAATGTCCAAAATAAAGCACCGTAAGAGCTGAATAAAAACACAAAACATACAAAGTGACTAAATAAAACTCACATAGCTACAAACAACACGTTTAAACTGAAAACCCACATCAATCATAATGTTAACAAAATAATAATACACCTTATTATGCTTAAAACAACAATTACAATTAATGCCCCAATCTCTATATAGCAAAATCAGCACGTGAAATGCTAACCTGCATACATACATTAACGACCTGCTAAGCATTAACCATTAGCTTCAATGGAGATGGCTAAAATAAACATTGTTTCACAAAACTAGCCTGTATAAAATGCTAAACTAATCCATCTAACTAAATATGAAAATGAGCAAATGCCCCTTCTAAGTAATGTGTCTGATCATTTAAATAAGAGGGAAACACTTTACTGTGACATCACCAGGAGAGAACAGTAGAATGTATTAAACACAAAAGCAGATACTTTACTACTGTAGCTGCTAACCAAGAGGTCCTACATAGTGTCTTTCAAGATTTTTAGTAACTCCTGTTGGAGAATAGAGGCTCAATATTATTTAGATATGGTGACTGTGCAGACCATGGGAGTTGGACAATGTAACACATTATCATTCAGATCCATGGCACCACCTTCAGGATAGAATGTTTAAACCAGTGGATTACTTCTAAAAAGTGTATTAAATCCTTTTAAATAGCACACCCATCTAGTGCAAATAGTAGACCCATGTAATGCCATGAGATTGCCCCAACTGATCCACCCTCATGTTTCACTCAGAGTGAACAACAGTACCTCTTACCACTGACCGGGTGCTAGTAATTTTTCTCAGAGAAAAGTGTTTGGAAAAAAAATATCCTGTCAAATTTACAGCAAAAAAACTATGGCTGTCAGAAATGTTTATTAAAAATATAGTTTGTATATAGTATATACTTTACAGTGTAAAAGGATTGTCCTGTAAATTAATGGTAAAATCCTGGCAGCTCAGCTTAAAGCATTTTATTTACAGAAACTGACTGCACTTAATCAATAAACCAATATTTAAGCAATGTGAGCATATTAGTACTGAGAATGTATTTTACTTAAGTCAATAATGAAAAGCTTCCAGAATTACACTAAATCATTAAAAGTATCAATTCAAGGCAAATTTATTGTAGATAACAGCAGCACACATTCATGTGCGATTGAAATTAGTGCACTGCATCAATAACTACAAAGTTACTGACTTTATATAAAGAAACATGCAGTATAACATCAGCTTTCTCTGTCAGTCCTTGACTTAAACACAGGCTCTATACTTTTACACAATGGTAAACTACAAAACACGCAAAAATTTGACTATTACTGTTTACTGTATTTTGCTGTTTTTTTTTCTTGATTTTATGGTAAAATACTGGCAGCAGGGTTGCCAGTAATCTACTGTTTATTTTTTTTGTTTTTTTTGTACAGTCGGCTTCAAGAAATTACATTTAGAGTATATTAATGTTAAAATACATTTCAGTGTGTTTTTTCATTTCACACATTTAATCCCAGCAAAATACTCAGTTTTAAAAGAGCACTTATGCTCTTAATAAGGAAAAAAGTAAGAACATTCAGCTGGATAAATTATTTATGCTGCAATGCATGTTGGGAGTTTTGTACTATGCTGGCAGCCAGCATGAATGGTTGTTAGCAGTCACCATTCTTGAGTTTCCTGTGCAGATCCTTGATGTCTATATGTGACTAACTGGTCCTACAGCACTAAAGATTTTGTGCATTAAATGTTTTATAAAATAGTTACTTTGTCAAAAAAAAAAAGCTATAAATAAATGCACTTTACACACATACAGTTAAAACAACCAGAAACAAATTTGTGTTACAGCGTAAGGGTCATGAGCCCAACTAAAGCAACCACTGATCTCCAAAACGGCGAAGTAAAACTAAACATTTTTAATCAAATTTAAACCTTTGTTAAGTCTTATAGAATGTTTTATAGATATCTGACAGACGTAAAGTCAAACTGTAATATGTAAAGCTGGGAATGTTTTTGGAGTTGTTTAATCATCCTCTGTTTCAGTTCAGTTGATTTTGTTTAAGGCTGTTACTGTAGGTCAGTTGTAGTTTTGTTTCTTGTTCTTTCTTTTTTTTTTTCAGTGATTCTGCTTGTTAACAGCAGATGTTCATCAGTGTCTGAATTCACTCATTTGTTTTCAATCACATGGTCAAGTGGACTATACAAGCAAACTAATAAAATGAGAATCGTTTTTAAAACCAGGTTTAACCACAAAACTAGTCTGTTAAAAGTGCCTAATGTCTGGTCATTTGACTGAGTGGAACACAACATCAGGTGAGGAAAGTAGAATGTCTTTAACACCAACTAGCAGATAAGTACAATTTCTATAACATCACTGATTTGTTTTTCTTTTAAGAAAAATGTATATTTTTATTGCTGAAATTGCAGAGAGAAAAGTCCCTATAATGAAACTAATTATAATTCTCACTTGTGTTTAGTTATTAAATCTTGCACAGTATTGTGATGTGGTTTTCCTGTCTCCGGAAAATCTGCTTGAAATTTTCCATGAAATAAATCCGTGTATTTCTCGCCAGCTTTAAAAAACGTGCTCCACTTCCTGCTGTACACCGCCACTGCGGAGGGACTTTTTGACCGCACTGTATATAAATAAAAATTCATTTCAAATGACTTTTAAAGCGGTAACCGCACTGTACAGTTTTCTTTATTTTTTTATTTTAAAATGATCCCAAGCCATTTTCTTTGGTTTGAATATTTTTCATGGTTCTTTAAATATGAACACAAAACACAAAAAAATGAGGAAAAAGTTAAAGAAAAAATTCAAATGGATAAATGCAACTAGTGACCAAATGGAAGAGATAAATATTGAACACTCTAGGTAGTGAAAACTAAATTGGGGCAGTAGTTTGTTCCATAAAACTAACCAACAGAACAGTGGCTAGGTCACTGCATGATGTGAATGTAAAAAAGGTTTCTTTACCCACGCTACTAAAATAGTGAAGAGCAGTTTAATAGGATTTAGATATGGGAAAAATATGTTGATCACTGAAACGGGTCCATTAAATTACTTTCACCAGTTTCTATGTACATTGTGGATTATCACCTAATACACAACACTATTTTCAGTTCTAAGCTTCTGTCCCATAAAATTAACAGTAAAACACTGTCAATTAATGCTAACATTTTAGTACTGAGAACATATTTTATTTAATCTAAAACTTTCTTAATGATGCAAAATCATTAAAAGTATCAATTTGAGTTAAACTTCATGCAGATAACAGCAGAGCATATTCATGTGCAATTGAAATTAGTGAAGAGATTCTCACTGAGATTCACATGCAGTATAACATAAAGACAGCTGTCAGTCATTGACTTACTCTACTCTCCTACACAATGGTAACCGACAAAATGTTTTTTTTTTTTTTAGATTTTAGGTGTACGGTCACTTGAAGTCACCATAATGGAGATCAGTTGTTGCTTTAGTGTTGCTCTTAAACCTTGAAGTTTTAAAACATTAATAAAAAAAAAAATAATAATAATGATTAAGTGATCTCTGATCACAGAGAACAATCTAGTGAAAAGTTATAAAAATCAAGCAACCTGCAAATAAACTGTATGAAAAAAATAGTAAGAAATTCAGATGTATAATTTATTCACACTGCAATGCCTGTTGGGAGTTTTGTACTGTTTTGGCAAAGTTTTTTGAATAATCACCATCCTTCCATAACTGTGGGGCTTTATAAGAGAAAGATCTGCCCCCTGCTGTAGTCTTCATTATTTGAGGTACCAACAAATAGCCTGCACCTTTTGATCTAAGTAGGCGTGGAGGATCATACTGGTACAGAAGTTCACTCAGATATTGTGGCGCAAGACCATTAAGTGCTTTATAAATCAGTAGTAGTATTTTATAATCAGTGTGAGATGTAATTGGGAGCAGTGTAGATGATTAAAACAGGGGTGATGTGGTCATATTTTCTAGATCTAGTGAGGACTCTTGCTGCTGCATTCTGAACTAACTGAAGCTTATTTCTGCACTTACTCCAACACCCAGACCAGTAAAGCGTTACAGTAGTCTAATCTAGATGTAACAAAAGCATGAACTAGTTTTTCTGCATCCTGTAACGACATCGTATTTCTAATTTTTTGCAATATTTCTAAGGTGAAAGAAGGCGATCCTGGTGATTTTATTCACGTGAGCCTCAAAGGAAAGACTAGGGTCACCAAGGTCTTTGACAGCCGTACACACTGAAACAGAAACACCATCCAGAGATGCTACATAATCAGAAAGTTTGCTTCTAGCTGCATGTGGTCCTAGTAAAAGTACTTCAGTCTTATCTGAGTTGAGCAGGAGGAAGTTATCAAGCATCCACTGTCTAATTTCCTTTACACACTCCTCAACATTTTTAACTTGATCTCTCTCATCTGGCTTTGCTGAAATATACAACTGTGTATCATCAGCATAGCAATGGAAGCATGTTTATGTATAATTTCACCCAGAGGCAGCATATATAAAGAGAAAAGCAGTGGGCCTAAGACAGATCCTTGAGGAACACCAAACTTTACCTCAGATAGTGTGGAGAACTCACCATTTACATCAACAAACTGATAGCGATCAGTCAAATAAGACCTAAGCCAGGAGAGAGCTGTTCCCTTTATTCCAACAACATTCTCAAGTCTAGCAAGCAGTATAGTGTGATCAATGGTGTCAAAAGCTGCACTAAGGTCGAGCAAAACAAGTAAAGAGACAAAATTTTGTTCAAAATTTTAGGATTATGCTTGTTATTTTTGTCAGGGTGGATAAATATGCTGAATCTAGCAGAACTAAGAGATTTTCTATAACTCAGGAGGCTCTCCTTTCATAACTGTGGGGTATTATAAGAGAAAGACCTGCCCCCTGCTGTAGTCATCATTTTAAGAAAGACCAGGAGGGGAGTTTAAACTGTTCTATCATGGTGTGAATGGAAAAAGAAATGGTGTAGGCGTGAATCTGAAGGAAGAGTACAGTAAGAGTGTAGTGGAGGTGAAGAGAGTTTCTGACAGGGTGATAAACGTGAAGCTGGAAGTTTAAGGGGTTATGAGTGGTAACCCCTAAAGGTAACCCCTAAAGGGGTTAGGAGTGGTAGCTCCAGCGGTTAAGGCGCTGGGTTACCGATCGGAAGGTCGGGGGTTCAAGCCCTGGTATCGCCAAGCTGACACTCTTGGGCCCTTGAGCAAGGCCCTTAACCCTCTATGCTCCAGAGGCGCCGTATCATGGCCGACCCTGCGCTCTGACCCCCAGCTTCTAAGCAAGCTGGGATATGCGAAGAACAAATTTCACTGTGCTGTAATGTATATGTGACAAATAAAGGCTATTCTATTCTATTCTATAAATGTCATCGGTGCTTATGCTCCACAAGTGGGTTGTGAGATGAAGGAGAAGGAAAAAATTTTGAGTGAGTTAGATGAAGTGGTTGAAGGTGTACCTAGGAAAGAATGACTGGTGATCGGGGCAGACTTCCATGGCCATGCTGATGAAGGGAACAGAGGTGATGAGAAGGTGATGAATAGGTATGGTCTGAGACCACCTTTCTCCACTCCTATGCTCCTCCTTCTTCTTAAAATACATATTCACCATTGGCCACCATCTGTTTAGCAAAATAGGAGGACTGAAAGAAGAATGAGAATAGTGGATTCTGAGGAGGAACATTGTAGTGTGAGGTTCAGGGAAGAGGTCAGACAGGGGCATGGAGGAAAGTGCACACAGGTGGACTATGTTCTATGTAGGAGATGCAACCTGAAGGAGTTTGGAGACTGTAAGGTGTTGGCAGGGGACAGTGTAGCTAGACAGCATCAGATGGTGGTCTGTAGGATAGTTTTGGAGGTGATGAAGAAGAGAAGGAGAGTGAGGACTAAGAGAAGAATAAAAAATGGTGGAAACTGAAGGAGGAAGACTGTAGTGTGAGGTTCAGGGAAGAGTTCAGACAGGGGCTCGGTGGTGGTGAAGAGGTGCTGGATGATTGGGCACCTACTGCAGGAGTCAAAAGGGAGACAGCTAGAAAGGCTGCAGGTAAGGAGGGTTGTGGCAAAAGCTAAGGAAAAGGCATATGAGGAGCTGTAAGAGACGTTGGACACTAAGGAAGGAGAAAAGGATTTGTACCGATTGGCCAGACAGAGGGACCGAGCTGGGAAGGATGTGCTGCAAGTTAGAGCAATAAAGGATGGAGATAAAAATGTGTTGACTAGTGATGAGAGTGTGTTGAGAAGATGGAGAGAGCATTTTGAGCATCTGATGAATGAGGAAAATGAGAGAGAGAGAGAGAGAGAGAGAGAGAGAGAGAGAGAGAGAGAGAGAGAAGGTTGGATGATGTGGAGGTGGTGAAGCAGGAAGTGGGTTGTTCCAATATTTTGGATTTCGTTGCTGTTAATGATCTTTAAGAATAAGGGAGATGTGCAGACCTGCAGTAACTACGGGGGAATAAAGTTGATCAGTCACATGAAGTTATGGGAAAGAGTAGTGGAAGCCAGGCTGAGAGAAGAGGTGACCATCTGTGAGCAACAGTATGGTTTCATGCACAGGAAGAGCACCACAGATGCATTACTTGCTTTTATAATATTGATGAAGTAAAGAGAAGGTCAGTAGGAGTTTCTTTGTGTGTTTGTGTATCTAGAGAAAGCAAACAAGAGGGTGGAGAGAGAGGAGTTGTGGTATTGTATGGGTAAGTCAGTTGTGTCGGAGAAGTATGTGAGGGTGGTGCAGGACATGTATGAGGACAGTGTGACAGCAGTGAAGTGTGCAGTAGCAATGACAGACTGGTTTAAGGTGGAGGTTGAACTACATCAAGGATCGGCTCTGAGCCCTTTCTTGTTTGCAGTGGTGATGGACTGGTTGACGGACGAGGTCAGACAGTAGTCTCCGTGGACTATGATGTTTGCGGATGATATTGTGATTAGTGGTGAGAGTAGTGAGCAGGTTGAGAAGAGCCTGGAGAGGTGGAGGTACACGCTGGAGAGAAGGGGAATGAAAGTCAGGAAGAGTAATACAGAGTACATGCGTGTGAATGAGAGGGAGGGCAGTTTAGTGGTGCGGTTGCAGGGAGAAGAGGTGGAGAAGGTGGAGGAGTTCAAGTACCTGGGTCAACAGTGCAAAGTAATAGAGAGTGTGTTAGAGAAGATTGCAGGCAGGGTGGAGTGGGTGGAGAAGAGTGATAGCAGGGGTGATTTGTGATAGAAGGGTGTATAAGGGCGTCTGCCAAATACCACAATTGTAAGTGTAAATGGTGTAGGACCTTCTTTTGCATCCACTACAGCATGTTTGTCTCCCTGGAATTAATAATATGATAATGGAATGATAGTCAGTCGTGACATGATGGGGGTGGAGAAAAGTGTTTGTTGTTGTTGGTTGGTTTTTTTTGTTTGTTTTTTCTCCCTTTAATATACCCAACCCTCACTCAATGATATTTAGATATGGTGAGTGTGCAGACCATGGGAGAAAGTTAACTTTACTTTCACATTCATCTAACTACTCTATTGCCCATCTTGCTGTGTGTATTAGTGCATTGTCCTCTTGATACATGGTACCGCCTCAATGGTACAATGTTTGAACCAAAGGGCTCCAGAATAGTTTTTATAAAGTCTTTTATCAGTAACCCATTGGCCTTAAGGATGCCATAATGCAGCCTTAACAATCAGGGATCCACCCTTGTGTTTCACTCCGGATGCACAACAGTAGCAGTGGTAGGTGTCTTTATCACTCAGTCTGTTTTTCTTGCATTTTGGAAAGACAGCAAATATTTGAAATAGCTTAATGCATTTTGTGACTAAACATGTAAATGTTGAACACATTTTTATTCTAGGTAGGTAGTTTCACAAGACTAACCCGCATTTGAGCCTAAACTCATCCGACATCTAAATAAACACAAAAACTAGTAAAGGCACAATCCTGTTAGCCAAAAGGCTTAATATGCTTTCAGTTTTTTTTTTTTGCATCCTATTCAACATTAATCTGCCTTGGGAATGCCTGGTGGCTTTTGAGTGGAGTTTGAGACATTCCTCAGTCAGAACAGTGGGAAGATCATTATTTAATGTAACTGGCAGAAAATGTTTCCTAAGTAATTCAATAATATTTACTACTTTCACACTACTTGTGCTAGATGGGTGTGTCAGGGTGATAAAACACCAATTAATAAAAAGCTCTTTAACCTTGATTAAAGAGTAGTTTAACAAATTTGAACGTGAAGCTGACTGTATTTCTTGGCTTAAATGATCACCATTCTTTGAACCAATCTTATGTATTTTAGAGGAGTGGGAGCAAAAAATCTCCAAAATGTATCTGTTTCATTTAGTTACAAGTTGTATTAAGAAATTTTAATATATTTATTTATTTTCTACTTATTTATACATTTCTTTTTTATTTGTTTACAGATTATCTATTACATATTTAATAAGGAAAGATATATGGGGTAATAATGAACGTAACATGAAGGATAACCCACATCTAATTGCTGACCTATTGAACTGAAAAGAAACAGTTTGAGAGAAGCATCTGATTACTTAAACAGATAAAACACAAAAATGTTGATGGCATTGTGGCAGCCAAACACTTTTGTTCCCACCAAGATGTTTAAAACACCTGTGTGTTACAGTGATGGTATAGAAAGCAAAACATATGCTCTTGGGTGTTTAATACGTTCAACCTTCCTCACCCGATGTTGTGTCATGTTGTCACATGACCAGACAAAGATTAGGCACGTTCAATAACAGGCTAGTTTTGTGGAAAAACCTGCTGCCTAATTCTTGTTTTCATCAACTAGACCAAAAACATATATCTATTTAATCATTTGTTGTATTAAGCATTTATTTATGTATGTATTTATTCAACTACGCCCTGTCCACTTTTGTTTAAAGCTAGAAATGGAGGCGTGGTTGTGTCCTCAAACTACCTTTCCTGATTGAATTTACTAGTTCTCAATCACTTGTAGAGATAGGTAGGCCTACTATGAGGTAATAAGTATTATTTAGCTTTAAATGTAAGTGTGATGATTCGGATTTTCTTACTTTCTTGCTGCAGCCTCAATTCAAGAAAAGTTGGGACTTGTGTGAAAATATCAATTAAAAACTACAATGGTTTCCAGATCTCATAAACATATTTTATTTACTATATCACAGACAACCTCAAATGTTTATCCTGAGGAAATTTACAATTTTAAAGAATATATGATGTTATTTGGAATTCGATGGCTACAACGTGTCGCTAAAAATTTGGGATGAGGCAAAAACATGCTCAAAAAGTAAGAATTACTCAAAAACAAACAGCTGGAAAAACAATTTCAGACTAGTTAGGTTTATTTACAACAGATCAGTTAACACGATTTCTTAGAAACAAACTCTTAGAAGTAACAATGTGTAATTTTGGAACAATTTCAGAATAATGTTCCTAAACGTCAAATTGTGAAGACTCTGAACATCATTCAAAGATAATAAAAAATCTGTAGAAATCTCTGTGTGCAAGGGACACATTATGTAGAACTGGGAATTGATTATTTTTTATGCTCAGTTAGATGTAGGATTTAGCCTTTAACACAGGCTAGTTTTGGTGTACAACAAAAAAGATATTTAAATATGCATCTTGCCTCTCCTGTTTCCACCAAAATGTTTCATTGGGAGTTCTACAGGTTAAGATGTCATGGATACAGCAGTCACTGTAGCCAAACCTTAGGGTCACTTATGCTATAAGTGATCCCATCTAGTCCTATATTGGGCCTGGGAAATACTACGGTAGTGCAGCACTAACCATCACTGATTCACCCTCATTTCACTCTGGATGCACATCAGCCAAAATGCTAAACATTATTTTTTTTTTTTCTTAGTGATTTCCAATCAAAGAGCATTAGCTTCTCTTCATTGACATTAAATACTCAAGCTTCAGCAGACAAAAGTGTTGTTTTGGTTTAACAGAGTTGTTTGGATGTGGCTCTTACAACACCGTGGAGACGTTACTTTGTGAAATGGTGCATTATCATCCGAATACACAGAACCCCCTTCATAGAACAATGTTTGAACCAATAGCTCTCAAGAATAGTTTCTTAAGTCTTCAGCAGAGACATGACCATCTAGTACAAATGGTGGGTCTAGAGAATGCCATGATTTTGCAGCCCTAACCGTCACTGATTCACTCTCATGTTACACTCAGTCGAGGTGCACAACACTCGCAATGTTCAACTTGGATCAATGATTTTTAATCAAGGAACAATGTTTTATTTGATTTGCCATAAGTGACCAAATGTTTGCTTCAGTAGTCTGTAGCAAACTGAATCTGTAGAACTCCCAATAAACCATTTTGTTGTAAACAGGAAATGTTTCTGCATATTTAACTTTGCTGTGCTTTGGGTAACTTTGGCTTTAGGTGATTTGTAAAATATTTGGTTTACAGTTTCTTCAGTTTGATAGTTCAAAAGATATGGTTTATCGTTCATGTTGGTATGTCGATTATTACCCCATATACCATTGTTCTTGTTACACTTGCTGTCCTATTCAGAGATGCACCACTGAGAAACAATACATATATACACAAACAAACAAATACATTAAAAATTCCTTAATACAACCAATGATTAAATGAAACAGGTGTATTTTGGAATTTAGGTGGTGAAAACAGGATTGGGGCAGCAGGTTGTGCCACATTTATTTAAGGCTAAACTAATTCTACATCTAAATAGACATATAAATGAACAAATGCCTAATCCTGCATAATGTCTGATCATCAGAAGATAGAAACCATTAATATTGGTTTAGTGTAATGAATGACTAAATTGACCAGATGTTTAATTTGCTTTCCGTTCACTAAAGTGGTAAAGATGAATGGGGCAAAATGGCATAGAACCAAAATTAGAGATCAAAGACCAAAACAAAGACCTTCTTTCGCATCCACTACGCAGCAGTTTGTCTTTGGAGTGACAGATACAAGTCCTGCACAGTAACTAGATGTATTTTGTGATTCCTCCTGCAGAACAGTTGTCTCTATATGATGCGGTTGGAAAAAAATGGTTTTCTTCTTCCTCATCCGTCATCCAAACCTGACTCAATAATATTTAGATATGGTGAATGTATAGACTATGGAAGAAATTCAACTTCACTTCTTACATTCTTCAAACTACACTATTAACCATTTTGCAGTCCAAACCCATGACACCATCTACAGAATATGGTATGTTTGGATCTAATGGATGCATATGCTTCTCTTGAAAAGTTAATTAATAAAGTCCCTGGCAGTGGAACACCCATCTAGTACTAGTAGTGGGTCAAGGGAATGCTATGATATTGCAGCGCTAACCATCACTGATTCACCCTGCAAAGTCCACTAAAGGCGGTAGATCATTTTTACATTTAGTTCCTAAACTCTGGAATAGTCTTCCTGACAGTGTTCGGGGCTCAGACACACTCTCCTAGTTTAAGTGCAGATTAAAAACATATCTTTTTTAGCAAAGCCTACACATAACACGTCTCACATCATAACCTTGTGCTCCAGAACATCTGATCACATGCACATTATCAACTTGTGCTGTTAATATCATGAACAGCAGCTACGCTAATTTCTCTCCACTGCTTCTCTTTCTCTCCCCATCCCGAGGCATCCTGAGGTTGGCCAGCTCCAGTCATGTCCCACCACATGAGGATTATAGACCTTTGAAGAAGTAGATGCCGAACTCGCAAACATCTCGAACCATCTAGAGACGTACCAGCGCCAATTGGATCCCGCGACATGTGTGGTTTTTTACATTGGACCTCCTGGAGTGTTTAAAGGCTCTGGCATGGAGAAGCTGTTGCTGGATCTGTGATGATCACAAATGTTGAGCTCATAAAACTAGGAGCTACTAATCATAATGACTGTATAAGACTGTAGAAAGAACATTACTTATAATCTTATACTCCAGTACTCATGTTAGTTCTCGCTCTCCAGTGTTCTGTATTGTTGAAAGATTTATGATCAAACTCTTGATATCACCCAAATGAAGATGGGTTCCCCTTTTGAGTCTGGTTCCTCTCAAGGTTTCTTCCTCATTACATCTAAGGGAGTTTTTCCTTGCCACAGTCGCCACGGCTGCTCATCAGGGATAAATACACACCATTCACCTTGACTGTTGATTTCTGTAAAGCTGCTTTGAGACAATGTCTGTTGTGAAAAGCGCTATAGAAATAAACTTGACTTGACTTGACTTGACTTGACTTGACTTGACTTGTTTTACTCAGTGCACAAAAGTCCCAGTTGTAAGTTTTTTTTTTTGTGTTGCACGGTCTGCTTCTCTTGTCACTGTAAAAATTTTAATAGTTTTGTTAATTAAGCACAGATTCTATTACATTAAAAAGGTGGGAAAAAGTTATGGGTAGATGAGCCTGTGTATGTGTTAAGCAAACAAAGAAAATTGTAAGAACATTTAGCTGTATAATTTATTCATGCTGCAATGCATGGTGGGAGTTTTGAACACTATCCCCCAGAATGCATTGCAATAATTATCTTAATAATAATAATAATCTTTTCCGACATCTTCAACATCTCCCTGAGCGGCCCCCCATCCTGAGCATGTTTTACAGAGGGACCATTGAGAGCATCCTGAGCAGCTGCATCACTGCCTGGTTTGGGAATTGCACCGTCTCAGATCGCAAGAACCTACAGAGGATAGTGAGGACCGCTGAGAAGATCATCGGAGTCTCTCTCGCCTCTATTATGGACATTTACACCACACGCTGCATCCGCAAAGCCAACAGCATAATGGACGACCCAAAAACACCCCTCACACACACACTCTTCACTCTCCTGCCATCAGGGAAGCGGTTCTGAAGCATTCGGGCCTCACATCCAGACTGTGCAACAGTTTCTTCCCTTAAGTCATCAGGCTCCTCAACACACAGAACTGAATGTAAACTCACACTCAAACTGTGTGATTGATCTGTACAACCCGGATTCAACACACACTTGTACTCACTTCACACATCCATGTCTTCAGCACACTCATATTACATCACTTCATTACTACGAACTGTTTTACATTCTGTTTACATGCTGTTTTTGCACATCATTTTGTTTACATTTTGTTTAATTTCAGGTTCACTCCTGTACTCAGTTCTCTCCTACACACTGCACTGTGTAATATACAGTTGGTTTTCTGTCGGCACTATTTTGTGTTTTGTGTATTTGTCCTACACTGTCTTGTGTCTTTGCACTGTCTGTCTTGCACTGTTTGCACCAGGTTGCACACGATGCACTTTATGTTGCGAGGACATTTACTAGTCCTCAGCTCTGTGTTTTCTGTTATGTAGCTTTATGTTGTTAAATGTAGAACCAGGGATACTATAGCTCTAAAGATTTGGTACTTAAAAATATTTTTAAATCCTTTTTAAAGTTTGTAAATGCACTAAATGAAAATCAGCCATAAAATCAAAGACTAGTCACTGGATTAAATCAGTGAGCTTTCATAATTAGATAATGATCAGATAATCATCAAAAGATAACCAGATAACCATTCTTTTGGATTTTCTTGTTAATAAATGCAGTTTACAAACACAGCTACAATTATAGAAGAAGAAAACTAACATTAAGGAGTCAAGGGTCATGAGCCCAACTAAAGTAACCACTGTTTTTAGGACTTTCAAAACTATTGAGAAGGATCACACAGACATCAAGACTCAGCAAATAAAACTCAACAACATCATTTTGGATTGTCTGATTGTTGATTTTTCTGTGTGTTACGTTCTATCATAGATCACAACTTTAACTTGTGCATTTAGGACTATTTCATGGGACTGCTGTGACGCCTGTGGTGCAATTTAGCACAAAATGACAAAACAAACTGCATCAGACCTTTTTTTCTGTTATAAAATCTGTGCTTATTAAACACAACTAATCACAAAATTACCTTAAAAAAGCCCAGAAAACACTGATCTCCATCATGGTGACTTCAAATGAATGTACAACACCTAAAATCTTAATCAGAGCTTTTGTACTCCTATGACAGAAATAAAGCCACACTGGTAAGTAATAAGTGAAGCTGGTAATGCTGATTTTGGGGTTGTTTAATCATGTAAATAAATTGTACAGCTGCATGAAAGTTTGTTAACAGTCACCATTGTTTAGATTCATGTGCTGATTCTTGATGTCTTTTGTTTAATTTGTGCTTTAAACAGTGATCCCCAACCTTTTTTGCGCCACGGACCGGTTTAATGTCAGACAATATTTTAACGGACCGGCCTTTAAGGAGTGGCAGATAAATACAACAAAATAAAATGATACAACTGCCATAAAAACCGGTATTTTCTAAATCTAATAATAAACGTGAATCCACGGTGTTGTTTTTTGTTCATTTTGCTCGTTTGAGGGTTTGAATTTAAGAGGGTAGAGGATGGAGGTAAGACATGTGACCGAGGCATCATGACATGCAGCAAGAGTGAGTCATAGACAGATGTGGCGGAGAGAATCCGGTAATTTTCTAAAATAAAACATAGTTCAGAATCAGATAATAAATAAAACAGAAATAATGTAAGTTATGTATTCTTTCTGTGCGGCCCGGTACCAGTTGACCCACAGACCTGTGCCGGTTCACGGCCCAGGGGTTAGGGATCATTGTTTTAAAGGTTTTGTGCATCAAGTGTTTCTAATTATAAAAATGTTTAATAATTATAAAAGTCCTTAAAGTTTTCTTAAAGAGTTATATTCATATTTTAATGATATAAATCAGACACCAATCCAAAATAAGATAAACAATTATTGTGATCAGTCTTTTTATTGAGATCAGTAGATGACAGCTCAGATCAATAGCCAACCATGCTTTTTAACCACACTTACAAAAGATAGAGGAAAAACTAACAATAAATGGTCAAGGGTCACGAGCCCAACTAAAGCAACCACTGATCTCCTAAACAGTGAGGTCAAACAAACCATTTTCAATCAAATATAAACCTCAAAGTCTCAAAGAATCAATCTTTGCACAGCATATTGTATATTACTATATATACATATATTATTACCTACTGCACCTTCTGTACATTATTCACCTCCCACCCCTGTACATATGGACACCATACCCTTATTTAACACACTGTTATTTATTTATTTTAAATAGGCCACTTATGCACTTCTGGTTAGATGCTAACTGTATTTCAATGGCTCTGTACATGTACCTTGCACACTGACAATCAAATCAAATCTAATCAAATCAAATCAAATCAAATCAAATCTGATCTGATCTGATCTAATATAATCTAATATAATATAATATAATATAATATAATATAATATAATATAATATAATATAATATAATATAATATAATATAAAAATGCAACCGAAATTGTACCTTAGTGATTTTGGTTAACCTTTGATGGTGATGTAATTATCATCTAGTTATGAAATCTCACTGATAATCAGCTGTAATCATCATCGACATGTCTATGGCTCTCAGTCAGTGTTTAATTGTTTTAAATAATTTCTGATTACTTTAATTGTTTAATATTGTAATATGGCTCTCCAAGAAATCTTTGACATTTAAAACTATTAAGAAAGAGTTTAAAACATTTTATGCACAAAAACTTTGGAGACCCAGCACTAGTTAGACACACACAGACATCAAGAATCAGCACATAAAACTTAACAATGGCGACTATTATCAACATTGAGGCAGAAAAGCACAAAACTCCCAGCATGCATTGCAGCATGAATAAGTTATGCATGTGTGCATGTGTTTACATTCTGCCAAAGTTCAAAGCTTTAATTTGTGCACTTAAGACTGTTTCAGATAATTGCTGTAGTATCAGTGCTGCAATTTAAACACATTAGCAACACATCACACATTTAGAAAAAGATTAAATATTGAGTAAGAACATGGTTAATTACATCAGATCCAAGTTTCACTTTTTGCAATAAAGCCTGTAGTGAAGAAACACAACAAATTATACCAACCAAAGAAAACTACTTTGTTTAAAGTTACGGTTCAAGAGCCCAACTACAGCAAACACTGATCTCCATCATGGTGACTCCAAATGAACGCACAACACCTAAAATCTCAATCAGAGCTTTTGTTCCCATATGACAGAAATAAAGCCACACTGGTTAGTAATAACTGAAGCTAGTAATGCTGTTTTGGGGGGTGTTTAATCATCCTCTGCTGAGATTATGAAAGATTGAGTGTTATTGATGAACACATGAACAAAAGAAAAGAAAAACAAGAGCAGAGAAACACAACTTACAGTCAAAGCCAAAGATAAAATCAACTGAAAAGAATACACATTAAATCCCTCATGATCTCACCAGAGGAGAATTCAAGTTGTGTTTAAAAGCACAGTTTTTGTAGCAAAAAAACAAAGGAAAGTAAGATTGGATGCAGTGGGCTGTGTGTAATGTACAATCCATCATGAGCTCATCTAATTCAATGTTCTCACTCAATAGAAAAAAATATATAACGATATATATAAGATAGACTAATAGATAGCAGAGTAATATTTCCAAGTCTGCTTTAATTGTACTGATGTAGAGTGTTTGAAGCTGACGCTGCAGCCACTGATCTGGACGAGCTCACGGAGACTGTAATTTCACATGTCAGTTTCTGTGAGGATATGTGCCACCATCTTCACTCAGATCTTTAACAGATCACTGGAACTGCGTGTAGTTCCTTTGCTGGATCCTCTTTAGTTTGTCCACAGAGCAAACAGGTCTGCAGATGATGCAGTCAAAATGGGACTGCATTATATACTGCAACATTTTGATAGACCTAGGACCTACGCAAGGATCTTGTTTGTAGACTTCAGTTCAGCCATTAATACCATCATTCCTGACTTTCTGAGTCAAACTGACCCAGCTCTCCGTGCCCACCCAATCTGTCTGTGGAACACCAGCTTCCTGACAGACAGGTAGCAGACAGTGAGGCTGGGCAAACTCATATCCAGGTCTCTCACTATCAGCACTAGTGCTCCCCAGGGTTGGGTTCTCTCCCCACTGCTCTTCTCCATGTACACAAATAACTGCACCTCTAAAAACCCCTCTGTCAAACTCCCGAAGTTTGCGGATGACACTATAGTCATCGGCCTCATCCAGGACGGAGACGAGTCTGCTTACAGACAGCTGCATGGTTTCAGTATTTTCTAATCTAAACTACAGTTTCAATTTCAATGATTGAAAATGCATAAGGCCAAATTTCTTCTGTATGTTATATATGAATTTCAGCAGCACAAATTTATTGATTTGATTGCATATTAGATTTCAATTGATTTCATGAAACTGGACAGGATTCACACTTTTACTCTACTGTAATAGTGTTCGTTCATTTCTTAGTTGTTCATCCATTTTCAGAAATTGTATTTCTGTGTTTTGCTTTGTCTGTATTCACTCGCCAATTGAAGGTTCACAAGATTCACTTTTGACCTGTTTCAAAGAACTAATTGATTATTGGTTGATGGCGTTCACTCGCCTTCATAATGATATCCAAGATTCATCTGCACAATTCATCAATTCAAGTCACATTTACAAAAAAAAGTTTAATAGAAATGTTAGATGACAGATTCTGACAGCTGGTTTAACCATTTTGCATTCAATGACTTATACAATGAACTGATGCTGAGATGTTTTGGGGGTTAAAACCAGGGTTGAAACCAGTATTTTGATATAACAGCATCACGCTCATCAAGCTCATGTCGCCAAGTCAAATTCTTTGTGTGTGTAAACATCCTTGGTAATAAAGCTTTTCTGATTCTGATTTAATCTCTTATTATTAGATAGATAGATAGATAGATAGATAGATAGATAGATAGATAGATAGACAGACATATGTTCTGTTGCATATGTTCCTGTATCTCCTTCTTGATGAAAGGAAGTTAAACAGTTTGTGACTGGGATGTGAGAAGTTCTTGATGATGTTGTGAGCTCCATGCAGACAACTTAAAGCTGGAGACAATCTCTACCTCAGTTCCATTGATGCAGACTTGGAAGTATCTCCTACTGTTAGATTTTAAAAGTCCAAAGTGAGCTCTTTAAGCAGATATATTACTAATATACTTCATTTGCACCAGTGTGGTATATTACAAATACATAACTAACACATATAATTGTGGTACTATTAAATGCCCCATGCACAAAAAAAAAAAAAAAAAAAAAAAAAAAA
>JAAIIK010000272.1:323554-361280 GCA_014706435.1 Silurus glanis
ATATATATATATATATATATATATATATATATATATATATATATTTAAATATGTTAACTTAGAAAAAATATGACACTTGAAACGCGAAATACTCATGACTCATGATTATGCTTAGGCTGAAGTTCTGGCCGGATATATTATTGTATAGTATGCATTTGTGAAAGAATTGTGACTCATAGCATTAATTATTTTCAGCCAGAAAAGGATGGGTTCCCTTTTCAGTCTGGTTTCTTCCTTATATCATCTCAGAGTTTTTTGGGTTTTTTTGCCACATCTCGCCTACTCATTAGGGATCTAAATCTATACACATATCTGCATTTCTGCTTTTTTTCCACTATTAAAAGTGCTAAATCAAATCAAATGAAATTGTTTATGTAAATTTAAGTTACACTTTCAATATGACAAAGTTTCAGAAAGCCAAAATATTTTGTTTGCAGCTTGGTGAGGATTATCCTAAGGAAATAAGGTTGTTGTGTGGTTGATGAAGACCTGCTGAAGTCCATCAAATAGGTTGATGTATAGACATTGCCCCACAGAGATTATAGTTTCTAAAATGTTTATGTTAAATGTTCCTTTCATTTGCAAAGAAACCCTCCCTGAGATGGTATAAGGAAGAAACATTTAGAGGAACCCAACCTCTTCTAGGTGGCCATCGATCATTCTTAAGGTGTGCTGTTCAGTGATGAATCCCTAAATGCAGAACTGTTCATGCAAATTGCAGTCCTATGCCACTGTTGTAGACTGTTTATTCAGAAAAGAAGAAAGGGACTATGAGTAGGGACTATGAGTAGGGACCCTGCTGTAGTCTTCATTATTTGAGGTACCAACAAATAGCCTGCACCTTTTGATCTAATTACGCCTGGTGGATCATAATGGAACAAAAGTTCACAGATACTGTGGTGCAAGACCATTGAGTGCTTTATATGTCAGTACTTTAGTAGTATTTTGTAATGAATGTGAGATTTCTTTGGAACCACTGTGGACTGATTAAATAGGGGTGATGTGGTTCTGATAAGTACTCTTGCTGCTGCAGTCTGAACTAACTGAAGCTTATTTAATAGAACATCTGGACAGTTATAACAAACTCATAAACTAATTTTTTTTAAATCTATATTTCCAAGGTGAAATAAGTAATGTTATCGACATACGTCTCAAATAAAAGACTAGAGTCAACAAATGTATGAAGGTTTACTTCTAGCTGCATGTGGTCCTAGTAAAAGTACTTCAGTCTTATCAGAATTAAGCAGAAGGAAGTAAACAAGCATCCACATCTATTACACTCCTCAACATTGTTAAGATGATGTCCCTCATCCGGTAGCAGGTCATTTACCACTTTATCCAGTGCTGTCTCAGTGCTATGATGAGACCTAAATACTGACTGATACATTTCATGAATATTATCCTATGTAGGTGTGAGCATAACTGCTTTGCTTTTCTAGGATCTTGGAGATAATGGGGAGGTTTGATATTGGCCTACAGAATAGTTGGACAAGTGACAGAGGTCAATGTCCAGGTTTTAAGATGCCATCTTGAAAGATTTAGGCATATAACCAGTGCTAATGAAAGAATGTATTATTTTTAGAACAGGTTTAAGTACATCTGGACTTATCTGTTCGAAGAAGCATGTAGGTAAAGGATCTAGAACACAAGTTCATGTTTAGTTTTTTTAGATTATTATGAAAAATAACTGCCAGTTAAACAGGGCTGGTGTATATAACTATACCCAGGAGGACTAGCTTCATTTAATGCTAGATATTCATTCGATTCAATAAATGTTTCTGTTAAACTCACAACTGAACTTCTGATCAGAAATAATTTCATTTATTATCAGCGCTTTTGACATAAGAGATGTAATATTCAGTAGTCTTATCTAATTTAATGTTATTTAAGTTACTGAAACAAACCTTCTGGGTTAGGGTTAGAATCAATGGCTTTAACTTATCCAGTTAACATCACTATACAAATAAGAACTTGGAAAATACACAACATCATGTATCAGTTTTAATAGGTTTCTTTTCTGTATAGCACTCAAGAGTCTGAGCTGAAACTGATGCAGGAGGTGAAGCGTTTGCATGCTGAGCTGAAGCAACAGCAGCAAGTGTTAGAGAAGGCTGAGATGTTCAAAGAGGACCAGCACACAGATGGAAGCTCCATGAGACATCAGCTCTTACAGTTTCACAACAAGCTCCGAGAGGCTGAAGAGAGAGAGCACCAGATGCAGTACAACCTCGATTGGTGGGAAAAAAAAATTTGAGTACCACTTTATTTGTTTAAATCTGTTCATTTCTTGTATTTCTGATCTTCTGGTGCAATCACATAACTATTTGAATGAAGTCCACCTATATGCAATTAAAGTATTTTTAAACACCAATAAAAAAGTATAATACAATAACTTCTTGACATTAGATTGAGAAGAAACCAATACACCAAGAGTAACTCTGTTCATGATGCTACCACCAACCATGGTTTACTAATATTGGGATTTCACAAAAACAGTGGAGAAGACGGCCCTAGGTGGTATCAAAATGTTTTGAGACTAGCTCACCATAGATCCGGTCACTTTCGCTGACTGTTCTCCCTCAGATGCCTTGAAACCTGACAGTAGAACTCGTTTTTGACTCATTTTGTCTTCTGGGGACAAATACTCAATGCACTATGCCACTAATATCGAAAAAACGACGATGAGCATGCACTTGGTCGAGTTGCGGAACCTGCGGCTCTTCCACTGTGAAGGCTGTTGCTTCCTCTCAGGGTCGTACCCATACACCCAAGTTTCATCATCCTCGACATGAAGGACGAGTCATCCACGGCACTCCTCAACATTGTTAAGATGATGTCTCTTATCCGGTGGTAGGTCATTTACCACTTTAACCAGTGTTGCTCAAACTTGGCAAACTTCGACAGGGTGTTCCTTCGGCTCCTGGGTCAGCAGCCTGGGGATGAACTTGGCAGCAACACGGCGCTCGTTCAAATCACACATGAGGATCGCCTGGACTGTTCAGAATGACACACCGACAATGGCAGCAACATAGTGGATTATTCTCTAACAATCATCATGCACAAGTATGTGCATGAATGGTTTGACATGGTTCGACATGGAAACCGAATGGTCTTTCTGATCGCGAAGACCAGAAGACTGAGCTGTCTTCCAGTGATGTTCTTCCGCTATTAAAGCATGTGCCACTCAAAACACCTTGAAGGACATATTACAGCCTCAGCGTAAACTTGCAGAATCATGTCAAACGTCTCTGTTTCAGATTTGCCCACTTTCACACAGAATTTCATGTTTGATGAAATCACAGACGTGGTAACTCACATATTGTACATTTTTAGTTTAAAGAGTTAATATTGTAGAATTGTTTGAGTGGGTTCTGCTGAATTTGTCTGGTTTTTTTTCATGTGTGTGTGTGTGTGTGTGTGTGTGTGTGTGTGTGTATGAGGTATATTCATCAGTCAAGCTCACTTTATATTCTATCATTCTATTCTCTCGCTACTCTATTATCTCCACACCGGTCTGTTGTAGTCTGAAAAAAGACAAATATTTTACAATTATTGTTTTATTCAATTATTTTCAGTCTTCAGGAGCTGAAGCTCTGTCTCCAGAAAGAGAGCGAAAGCGAGCCGGAGTCTATTGTAAGTACACCACGGACCTACTGACAAATTTCTGTAGTGTAACGGTTTAGAAAAGTGTCATAACACACTTTTTGAGTGGTACACAGATTATCCGGTGTACTGCTGTGAGACTTTACTCGTTATTTCTATTATCACTTATGTGCAAGACACTGTGACAAATAACCTATCATAAGAAACAATAAATTATGATTCTGTATCCATATGAACCCAGCATAGTGTATATACTGAGATCAGGAGTGGAATGTGTGATGGTGACTCCTCTAACAGGTTCTTCATCCAGTAAGTGAACACAGAAATGGATGTAAAGTGGATGAAATTTAAGATGGAGGTATTTTGATTAGGTTTCGTTTCAATAAATTCCTTGGCCAAGTACCAAGCAAGCAATCCAAAGTGTATTTTCAAAATCGTAGTCAAATAAAATGCAAAGATCAGGCAATTGTCGAACAGACCTAAACAAGGTTAAACAAGGCCAACAGAATTGTCAACAAAGAAACCACAATCAAAAGCAAAAACAAGAATGAGAAACAAGAGCTAGAACAATGCTTGGAGTGAGACTTGAGACTTGAAAAGGGTGAGTGACATCTGTTGAATTGTATGTTGTATGTTTTGGCTTGTATTTTGAGAAACTTTTGGGAAATGGAGTAGGAATCAGGAATGCTGTGATTCTGGGTAATGATAACTGATAAGTGCTATAATCTGCAATGTAATGTCTGAATCTGAAGCGTGTAGTGTGCTGCATGCCATCATCAGGAATTCTTACTTCATTTTTTCGATGATGCGTGTTTCCAGGAGCAGGAGAATAGGTCCATGGCTCTGAAGGAGAGCTGTGAGATGATAAAGAAGGAGATCACCCAGAGGCATCAGGAGATCGAGACATTAAAGGAGGGCATAAAGGCACGTGATACACAGCTACAGAAGGAGCAACAGGAGCTGGAGGACAAACAGGAATTGATCAGGAGCCAAGAGGTGCTTTCAATCACCACCTAAGACTTATTGTCATACTCTCAGTCACAGCAAGTGATGGCTTCTTTGTATCTCCAGGCAGAACTGGCTCAGCTGCTCTCCATTCCTGGTCAACTGGGGAAGGAAAAAGAGAGGATCCATTGCAAAATTAAGTATGTAATATAATTGCTGGTTGTTATGGATAGAGGTCGACCGATACAGCTGATTAATCAGCACTGATAGTTGATTGCTGGGACTATCGGCTATCGGCAAAATGTGTCAATTGCTGTCATTATAAGAGCGGCCTTTAGGGGTGAATCAATGACAAAACGTGGTGCTTGTTTTTACACGTGTGACTGCACGCTGCAGAGAGCGCTATATGTGCAAGAGCTAAACAGAGAATTTTATTTAGTTATTTATTGTTATGCAACCTTTTTGTAGGCGCAATTTGTTGAGTGAACTTAGTGCTTATGTTAATATTGCAGTATTTAAAAATGTAGAATTTTCTTAAGGAAAATTAAGCCCTAGTGTCATTCTGTTTTATTGCTTAGACTTTGTTTGAAGATCCGTGCAACACATATCCATTTATCTTTAGTTTTAATAAACTTAAAAAAAAGAAGATTTGCCATTGTGAAAGCTTCGACCTCTAGTAATGGAGCTCACATTGTCACTAACATAACATTTCTGCCATTTCAAAAAGAAATTAAATGTTTAATGTGTTAGATGTGAAGTATCGCTTACATTTCCTACATCTGGGAGGTGATCATAAATTCTATTCATAAATTGTATCGGTAAATTCTGAATTCATGATGCCACTTGACCGCTAATTAAAACACTAACAGATGGATTTCCTTTAACATCTATACATTTCTGTACCATTTCTAAAATGATTTCTAACTAACTTTCTGTTTTCACAAAACTGAATCACACTTGGACCACAATGTATCATATTACAACAAATTTGATCTTGTTTATTTATGTGATAAACATTTAATAAAAAAATGGAATGGATGTGAAGCACATTTATCCCCATATCTCATAGTAGCTGGTGATGGAAAGGCCTTTAAAGATGGCTTACATAATGTGTGTGTGTGTGTGTGTGTGTGTGTGTGTGTGTGTGTGTGT
This sequence comes from Silurus glanis, assembly GCA_014706435.1. Lineage (NCBI taxonomy): Eukaryota > Metazoa > Chordata > Actinopteri > Siluriformes > Siluridae > Silurus > Silurus glanis. Next base: position 329,255 of record JAAIIK010000272.1, read on the forward strand.
GTGTCTGCATGAACCAGGAATCTTCAGAAGCAGAAGGCTGCAGTTGAAAGGCAGCTGCTGGAGCTGGGAGAGAGGGTGAAGCAGACGCAGGTGGGATGCAGGCAGCTGGATGAAGAGTGCAGGAGTGTGATCAAGGAGCTGAAGGGCTGCAGGGTTCAACTGGAGGTGGCTCAGAGAGAGAGAAGCATGCTACTTAAAGAGCAGGATATGACCAAGGAGGAGGAGGCAATCGTCCTCGAACAAAGGTGAAAATCATTTCATAGCAATAACTATGAATGTTTTTATATGTTTTTTTAGCCGTTGTGTGTCAAAGTGAATGAATCTTGGTGATAAGTGTCAGTGTTCCCTGGAAGCTGTGTGCAGTCAGCCACATGCATCAGAAAACATCTGTCAGATTTGTACAGAATGGAAGCACAGAAATGTGTCAGTCAAATGTGGTAGCTGACAAATGAATGCAGATCAGCCAGGGGTAGACTTGACTCAGATAATCACTTGACTTCATAACAGTAAGGCAGCTAATGCTAATGGATATATAATGCAAAGCAGAGGCTGGGCGTGGGGTCTCTGGTCAAATGGTCTGCCAAATAGAAATATCTTTTGATTAAAAAGAAAAAAATAGAGGGAGGATATAATGCTCATGAAGTTCCACCATGCATTTAGGAACAGATAAAAAAAAGAGACTTGTAGTAGTAAAAAAAACATCAGACATTTGTTTTCTAGGGTTCTATTGTGGATAGAATATGGATTTGAGAGCTTTGCTAATCATTGCATTTTGTTCTAATTTACATTTTACACAGTGTCCCAACCTTTTTGCAATTAGAGTTGTTTAATACTGTATATATGTTAATATTTAATAATATACACAATGAGAAGTCCCAAATTAAAGCTACAAAATAATAAATATTACATGGATTATGATTGATTATACTGATGTGTTGATTTTTCAAATTTTAAGAGGCCTGTTGGAAATCAGCCTGAACCACATCATGGAGGAGAAAAAGACTGTTCATGATAGCCTTGTTAAGAACGTGCGAGAAAAGGATCGGCTGCAGCGCAGGTTAAAAAACATGCTTCTGCAGCACAAATTGTCTGAAGATGCCCTGATTTACACTCAAGAGCTGTACAACAAAACCAAGACCCAGGTTAGTCTGCACTGCTACTTTTTTTTTGTGTGATGTGTGGAATTCCTGACAGTTTGTCAAACAAAAAAGCAATTAAATGAAAAACAACATCTGTATTGGGCACTGACTGTCAAAAGAAGTGTCACTTTTAGTTAAGAAAAGTTTTTTAATGAAATTTGGAATCCAAATGTTGGTCTTGGATAATCAAAGGGAGATATTGTTAACTGAGACTCCTTCATTAAGCTCCTATATATATATATACATACAGTGGTACCCCACTTATCGACCGGCTCGGACATCGACCTTTTCGCTTAGCGAACAGTTTTTCGACCGAAATTTGTGCTCGCTGTACGACCAAATGCCCGCTTACCGACTTTTTTTACCCCGACCCACGTGGAGCGAGGGAAAGGATCTTCCCAGTCTCGCCTCAGCCTTCGTGGAGAGAGCATCTATCGTAAATTAAACTTCGGTTTCTGAACAATATAGTGTTATTTAGCCGTCAATATAACAATTTAGTGCGTGTATATTGTATATTGCGTGTACATTCACTCTTCAAACTTTTCGCATTTCGACCGGTTTTAAGAAACGGATTAAGGTCGATAAGTGGGGTACCACTGTATATACATATATATATATATATATATATATATATATATATATATATATATATATATATATATATATATATATGTGATAGGCATATAAAAATGAGTAGATCAGAAGGAATTAAAGGGAAGTAAAACATGCATGACATGTACAGATATAGAACAGGAAGTTTAAATCTTTGAAACTGGATTTCCTTAGAAATCATTAGAAACAATTTTTGGGTAAAGGATGTTGCATTCAGTCACATGACATTCGAGAATTACTTTTTAAAAACTGCTTATTTCACTGTAATGATCACCAAATCATTCATATTGAATTCATGGTATTTGAGTTCTTGATGAGATGTTTGAGCAAAGTTGTGTGAAATGCTATTTTGATAAGGTGTTGCCATTTATTTTATTTTTTTTGTTGATTCATTAGTTTGACACAAAGTGGTATCATTAGTTAAGGCTCTTGGTTACTGATAAGAAGGTTGGAGTTCAAGCACTGGTATCGCTAAGTGGCCATTCTTGGGGCCCCTGAGCAAGGCCCTTAACCCATTGTGCTCCATGGGTGCTGTCACATGTCTGACCCCAGCTTTCAAACATCACTGGGATATATGAAATAATTTCACTGTGCTGTAAATACATGTAAGAAGCATAATGCACCTTTCTTTCTTTTCTTTTTCACGAGTAGTGAGTTTTTAAACTGAACTCAGTAGTACAGTATGCAAAAATGAAAGATTGGAATGGTCATATATTTTACCATATTTCATTGTCTCTCACACACACACACACACACACACACACACACACACACACACACACATATATTTAAAGATGCAGGAAGAAGAGCTCCACAGAAACATTAAACAAAGCTGAGATGTGAGACCCAGACATTAAAGCCGATCTGTTCTCCTAAAACTTTATTTATTCGTATCCTATTAAAGATAAAATATTTCCGTCAGCTGGACTTTGGATGAATCAGAATATTTATGTTTTAATGAAGTGTCATAAATAGTGAACGTCAACTTTAAAGGGATAGAAAATCTCACGGTACACATTCTAAATGTTGCACAGATGTTGTTCTGCTCCATCCAGATCAGATACATCATAGAAATATTCTATCGTGACTATTGAAATATGACCAATCGAAATAAGTAAAAAAAAAGTGTTATACCTGCAAAATATGTTTTCACTGATGCATAGAGGAGGATCAACTGGCTTGGCAAGAGGTGGTAAAAGTCACCCTAAAGCATTGCCACTCCATGCCACCCCAGCACTGGTATCTCAATGTATAAAATAAAAATTTAATCAGTATCATCAATTTACAGCAGCACTTTAAAGTGATGACATACTGTAAATTGTTTTTTACCTATAATCTTTATTTTAAAGCATAGTCCAAACAAATTACTCTACGCTGATTTAAATGTAGTTTCTGTGTATTTGTTATGTGTTTTTGACTTAAACAAACCAGTACTTGATACATTGAGGCTTTGTACCTATGTACAGTATAATCTGTATTGTTTGTTATGCTTATAAATGAAACTTGGCATAGACTTAAACTTGCTACAGGTTTGCGTAGAACTGAAGAAACATCGCCAGGTTATGTATGTAACCCTAGTTCCCTGATGGAACGAAACGCTGTGTCGGAACGCTTCGGGAACGCGACTGCGTTGCAATGAGTCTAATCAGTCAAAATTAAAGACAGGCGCACCTGGAGAGAAGACTGCTTCAGCTTCTGTAACCGTAAAGGAAGCGCTGAAGGGGCACCGGAGGTGTGGCTAGAGATGCAGTGTCTCGTTCCCTCTGGGAACTAGGGTTACATACATAACCTAGAGACGTTCCCCTTTCAGGAACACGAGCTGCATCGGAACGCTTTGGGAACGAGAGTCCCATAACACCACACTGACCAGTCCCTGACTAGTGTGAATGAGCACAACTGAGTCGAAGGACAGAGGTGCCAGGACTGGCACAGTGGTCAAGGTTGTAAAATCTGGTAAAGGTGAGCGGGGTGGACCACCCCACAGCGTCACAGAGGTCTTGGAGGGACACTCCAGAGGACCAAGCCTTGGAGGCTGCCACACTCCGGGTCGACTGAGCTCTGTCCCTGAATGGAGTGGGGAGACCAAAGGACCCATAAGAAGATGCGATAGCGTCAATAAGCCACCTGCTGAGCGTCTGCTTATGAGCAGGAAGGCCTATTATAGGATGGCCGTAGCAGATGAAAAGTTGTTCCGACTTTCTAGAGGGACTCGTATGGTGGACAGACCAGTCCAGCGCTCGGACCAGGCACAGCCGGTTTAATCTCTCCTGGTCTGGGGTCAGGAATGGAGGAGGGTTGAATGCCTGGAGCCTGACAGGTCGTGGGATGACCGAGGGCACCTTGGGGACATAACCCGCTCTAGGGTGGAGGAAGGCACTGGTCATGTAGTAAACTCCAGGAAAGAGGGAGACACAGAGAGGGCCTGTAAATCATCTACTCTCCTCAGAGAGCAGATGGCCAGAAAGAAAGCGGTTCTGATGGACAAGTGCCTCCACGAACTCTAGGCCAAAGGCTCGAAGGGGGGCTCGGATAGAGCCTCCAACAGTAAGGCCAGGTCGCAACCAGGCACTCTGGGAAGCACCAGAGGCCTCAGCCTCTGGGTTTCACAGAGAAAACGCGTCAGGAGTGGGTCTCTGCCCAGGGAATGCCTGGACACTGGGGCGTGATACACCAAAATGGCGGACTCGTAGACTTTAATGGTGGACAGAGCAGAGAGCACCAAGCAGTGAACAGATGCCATCTCGCGGCACACAACCTCCTCATGGAGGGAGCTATGGATTGGAGAATGGTCTCTACCACCTCGGTGGAGAGACCCGAGCCTCTGAGCTGTGCCACTTCAGGGGCCACAGCCACAGCTTCCACAACTTGGGGTGGGGGTAAACTATTGTGCCCCCTGATTAAGAGAGGAGATCCCTCCTCAGAGGAATTTTCCATGGAGGAAAGCAGCGCGATGGGGGAAAATGGCCACAGTTGCGCCATAGCATCCAGTCCCAACGGGGCTGGTGGATATAGGGAGAACCATAGGGGACAGTGAGATGTCTCTAAAGACGCTAACAGGTCTACCTGGGCTGTGCTGAATTTCTCCCAAATCTGCTCCACCACCTGAGGGTGGAGGCGCCACTCCCCGGGCTTGGACCCCTGTCTCAACAGTGTGTCTGCTGCTTTGTTCAAACGGCCAAGGGTATAAGCTGCTATGAAGGAGAAGAGCTTCCCCTGGGCCCAGAGGAGGATCTGGCGTGCCAGCCTGTACAGGGGGCACGAACGCAGACCCCCTGGTGGTTGATATACGAGACCACCAAGGTGCTGTCCGAGCGGACCAACATGTGATGGCCTCTGAGGTCTGGGAGGAAGTGCTTCAAAGCCAGAAGCACGGCCAGCATTTCTAGGCAACTGATGTGCCACCTTAGATGGACACTGTCCCATAGACCTTGTGAAGAGCGGCCATTCATGACCGCTCCCCATCCCGTGAGGGACGCATCCATCGTAAGCACAATGTGACGATCCACACACTTCGTGAAGGTGCGGGGTGACAGGGCAAGGCCGAATGTGACAAACCAATCCTCGGATCTGCATTTGGCGGTACGAAGTGCTGGTTTGGGGTTGGGGCTGCGCCCATCGAGCAGCCCCATGAGAGCGGCATGGGAGATACCGTTGGAACGCCACCAATTGTCTCTTGGACTCCTGGAACCTGTCGACTACTGAATCAACGGCATCGCCGAACAGGCCCGAAGGAGAGAGTGGGGCATCCAGCAGCACGATCTTGTCCCTGTCCGGTATTTCGGACAGGGTAAGCCAGAGACTTTATGATTTTTTTATTATTTTTGTCTTTCAAATCCAGATATCAGGTTCAGGTAAAGTCAATCAACACTGCAATCTTTATTACATATTTATAGACAAATACAAAAATGCCCTTGTGTATACATCAAATATGTATATCAGTCCAATCCACAAAAACCCTGCAAGGATACTTGCTTCAGTGTTGCCACCCCTCATAATTCTCATGCCACCCCCTTGCCACCCCATAAATAATTTTCTAGATCCACACCTGCTGATGCAACATTAAGCACACTGTGTTCTTCTGGTTGGATAACAGCTCTAGAATGCATGAGAATTTGATTCAATATAAGTACCAAATAGTTATACCATCCTCTACTGTATATCCTTATAAAAGTTTATATTGAGACCTTTACTGTAATTCCACAAAGCAGGACCACGGAGAGCAACGGTCTAGTTTCTTCTCATAATGTAATTATAGTTCAGTATGGTCCAAATAATTATTTTATTTAAATAGCGCACTGTTTCAATAATACACTGTGAACAATGTGCAGCTGAGGCTCCTCTGGTGAGATAAACACCATTGTTTTCTTTCAGAGGGATATGATGCCTAAGGATGATGACTTGCAACAGAAAATCCGAGATCTGCAAACAGAAGTAGACAACTTGAAACTGAAATTGGTTCATGAGGTAATCTTTGGGCCCAGAGAATCTTATAGTGGATAGAAGTTAGTATGTATGTATGTGTCATTGTTTGAATTGTCTGACCAGCAGTCGGTTACTGGTGTTGAGGCCCAGAAGGTTGAGCAGTGTATAGAGCAGAAACAAGATCTGTTGCAGGAGTGCAATCGCCACCATAAGGAGTTGCAACACCTTTATGCCCTGACGCGCATTAAAGCAGAGGAGAGGGATCAGAAGAGCCGAGGGCTGCTCAAAGCTCAGGTACAGTGTCCAAGGATTTACTTTTTTCATATTGAATATTTATATTGAATATTTATATTGAATATTTATATTGAATATTATATTAAAATTTTTTAGAGGCGATTTTAAAGAGTAATATCAATTAATATAATTTAGAGTAATATCACTACTAATCCCCAGGATCCCAGCAAACATAAAGCTACATTATAATGGCCAAAAGAACACCTCACTACTGAACATTCCAATACACTAATATAGAATCTTTAATTACTGTTATAATAAGCTTCAATCTTCTCCAAAGTTTTTCCCACTGATTTTTGGGGTATGATTGTGGGGCTTAGTGATCATTCAGCTATAACAGAAATAGTAAAATCAGCTAATGTTGGGTGATGAGGTCTGGGGATGAGTCAGTGTTCCACTTCATCTCAAAAGTGTTCAGTGGTGTTGAGGAGGTCAGGGCTCTTGAGTTCATTCACATTATAACAGCTACAATCAGTTCCCTTACACATCTCTATAATGTTTCGTTACATTTGGAATCATTGGTGGACAGTAAGGAAGTAAATGTAATTTGTTACTGTACTTAAGTATGTTTTTTGTGTATCTGTACTTTACTGAAGTATTTCCATTTGGACTTTTACTCTTACATCATTATATTTCAAAGTCAAATATCTTACCTTTTACTCAACTACATTTTGTGAAATCAGTCGTTTCTTTTTATTAATGAATGAATGAAAACATAACTGGTGAAACACGATAGTCACATTAGAGTCTTTTCACATTAACTGAGTTGATTAAGAAAAGAATCTTGTGGCGGAAATGTTCCTATGACAAAAATATAGGAACATTATAGCCGTAATAAATCGTAGTACTTTGCATTCTTAAGTACATTTGAAGGCAAATCATTTTGTACTTTTACTCAAGTGAAAGTTTAAAGGGAGCATTCTTACTTTAATTGGAGTAATATTTTACCGAGTGTCTCTCTACTACATGGTTTGTGTACTTCATCCTCCTCTGGTTGGAACTGTTATAGAAGATAATAAACGTGTATCGATTTGACAATTCAGCAATTCTTTAACATTAAATGCTTCAGTAGGAAAATCAGTGCATGTCACACTGTATCCCTTAGGCTGCTTTGATATTTTGTATATATTGCATTATTATATGAATATCTTGCAACTTAAAAATATTCTTTATGAATCCTTTTCATATATCATTCAAGTGCTAACTAAAGACACCTTTACAGATGAGATGCAACCAAATCAAACAAGACTTTCGAGGAAAACAGCTCCAGATTCTGGAGCACAAGAAACAACATCAGGAGATCCAATCAAGGTAAAAGAACTCTCTATTCATGATGGTAATAAAAAAGAAATGTTTTTTGCTATTTCTGCTATACATAGATAAAGAATTGCAAAAGGTAATCAAATATATGGCCTTATATTAGAGAGAGCATGAACATATTGGCCAGTTTTCTGGTTTAATATTTGATAAAATGTTATTAATCAAAAGAATTCTATGCATTATTATTGAAGATCACAGAAACTGCTGAATTTTTAGAATCATATATTGAACATATTTAATGTTTACACAAGGTTTTAATTGTTTTTATATACATAGAGTTCATCTACAGAACTGGGCTTTTAGAATGATTTGAACTTAATATCTAATGAAACTTTCCCATGAGCAAATAACAAACTGTTAAGAGTTATTTTAAACTGTTACAATGTTTAGGTATCTTGAACTGCTTGAACCTTGTGTTTTTTGTGTTGGAACCATTATTATATTATTGTAAAAATTTAAACCTGATATAGCGACAGAGAAAACAAGGTTCTGGATTAAAACTATCCTGGTACTTAAAAGAACCTCTGGTGCAAAATGTATTGGTGTTTTCCTACCAATTTTACACAGAAATGTTGTTCCAATGAAACAACTTCATTTTGTTGCGGTTTATTTTTACACAGTCTTTCCATCCAGCTTGCTCAAATAGAGGTCGAATAGTTGGTTGTGAAACAAGGCTTCACAAGAATAAATTGCAATAATATTGACTTCCTATATCAAAAGGCATTTTATAAATATATGGAATCAAATCACAGGTTTTAAGTACTTTACGTATTTTTTAAAAAAGTCAATATTTTTACAGCCACATTAGATTAGAATGAATTCAATTATACAAGTACATTAAGAGAAAAATTTATATTTTTTGCAGGATGGCACAGCATGGTTGCACAGGTTGCACAGATCCACAATCCCTTTATCTGCCCCTAACCTCGGGTTAATGTCTGTATTAGTGATGTATTAGTGCATCTCCATAACTGATGCAATTTGCACCTCGATGCATAGCCACCGATATGATAAATTGAATGAACATATGAACCAGCTGCCGATGCAATGTGATACGATTCACCCCTATTACTATGCAGTGCGATCTGATTTCGATTTGATTGGACACAATGCAATATGATGCAATGGGGAAAAAAAACATGCTATGCAATTCAATATGGAACAGATATTTGACTTTTATTTGCAGTGCAAAAAGAAAAAAAATAAAAACTAAAACCAGAGGTTCTTTTCCTGTTCTGTCTCCTGGAAGATGCAGCTCTACCTCTGCCATGTTAATCTGTATTCTATGTGACTCTCAGAACACGCCTCCGTCTCCGTAGTGTTGTGATACATCATATACACGTAGCAGCAGTGCTGCTGAGAGAAACAGTTTAGTGAGACGAAAACGATCTACATAGAAAATATTGGTAAATTTCTAAATAATAAAAATATAGCGCATCTACTCATAATTATATACAAATAAATCTGTTTTTACTGATGCAAATAAATTAAAAACAATGCATCACAACACAAATGCTAACTTGAATCCGATGCACACTTTTTATAAATCTGTAGAGTTTCACATCAACTTCTGATTTAATGAGAGCTTTCACTAGTGCTCCAAAAACATGCCAGGCATTGATGACTATAAATTGAGTGTTTAAAGGCTCTGGCATGGAGAAGCTGGAGTTGGATGTTGAGCTATTTTATGAGTTGCTCAGTAGCTCCTAGTTTTAAAACCACAAATGACTGTAAAAGACTGTAGAAAGGACATTACTTATAATCTTACATTCCAGTGCTCATGTTAGTTTTCTCCCCAGTGTTTTGTATTGTTTAAATATTTATGATCAAACTCTTGATGTCACCCAAATGAGGATGAGGTTCCCCTTTTGAGTTGGTTTCTCTGAAGGTTTCTTCCTCATAACATCTAAGGGGGTTTTTCCTTGCCACAGTCACCATGGCTGCTCATCAGGGATAAATACACATCGCTAAAAAATCAAATCAAATAAAATTTTATTTGTCACATACACATACATACAGAGTACGAAAAAGCAGTGAAATGCTTTTATACGACTGTCCGGCATGAGGGAATAGGATGGGGGGGAATAAAACAAAGAAAAAAAGAAGCAGGCAGATAAATAAAGAGTATAAACTACGTAAATTATAAAATATATAAAGATATAAAGATATATATAGGAAAAAGTGTATATACAAGGTATGCTTATGGATACAAGGTATGCTTATGTACAGTAAACCGTAATCACATAAGGTGGTTGATGTGATTGTCTTTTTTAAAGTGACTGTGTGCGGTGTGGTGTGGTATAAAGTGACCGTGTGCGGTGTGGTGTGGTATAAAGTGCACTGTGCTGTGCGAGTCCACAGTTAAAGTGACAGTCCAGAGATTAAAGTGTCATAGTGCGAAAAGAAAAATATTTGCAGAAAAGTGTGAAGATGGAGAGAGAGGACCAGCTTTTAGATCCTGGGTGTTTCCTGGTTTAAACTCCGAATGGCCTGCGGGAAGAAGCTCCTCCTCATTCTCTCTGTGTTCGCTTTCAGAGAGCAGAAGCGTTTCCCTGAACGCAACAAAGAAAAGAGTCCATTGTTGGGATGGCTGATGTCCTTCATAATCTTTGTGGCTCTGGTCCGGCACCGCGTGCTGTAGATGTCCTGTAGGTTAGGGAGCTCGGTGTGGACGGTACGTTCAGCTGAACGCACCACCCTCTGAAGGGCTCGCCTGTCCTGCATGGTGCTGTTCCCGAACTAGGAAGTGATGTTACCCGTCACAACGCTCTCAATGGTGCAGGTGTAAAAAGTCTTGAACACCTAAGAGGGTAGTTTAAAGTCCCTAAAGTGTCTCAGATGGTACAGATGCTGCCGGGCCTTCTTCACCAGGGTGTTGGTGTGACAGGACCAAGACAGGTCCTGTGTAAAGTGAACACCTAGGTACTGTCCACTCTCTCCACTTGGGTCCCGTTGATGTTTAGCGGTTGGTATGACCGCTCCTGCTTCGCGCTTAAGTCCACTATGAACTCCTTAGTCTTGCTGATGTTCAGGAGAAGGTTGTTCTCCTGGCACCATCTCTCCAGGTTTTTAACCTCCTGTAGGTAGGCTGTCTCGTCGTTGTTGGAGATCAGGCCCACCACAACAGTGTCATCAGCAAACTTGATGATGGTGTTGGAGTTGGAAGTGGCCACACAGTCATATGTGTATATTGATTACAGCAGGGGCCTCAGAACACAACCCTGGGGAGCACCAGTGCTGAGGGTGAGAATGGATGAGGTGTGTTTTCCCACCCGTACGGCTTGTGGTCTGTCTGTCAGGAAGTTAGAGATCCATTGGCACAGCGGCCCAGGACCTCCAACTTAGAGGTGAGCGTAGAGGGAATTATGGTGTTAAATGCTGAACTGTAGTCCACAAACAGCATCTTTGTGTAATTCCCTTTTCTGTAGTCCAGGTGGCTCATCGTGGTGTGGAGGAGATGAGCAATCGTGTCCTCGGTAGAACGGTTCTGGTGGTACGCGAACTGTAGAGGATCCACTGTGTCTGGTAGTGATGCAGTGATGAAGTCTCTGACCAGTCTCTCAAAGCAATTCATCACTACTGAGGTCAAGGCTACAGGGCGATAGTCGTTGAGGCAGGTGGGCTGGGGTTTCTTTGAGACAGGAACAATGGTGGACTGTTTGAAGCATGAGGGGACAACAGACTGTTCCAGTTAAAGGTTGAATATCTCAGTGAACACTGGTGCTAGCTGGTCAGCGCAGGCTGTCAGAACCCGACCTGTGATGCCATCTGGTCCTGCTGCCTTCCTGGAATTCACTCTCTTGAATGCCCTCCTCACGTCATGCTCCGAGATGGAGCTCACCTTAACTCTTAAAATTCTGTAAAGCTGCTTTGAGACAATGTCTGTTGTGAAAAGCACTATAGAAATAAACTTGACTTGACTTGAGTTTTGTTGAAGGAACTGGGAGTAGAGAATTTCAATCATTGTGTGTAAGTACGAATTTCATACAATCACATTTGTCCGTTCTTTTAAACATTGCCAAAGTCTGTCATTGATTTAAAGCTATGATAGTAATTGTTATCTGTCTTATCTGTTGCCAGACTCTGTGTCTTCACCAAGCTGTATGATACCACCAAGGGAGAACGAAATAAATGTGTAAACCTGCTACAGATGGCAACCGAGTGCTCAAGCAAGATGTGGGAGAAGTTCAAAATTCTGAAAAACGAGACTGAGATTCTGCACACCGAAACAATAAAAAAAGACAGGTCTGTAGAGAAAAACAGCATTTTTAAATAACAAATTCATACAGGTTTTTTTTGGCTAAGTTGGTTTGAGAGATTTAAATACAGTTGGTCCTTTTCAATGTTGTAATCTTCAGTGTTTCAGTGTAAAAATGTATCCTCTATTTGGATATTTGTGGTCCTCACAAGCATAAGTTGTTAATGGTTTTAATACAGTATATTATTAACTGTACTTTTATCTTTTCCAAGAAAAAAATATATAGGAGGGTAATTTTTCATATACTAGTTGAGAAAGAAGAGGAGACGGAGACTGGAGAAAATGCAGATTAAAGTTTCAGAGGGACAGTATTGTTGGGACATGGTGCAAAGGCTGTATCTGTTCATGGTCTGAAGGGACAGGGACAGTCTGGAATCACCACAGAACCCTTAGGCATTAGTTGGGAAATAAGCATGGGTCACAGGCTTGGAAAAAACCCTGTATGAACAAAAGTATTTGGGCACTTAACCTTTGCTACCACATGTGGTTCTTCTCCAAACTGTTACCACAAAGCTGGAGGCACACAGTTGTTCAGGACGTCTTTAGATGCAGTATAATACAATTTTGCATTTACTTGGAAACCCAAACCTGTTCCAGCATGGCAATGGCCCTGTGCACAAAGCGAGCTCCATGAAGATCTGCTTTTCATGGTTTGGAGAGGAAGATCTTGGATAACCTGAGCTCTGATCTCATCCCTACTGATCATTCCAAAATCTAGTGGAACATCTTCCCAGAAGAGTGGAGGAAATATAAGAGCAAATTGTGACTAAATGTTGAATGCAATGCTCAAAAAGCACATATTGTATTTATGGCAATAAATACATTGTAAATGTACATTGTAAATGCTTTCATTGTTAAAGGTCATATATCCGCTGTATCTGCTACAGGCTGCTGCAGAAGTCTCGTCTGATGCATGTACACAGCCGCACAATCAGGGATAGCTTGAAGAATGACATATCCAAGGTGACCTGGATGCTTCATGAGATGCAGCACAAGAATGAAGAACAGAGACTCAATATTATTAAACTTGGGCAAGTGATCAGTGGTCAGGAACAAGACCTGCTGCACTTACACAAAAGACACGATGCTTGTGTCCAGAGCCGCAATGAACGGTGAGCATAAAACTGTATCTTATGGGTTCTTGGTTCTTGGTCTGGAGACGATCTTAAAATAGAATTAACATCTTGAGATATCTTAAGATCTTTCTGTACGTACATTGCTGGTCGGTGGATGTTCTGCTATGCTTTTTTTCTAGATTTGCCTCTTAACTTTCTACATGCATGTGTGGTTGATAGGGGGGTGCAACTCCTTGAGAGAGAGGAGGAGATGTGTGTCTTTTATGCGAAGGTCAACATGCAGGAGAGTCTGATTTGTGAGGGCACACTACAGATACAGGCTCTGGAAGAGGAGATCTGCTCTCTAAAGAGGTTAATTAATGAGGAGCAGAGACAAATAAACTTGAGCAAAAAACTGCTGCCTTGCAAGAAACCCCTGGAAGATGAGTGCACTTCACTGCAGAAGCAGGTACTCAAAATTTCCTTCTCATTATGTGAGTGTCTTGAGGCAAGTGTTAAAATGAGGTGTCACATCTGTAGCAGTCCAAATCATCATCACACAATCATGACAGTATCAAATATTAATGAAACTTTTAGGTGTTTTTAGTATAATATGTTGATGTCAGTCCTTAGGACCCTTCTTAGGGCTTGTCTTCTTAGAGTTGGTAGGCCTAAGTTTGGTATTTTAGGGCAGATGCAGTTCTGACTGCCCACATTTAACATCCCATAGTCATTGTTTTTTATAGCTGTCCTTCATGAGTTCCCTCTGGCTTCTGCAAGCTGCTGAGTCACATCCACTTCTTGGAAGTTAAATGAGGTTCTTCTTTTTTTAGGGCGCAATCAGTAGAGCAGTTTTTTTACTCCTAAAAATCTCTAAAAGAAAATATTAGTGGTTATAAAGTAGTTTATACCAATCAGGCATAAGTTTCATTCATAAGTGAATCATCATCAGTGACGGGAGGTCAGGGCCAGCGAAGCCTTCTCTGCTGGCCTAAACACTATCAGAAGCACTGACCTACGTTTAACACCTAAATTCTAATATTTTTTCCATGAAATTGTATTAAATTATTCCCAAAAGTTTATTCTCTTTATTTCGTAGCGTTTCTCTCGGCTGCACTGCTTCCAGTGCATGTATGTGGATGTTAGATTTTTTGTCCAATTAAATTTCAGCCTCTATGTGCTGCCATGTCAATCTAATCTGCCCAGGGCCTTCAGAATCTAGAATTAGTCTCGGACATACTTAAAATACATTTTCAAGTAAAGCTAGACATCGTGAGGAGGTCGGCCAACCCCAAAGCTAGCTAGCGTGTCTCAGCCCAGGAAAGGGTTTGTTCACCACTTCCAGACCAGTGAATACGAGCGGTACCACTGGATTACAGCCGCTGTGGAGCGGTGCACATTATGAGTCTGCATCTCTGGTGTAGGTTGTATTTTATTTACATTTTTATGTTTTTGTCATATTATTAGACAAATATTGAATCGGTACTGCTCCAGATGATGTAGGTGTTGTGGTTGTAGTGTAGAGGTTTGGAGTCAGAACTGGGTTTCTTGCTTTAGTAAAATGGTATTCACCCTCCATACACGAAATTCCTCTCTCTCTGTAATGCCACACATTTTTATATTGCGTTTTTGTATAGTATTGATGGTTTCTATAATGGTGACATGATAGTGGTGGTATTAAGAGGTGGATTAAGACAGGTACGTCCCCACAGAAGGCCCAGGTACCAAATGCACGGCCCGCCACTGATCATCGTGGCACCTGTTAGTGGGTGGATTTATTTATTAGGCAGCCAATTACCAACACAATATTAGGCAGGTGGTCATAATATTATGCCTGATTGGTGTCATTCTTCTGGTACTGGTGTGCAAATTTGCAACAAAAAAACAAATAGGCAGAGATAAATGGGTCTTGCAGCTTTATTGTTTGGTAAGAAGATGGGAAGTGGTAGCTTTACTGGTTAAGGTGTTGAACTTTAGACTGGAAGGTCATGAGTGCAAATCCCAGCACCACCAATTGCAACCGTCACTGCTGGGTCCCTGACTAAAGTCCTTAACTTTTAATTGCACAGTTATGCAAGTTTTCCTGGATGAGGCATCAGACAAAAGATGTAAATGTAAATGTAAAATGCTAAGAGCTCAAAGTCCAGAAGACTGTTAGCATTTAATTGAAATGAAGTCTTTTGTTTATTTTTCTCTCTGCTCACAAAGCAATTTAAGGACAGGTGGCTATAACAAATAAAACACATCAGTAGTGAATATTTTGAGTAAACCAGTACAGCATTGCGAGTATTGGAGTAATTCATATAAAATGTTCTTAATAATTGCTGTACCACTAAGAAGTTCATGCATGTCTCATGGTGTGTGTTCTGTGGGCTAGCTGTCTGAATATAAGAAACAAAATTTATCCCTGGAGAAGTCTCTTGAGAACCAAGTTACAGAGAGGAAATTGCGTAAACTGAGTGGTAAAGATCCATCTCCCCCTGAGCTCATCAAGAAGATAGAACAGGTAATGTAACCATTTGCTCTAAAATATAATTAATGTGGAGAGTTGCATAATAATAATTCATTGTGTGTGTGTGTGTGTGTGTGCAACTGATTGTGCTGAATGTAGCTGGAGATGCAGCTGGCAGAGAAAGAGGCGCAGCTGCTGGAGAAAGAACTGATCTATGAGCAGGTGACTAAACTGTCTCAGGACGTTCAGACAAAGGCAGAAAACGGTAAAGAGGACACGCTGAAAATGGCCAAGAAAGTAAGTGCGCACGCACACACACACACACACACACACACACACACACACACACACACAAATTACAAAAATGCATTATTGTTATTATTGTGAATTCCTCAGTTTTATATTTTAGCATATTTGTCCCACTTAAATTATTCAGATCATTTTAATATTACAGAGAAATAACATGAGGTACCTGGAACCTGGTTATCTTTGTGTATCTTTGCTTGATGGTCTGAATCATTTAAGTGAAACAAATATGAAAACAAATGAAAAAAATCAGGCAAATACTTTTCCACAGCACTGTATTTTGAAGACCACCTGAGTAACTGAAGAGGGAAAAAAATTACAAGAATAGAAAAATGAAGAGAATATAATATAATGATGATAATAATAATATTATTAAATAATAAATATTAAAATAATGTATATAATGTAAACATAAATACACAATATGAGGTGGTATCAGAAAGTTTCGAGACTAGTTGTACATTGGCAGCTGTGCAGCTGGTGCTATTCTGACCACATGTTAGAGCAAACGTGAAATTCTGCCACAGAGACGTTTGACATGATTCAATGAGTTACGGCGGTGCTGCAACGAGTCGTTCAAGGTGTTTTGAGTGGCAGGCACACGTCACTAAAAGATGACAAGAGATCACTAAGACCATCAACGAGCTCAAAACCCTTCGGCAATTCGTGCATGATGATCATCTGAGAATAATCCACAACATTGCTGCCATTGTCGTTGTGTCATATGGAACAGTCTAGGCAATCCTCACTTTTATTAGTTTAATAATCTGGCAAGATTATAAAACTAATAAAAGTGAGGATCGCCTGCTTATTTAAGAAATAGAGTGCATTTGAAACGGGGTCATGAAGCAAGAGAAAGTCTAGATGTAGGAGATCAGCAGCTTTAGAAATTTTCAAACCAGAGTTTCTGAAACAACAAGAAGTTAGATTTTTCTCAAGTCTGATATTGGTAGTTTTTAACGCATTGAACCTTGAATCTAAAGGTTGTAAGTTGAAATCCCAGCCAAACTAAGCTGCCACTCCAGGGCCCCTGAGCATGGCCCTTAACCACTGTAGAATCTGTAGGATGTTATGAATTGTGCTGCTACACGTTTGGTTAATTTGAATATTGCATTAATGACGTCAATGTGTTCCTATTTAACTGGCTGGTGAATGTATATTGTGTTATAGATTATTGCTTGAATAAGCTGAATCAGAAGAGAAGGTTTAGATCAGCTGGACAATCATTGCTAGTGTAAAAACTAAACTGCAGCAGACTTGTTCCTGATTTCTACAGCTGTGTAGTTTTTCAGTGGTGCTGCCTGGGTGGGTTTGTGTGTCCATACAGGTGAATGAGTTCCACAGCCGCATTAAGGATTGTACTAAGAAGATAATGGCTGTAGTGTCAGAGTTGGCCATGCGTCAGACACAGGCTCTGTGTCTCCAGCAGGAGCTTCGCGAGAAAGAGTTTGAATTTGAATTTTGCCAGAAAAGACTGGAGATGGGGCTCGCACCTTCAGACACCATCGAGCAGGAGTGGATGCGACAATTGCGAGTCCAGCAGAAACGCAAGGTACAAGGCCAGGAGAGAGCACGAGTCAAAATTACCATAAGTTCTGTAACTCAAATATGAACCTCAAATACCAGCTTTAATTTTATATACACATTATACTGTGTTTCCAAATTAGATATGAATTTAAATGGAAGAAATATTTTTATCCAGTAAAATGTTGAATATAAAAAACATTCTCATATTGACTTAATAAAATCAGACCCGTATGATTTTTTTTTCTCTGAAGACAATGAAGCTTACAAAACCAATAAAAAAAATTGGGACACTGTGTAAAATATAAATAAATAAATACAGAATGCAATGATTTGCAAATCTCATAAACCCATATTCTATTCACAATAAAACAAAAAAACATTAAATGTTTAAAATGAGAATATATATATAATTTTAAGGGAAAAAATAAGGTAATTTTTAATTTGATGGCTGCAACACGTCTCAAAAAAGTTTTTTCCATTTTTCCATGTTTCCCACTGTGAATACATTTGAAAACTGAGGAGACCAGTTGCTGAAGTTTTGGGAGAGAAATCTTGTCCCATATGTGTCTTAAACAAGATTCTATTTGCTCAACAGTTCTGGGTGTCCTTTGTTGTATTTTTTGTTTTACGATGTGCCAAATGTTTTCAAAAGGTGAAAGGTCTAGACTGCAGGCAGGCCAGTTCAGCACCCAGGCTCTTCTACTATAAAGTCATGCTATGTGTGTGACATGGCAAACTGTGTTCACAAACTGTGATTTGTGGAGGTGTCAATGAACCCATGCAGTATTGCTGTTTGAGATTTTTGTTGATTTTATTTACTGTAAATGATAAGGTAATTAATTAGAAAACGCAATGTTGAGGAACATTAGTCTGATATCGTTCCACAATTTGTAAACACAGCCTTTATAGATTGTTGGAGCTCTGCCTATTTTTTTTACTTCTGAGAGACTCTGCCTCTTTAAGATACACTATTTATATCCAATCATTTTACTGACCTGTTCTCAGTTAACCTCATTAGCTGCAAAATATTTTTCCAGAATTTAACTTTAATAAAACTATCCAGACTTTGTTGCCCTGTGCCAACTTTTTGGAGATGTGCTGCAGCCATTAAATTCAAAATGACCTTATTTCTTCCTTAAAAAACTGAATATTTCCTCAGTGTAAACATTTAATGTTTTCTATGTTCAATTTTGAATAAAATATGGGTTTAAAAATCATTGCATTGTACAAGTTGTTTTTTTGTTTGCCACAGTATGTTCTGTTGATGCTGTTTATTGTCACTGCTTAACTTTCTTGTTCATTTTTCCTAATCAGATTTTACCCCCTGCTTTTTTAATATGTCTGTCAATGGAACTTCCACTTCATCCCCTCAGAAAGTGTCTTCTATAGATTAAGAAAATCAGTAGACATTGGTTAAAACTACCAGTTATTAGGAGCCAATTGATCTAATTTATCTGTGCTCTCTATTTGGCATTTTCTTTCTTTCTCTATTGAGTTGTGAAGCATGAAGAGAAAGACAAAAAAAAAGAGAGAGAGAGAGATGCAGTGGCCAGCTTTGTTTTTCTTTGAGAAAGCAAGAGAGGAGTAGCTGTTATATAAGAGGGAAAACCTGGAGGCTGGGGACCAAATTAGGGAAAAATTGCAGAAATAGAAAAATGTGTAATATATAGCATCTTTTAGAACTAAACTAAGAAACATTGCTGTCGATTTTGTGTTCTCAAAATTGTGGGTTCGTGTATGCATTTTTATCTTCTATCTTGTCTATCTCTAGGTTACTGAGGAGGAAGAATGGTATCAGCTTCCAAATGGGGTTTATACCACAGCAGATTTGCGGCCCGATTCCTACATCCCAGCTGAAGACTCTCTGCCTCTCCCCAAACCCTATGGGGCCCTGGCACCTTTCAAACCGAGTGATCCTGGAGCCAATATGCGCCACATCCGCAAGCCCCAGCCCAAGCCCCTCGAGATCTAGAGACCCACATTACATTCATATTTACTGCAGATATACAAAACCAGAAACAATGTGAAAATGAAAGTATATTTTTCCAAAAAACAAAACATCGCACCTGTTTTTGGTTACCCCATGTTTATTGGTGAAAGCTAGTTTTCACTGGAAATTGAGCATTCATGTGGGGAATTCAGAGATTTCTGGCAGAAAACACTGGGCTGCAACAGTCAGTTTCAGGCAACCCCAGAGAAATACTTGGAAACTTTCACACTCACACCCTTTTACATAGATTTCAAGATCCAAGATTCCAATGTGGAAGTGTGTGCTTCAATTGATGATCAGTACCATTTCTTACTATTGTAGCGTCCTAATAGGGAAGTTCTTTACTTTGCACAACATGGTCAACCATTATCACAATGAGAAAAAAATGTACACTTTTTTTTTTTTTAAACTCAAGTCTATTTCTAACTTTCCTGGATGTCTGCATAAATATTTGTATCTCCTGTTCGATCAGAAATAATAAAAAAATATACAAGAAATGTCAAATAGAAGAGCTTTTTGTAATAATATCTGATATAGAAAAAACAAATAACCAAAAAACAGAACAAAGCTCACTCACATTTTCCTATTTGCAATATCATTATGGCAAGACATGAAAACAATCACAAACTGAAACCTACTTTTAATTCGATTCAACTGTTATATATACACAGAACAGCCGAGAGAGATCCCTTTAGAGTTTAGTTTTGTCCTGGATAAACTCTTTTATGAAAGTCAGCAGGCAGTGTTGGAAAAGGAAATTAAAATGGGAAAGGAAAATGAGTGTGTACGTGTGTGCTGGGCGAAAGTTACTGATTTTTAGACAAATGTCAAGTATCTTAAACAGCATGTAATAATCGTGCAGCATAAGTGCTGAACACAGCGTTGATTTGCAGTGTGACATCTCAATAGGTTTCTCTCATGTACTTCCGTTATACAGTCTGCTCCTTTTGTTCACATACTCTCAAACCCCAGCTTGATCAGGGTTTGTTTTAGTGCAGTTTCCTCCACAAACCTGGCATCCACATGCTCCTCTTCTATGGAGGGGTTCGTAGCTAAAACACAACAAACATACATATTAATTCCACACAGAATCCTCAATCTCCACATTACACCAAATCTCTACAAAGAAAATACCTTTCTGCTCCATGTCTGAGAGAATAGCAACAAGGTAGTCGAGAGGAAGAAACTCAGGACGAGGGGACAATTTGTCTCTATCCAACTGCACTGATGCCTGTGAAGCAAACAATGATCTCAGCTCTGCAGACTCGTAACCAGTCACAATTTCAGAGCACGTGATATACAGTAACAAAGCTCTTAACAATGTCTTTGTGTTGTGGTGGTTTTTATAGACATTTGCCATATAAAGGCACACACTCTGCTGTAGAAATGTAGTTTTCAGTAGATCAGCTAAAATCTAGTTCTATAAACTATATATGTTTAAATACAACTCCAATTCTAAAAGAAGTGTAAAATGTAAAAAAAAAAAAAAATAATAATAAAAAAATGCAATGATTAGCAAATCTCATAGACCTGTATTTTCTTTACAATAGAGCATAGAAAAGGTCGTTTTCAATTTGATGGCTGCAGCACGTCTCGAAAAAAAATCTAGCAACAAAAGTCTGGAAAACATAAGTGTTGATAAAATGAAACATTTTGCAACTAATGAGGTTAAAAGTAAACAGGTCAGTAAGATAATTAGGTATAAATAGTGTCTCTTATAGAGGCAGAGTCTCTGAGAAGTAAAGATTGCTGGAGATTTAAAAGAGCAATCTGTAAAATATTGTCTACAAATTGTGGAACAAATTCATAACAATGTTCCTCAACATCAAATTGCTAAATATCTCATTATTTACAATACATAATATCATCAAAAGTTTCAAAGAATCTGGCGAAATCTCTGTGCACTAGGGACAAGTGTGAAAATCAATATCGGATGGTCGTGATCTTTGGGCCCTCAGGCAGCACTGCATTTAAATCAGTCATGTTCTGTAATGAAAATCACTGCATGGGCTCATTAACACCTCATTAGTGTGAACACTGTTTGTTATGTCATCCACAAAAGCAGGTTAAATCTCCATCATGCAAAGAAGAAGCCATGTGTGAACATGATCCAGAAATGCCACTATGCTGTCTGGGCCAAAGCTCAGTTCAAAAAGCTGCATCTCTGGTGGTATGGGAGTGCATTAGTGCCTGTGGAACGGGCAGCTTGCACATTTGGAAAGGCTTCATCTATGTGAACGGTATATACAGTTTTTAGAACAACAAATGCGTCCATCCAGAAAACGTCTTTTTCAGGTAAGGCCTTGCATACTTGAGAAAGACAATGCTACAGTTACTGCCTACTGCATCTATTACAATAGCATGACTTTGTAGTTCAAGAGTCCGGGTACTGAACTGGACACCCAGATCTGGACACGAAGGAAACCCAGAACTGTTGAGCAGCTAAAAGTCTGCATTACTTACATTATTCTCCCAAAACCTCAGCAACTGGTCTCCTCAGTTCCCAGACAGAAGACATGATGCGACACAGTGGTAAACATGGCCCTGTCCCAAATTTTTGGAGATGTGTTGCAGCCTTTAAATTTAAAATGACCTTATTTTTCCCTTAAAATGGTGTGTATTCTCAGTATAAACACATTTATTTTATTTAATATGGATTTATGAGATTTGCAAATCATTGCATTCTGTTTTTATTTGGGGTTGCATCATCACTGGATCTAACATGTTTTTTTTATTTTTAGATGAAAAGTGATTAGGTTTTCTAAGTAGTAGCTCCCACCTTGGACTTGTTGTATTTCTCCAATAGTCTCCTCACACACTGTGTGGTGATGCAGGCTGAGCTGACTGGATGATCCCAAAGCTGACACACTCTCTGAGCCAGGCACTGAAACAACACCAAGCCATCATTCCTGTCAAAATCTTCATAAAATAAAATACAGACCTCTGACAATTGACTACACTTTTAGCTTATTAGGTAAATAAATATGCACATACACGTGCCATTTTGTATGCGAGCGAAGAAAATGTTATCTAGTAGATTTAGAAAGTGTGTGAAAAAGTAACATTTCTTTGAGACTGGAAGGACAATTATTATAGTGACTGCACATTGAGAATCATCATCTACACCCATTACTCTAAAACATAAGGCAAGCTTTATAACATTCAAGCGTTTGTATCTGAAGTGGAAAAGTCAAGACTCCACCATGAATTGTTGAGTCTTTCAAGTTTGCTTAAACTTTCTTTCGGCTTCTCCCATTAGGGGTCGCCACAGCGGATCATCCGTATTCATGATCCGCATGTTTGATTTGGCAAATGTTTTTTTTTAACGCTGGATGCCCTTAATAACGCAACCCTCCCCATTTATCCGGGCTTGGGACCGGCACTAAGAGTGCACTGGCTTGTGTAACCCTAATGGCTGGGCTTGGTTCCCTGACCGGGGATCGAACTGGGCAAGTAAGAAAATCTGGTGACTTGTGAGTATCCATATCATGCTGGCTCGATGACTAAGTGGGGTATATGGTGGTTAATACATACCAGAAATGGTCTAAAAAAGGACAACTGTTGAAAGCATTATGGGCTTCCACGTTTCATTAATGCACATGTGGAGAGAAAGCAATCCCGTGGTCCATTCAGACAGACTGTAGCACAAACACTGTACTGTAGCACAAATTACCTCATAGAAAGAAGTCACCACACACTTGCTGAGTACGAAGATGCAGAGCTGTCAGATCGACCCCTGTACACCACCCAAAGATCTTACAATGGATACTTGAGCAACTCAACTGAACTATGAAGCAACAGAAGAAGGTGGCCTCACTTTTTGTTATACATCATGTGGGCAGCCAGTGTGTGTGTTACTAGGGCGGAGAATAGATGGCACCAAAATGCACCATGTCAAGATGGAATTGTTGACGAACGATGAGGAACAAGACAATGTTCAGTGTTGCCTCCAAATTTTTCAACTCTCAATCTGATCAGGATCTATATTCAGTAGTTATGTGATTATGAATGCGCTATTACTTTTATACAGGTTTATAAATAAGTAATAAAAAGTGAAGTTTCAGACATAACATTACCAAATAACTATATTTTTGTTCTGAAAAAAGAATTCGATCGCAAACAAGCATGCTCAGCTGTCTCAGAATGATGTGTACATTCCTGCTGAAGGTGTATCCTGTAAAATCCTCTACTGTAGTAACAGCAAGTACAAACCATTGCACAATTATAGACATTGGATATAATTAGATTGAGCATCACAAAGAATTTTGGGCAGGAAAACGTCACCTCTGGGAGTCTTTTCAGGACACTGAACTTCAGTTCTTCATTGTGATTACTGTTATCTAAATCTGCAAAAGGAAATAAAGTACAAGTTGAGCTATAACGATGGTGATGGAGCAAAATATAAGGTACAATCTTTTATACTTCTTTAATAAAATGATTTTGCGTGCAACACATCGAGTGCAGCACATAGTGCTGATTTGTCCATATGCATAGCCTAATGGTTTTGTGTGAGATCAGACTCTAATTTATATCTGTATGTGTATACCTTCAAACTCGATGCTTTCACCTTACACTAGAGAATACCAGGACCTTATGTCATAGCACACTAAGGGGAAGGGGATTTGAAAATAAATGCTCAGTTGGTTGATGACTGAGTCATAGTTTCAGAGAAAAGGGCTAGTGATGGCTCAACACATAAGTTACTAATCGGGTGGTTGGGGCTTCAAACCCCGGTATTGCCGAGCTGCCACTCATGGGGCCCTTAACCTACTCTACTAAAAAGATGGCGTATCATGTCTGACGGTGCGTTCTGACGCTAGCTTCCTGGGATATGTGAAGTGCCAAAAAACAATTTTACTGTGTTGTGATGTATATGTGACAAGAAAAAGCCCCTTTCAGTATTTCTTTCTTAAAGCAGAGATTCCCAGTGGGAAAACATACAATTCTACACCAAAACCTTTGTATTTATGTTTTTTTAATTAGATTTGTATTTATAACAAACATAGTTATATACAGGATACAACTTGCAAAGGTGCTTTATACTTGTTGCATTCTTTCCTCACATATTCCAGTGATGTTAGGATCAGAGCACACGGTCAACCATAATACAGAACCCCCAACCTTCTGATCAGTAACTAAAAGTCTTAACCACTGAGCTACCACTTCAGATGTCAAGAAGCTGCGGTCAGAGCGAAGGATCAGCCATGATATGCCGCACCATGGAGCAGAGAGGGTTTAAGTGCCTTGCTCAAGGGCCCAAGAGTGGAACTTGTCAATGCTGGGGCTTGAACCACAAACTTTCTAATTAGTTACCTGAAGCCTTAACCACCACCACCTTCCTGCCGTGTTCCCATGATGTATGTATATGCATTCATTGTGCATGTGAGAGCAACCATCACCTGTCAAAAGGCGGGACACAAAAGGCTCAGTAAGGTGCAGAAAGCCCTGGTCCACATACAGGAAGAAAGTGTGGCGAGGTAGACACCGAACCCCCAGCACACTCAAAAGTGTTGAATAACCTAAAAATGGTCAAATCATACAGTATCACATATCAGCTTTAATCTCGATTTTAACATTTAATAATCCTTTGTCTAGAACATAAAAAAGAGTGAAATAAACTGGGAGTGAGATGACAGAACTGGGAGCTTCCTCTCACCAGGTGGGAGGGGAAGACAAAGTCCTTCAGCTGCTTCCAGAATCCGACACATGGCATGAAACATGGTCCACTCCTCCGAGCTGCCTTGCTGTTTACTAGAGCACAAAAACAATTTTTTTTATGTTTTATGGAAGTGTGATGCTGAGAAATTACTTGGATTATCCTGCCACCATTACCATGCCTTACATGCTAATATGTGAATGTTTAACACATTTAGCAGTATGTGTAAACAGGGGTTTGGATGCTGATTCCTTTTTGTGAATTGCTGAAACCAGGAATTTTATTTTATATCTGATTTTGAAATTTTAATTTAGTGTTAATTTAAATGTACATAGCTGCTAATTCTCATTAACTTGATAGTTGCTATCAGAAAACAGCTGCCAAGTGGGCAAACGCCCATTTCCTCTGGAATATGCAGTTCAACATGACATCCTTCCTACCCTGGGACCGCAAAGTGAACAAGAACTGTACCAAATCATGCTCTTTATACATGACCACTCACAGGCAAAGCACAGACGGACCCAAGTTCAGCTTTAGCCACAGAGTCTCCAGCATGTGTCTGAGCAGCTCCAGCTACACACACACACACACACACACACACAAATACACAAATACACACTCATTATCACAAGTGAAAAGAGTAATAAAATATTATTTTCAAGTAATAGTGCTTTTACCTAAATACAAGTAAAGTTACCCATCTAATAATCTACTCAAATAAAAGTAAAAAGTAAAATGGAACTGTTATAATGTCATTTATGATAATGAGAGAAAGTTAAGTAAAATGCTAGTTAAGTACAATATTTTGAACAAAACATACTTAAATAAAAGTAAAATTACAGATTTTAAAACTAACTTGGAAAAGTAGAAGTACACAAAAAAACCTACTTAATTACAGTAATGCGAGTAAATGTAACCTGATACTTTCCACCTTTGATCATTATACACACTGAGCATCAGTAGAAAGTCCTGTGGATTTTTAAAACTTCTCTGAGCATGAAAGCATTATGTCGCACTTTGTTCATACTCGTAGTACTCTAAACTCATTTTAGGAACAAGTTTTAGAAGTTTTTTTTGAATGACACAATGCTTCTCCACATACAGTGGGGGGATTATTTTACTTTAAATATAAACAGAAGTTAAAATATAACATTTAAAACATGAAAGTAAATATAATCATAATTCTGTACTAGTCTGACTTTTCTACAAGCAGATGTGTGATATAGATTACATGTAATATAGATCATGTGTGATACTGATTAGGGTAACTGGTTTGCACAAAAAGTCATAATTTCTAATTTTGTCTTATTCTCTTCTGCTGAAACTTGTGAAGTTCAGTTCAAGTGCACACTGTCATAAAAGCAAAAATAATACAAAACAAATACTTAGAAACTTTCAAATGTAATAGTTTTCACTCGAGTCAATAATCAGAGGTGGATGAAGTAGTGGTATTAAAGTAGAGATACTCTGTAAAATATTACTCCAGTTAAAGTAAAAGAAAAAACTTTCACTTCAGTAAATGTACAAACGTGTTTGCCTTTAAATGTAATTAAGATTTATTATGGCTATAATGTTCCTATTATCATTTTTGTCACAAGACTCTTTACTTAATCAACTCAGTTTATGTGAAAAGACTCTGTTACTCTCAGCACACCAAACTATTAATAAAATGATATTAATAAGTCAAAAATTTATTGATATCTATTCAAAACATCATGAGCCCAAAACCTTCTTTTCAACAACTTCTAAAAAAAATCCCGCAAATATTTTATGATCTGCTTCATCCTCGCCACCAATCTGAACATTTACCATACAAAGTTTCTTGATTTGGGTTTCATATTCTTCTTCTTTTTATTATTATTATTGTTATAATATCTTATTATTATTCAAAAACACAATTTTCAGTGGTCACGATTTCTGACTTTTACAAAACTGAGCACAATTGTATTCCCTTTATAGCAAGTGTGTGTGTGTGTGTGTGTGTGTGTGTGTGTGTGTGTGTATGTGTGTGTGTGTGTGTGTGTGTGTGTGTGTACACCTCAGCAACCAGCTGCGTTTCCTTGGCAAAGAAGTAGTGACCAACAAATAACTGCCTGTAATCAGACTGTAAGTTCCTAAAAACACCATAGCACGCAACTGGGTTAGCATAACAATGTCTTAGCAACAACCTAGCAACCACCTTGGCTGGTATTGCAACCTCCTAGCAACATGTTAGCACCCTATTCATAACAAAACACAAAAACAAAATGAAATTTATTTATCATCTTTAGTGAACTCTATCAAGCCAACATCAAATTTGAAATATCCACAAACCTTCTAGCTTCTTCTTTTTAAATATTTTCTACATTTCACTTTTAAACAATCAAATATGAAACATTTTGTCTAACCCTGGAAAATAATTTCACCTGTCCACACAAAATCTCCACACATTCAGCACATTTTAGCATGTACTAATACATGTACATGCGAAACATGCCGAACTTCTCATTTCCTTAAAAACAGGAAGTCTCCTCAGCAAAAACACATCCTATTCACTTGGTGTTTCAGCAGATATCTGGAAATTACTTGGAACAATTTCACAGTGACAGTTTCCTGTTTTACGTCTGATTACATGACCATGGAGTTCCCTATTCGCTTTATAATCTACAAATGACACTAACAACACTTTCGGAGGAAAATTCTTCCTGTCTCTCAGCGTCTCTTTGTAATTACTCCTTTAAAAAAAGGAACTACCACCTAACCCTATTACAGACATTTAACCATGCTGTGACCTTGGATCAATTCCTAAAAAAAATCTAATCAGTATAATTCCATATAAATATTGAAGATATCTTAAACAAACACTCTAATGGAAAAATTGACAGCTGAAATAACAGTAAGGCAATCCGATCTCAGCGCTTCTTGATTAGATTTTCCTTTTTTTTGTTTTTATAAAAGAAAAAAGAAATCCCGCTGTCAAGTTCTCTATCAGTTTGTGAATTTACAGGCCTTGATAAAGTTGCCTCAAAGCAGAAGGAAGCGGTTTCAGAAGCACAGCCTGCATTTTATCCTGTTCAGCGAACTAAATTTTCAAGAGGAGATAAATTGCATTTGAGTATCTATCGCAGAACAGTTCACCTCAACAATGATGGAACTGAAATAAATTGACATTTGGTGTTGAGGATGCGAACGAGGTTCCCCTTTGAATCTGGTTCCTCTCAAGATTTTTTTTACCATGAAGTCTAAGGGAGTTTTTACAGTCGCCACGGCTGCTCATCAGGGATAAACGCACACCATTCACCTTGACTGTTGATTTCTGAAAAGCTGCTTTGAGACAATGTCTGTTGTGAAAAGCGCAATAGAAATAAACTTGACTTGACTTGAGTTTTTTCTTTTTCCAGTCGCCACTGGCTCGCTCATTAGGGATAAACTTACAGGAACAAATTTATAGGCACTAAACTTACATTTGCACTTTGGTCATGAGTATTTCAAAGCCATGTCCACACTAATACTGTACATTTTCATTTAAAAACATATTTTTCTCATCGTTTTGGACTTCTGTCCTCACTGAGAGCGCGTTTTTGGTCAACAAAAATTTTTTTGCATTGTAGTGTGGACTATGAGATTGAGGCTTTTGAAAAAGATGACGAATTTTAATCATGTGACGGCACCTTTCCTTGACATTTATTTACTTCCTCCATGTAAATAAAAGCAGGTGAAAATAATGCAGGTCGCAAGAATCTAATGTTTTGCTCATGCGCAGAACAGGGACATCAGCCTTTTCAGTGTGGATGAGCAACTTTGGGAAACGATTGAAAACTATGGTGTGGACGCAAAGCGATTTTAGACGACATTTTCAAACGTATCCGTAAATTTTTGCTTTAACCCAAACAGGAAAAGAGAATTTGCTGATAGACCTGTGGCTTGAGTCAGAAGTTGTGATAGAACATCAATCAACAGTTTCTAACGAATCAGGATATCCAATTGGGGAAGTGGTAGCTCAGTGGTTAAGGCTCTGGGTTACAGATATGAAGGTCAAAGGTTTAAGCCCCAGTATTGCCAAGCTGACACTCTTGGGTGCTTAAGCAAGGACCTTAACCTTCTGTGCTCCAGCGTGCTCTATCATGGCTGATCCATTTACATTAATCAGAGTGACCTTTATCTCATCCATACAACCGAGCAGCTGAGGATTAATGGCTTTGCTTAAGGGCACATAAGTGTTGAGGTTGTGGAATTTGAACTCTCGACCTTCTGGTCAGAAGTCAGAATCTTTACCATTAAGCTTTACCATTAAGCTACCCCTTACCACCGGACCCTGCACTCTGACCACTAGACATGTGATGAAAGAATTTCACTTTGCTGTAAAGTAAAAAAAACCTCTTTAAGAATTTAACTTCAGTATGATATTTATAGTGATATTAATAACCTGAATTTCACTCTTTTATGGTTAAGATATTTTCTTATTGTATTTATCAGCAGGGTGTGGTTCTGGAGGAGAACTGACTCTACTGCCATCAGGTAAAGATTTCTATCTATTCATAAATAAATCCTTAGTCCAGCTGTGCTGTTCAGCCGGTGTTGTGCGCAAACCCTTGTTTCATGGCTATTTTAGTCTCCTGATGGTTCACATGCTTTCTTTCTGAAGCATTTTTGATTGATCACTGACTATATTTCGCTTTCAATTTCACTGTAAAAAATTGTCCTGCAAGATGTGAAAGCACACACCAGCTTGGCCGTGTAGTTCACCACCAGCGTTTCAACCTTTTTCTTCCCCAGCTGTGGCAGAAATTTGTTCAGGTGCTCCCGGAGCTTCTCAACCGTCTGAACAAGAGAAACACATTCACTATTATTAATCATTTTTACATTCAAATGTCTTCACCTCTTTACAAGCAGCTTAAAGAAAATTATGAAAAAAGCTTGGTCGCTAAATTATGTAACAAAATGGAATAATAAAGAAAGATCATTATAATCCGTGATTATAAAATGAAAATCAGTAAAGAAAATGTACTAATTTGCTTTTTTTTCCTTTGCGGTGCCTTGTGATTGGATGATGCACTGAGAGAGAAGAATGATCTCTCCTAAACAATAAACCCAACACAACTAACCAAGATGACTAAATTCGATCAGCACACAGTAGTGGTGTTTAAATGAGTCGTTTCTATGATGTATAGCGATATGGATGTGGACGATTCCGCCTCGATGCAGTAATAGACCATAATCGATTATAGCCCACTGACGTCATTCGTCACATATGCGCTTGCCATGCTATCTTAAAATGGCAGACGAATGCAAAACACCAAAACGAGTAATAAAATCTGCACCCAGGTTATGCCATCAATGAGCCACCTAATAGGGTACCAATATAATTTAATGTTTATACATTTGTTAACATTAAATATTTCTTAAAAGTACATTACACTATATAAATAAACTATATGGACAAATGTATTGGGACATCTGAAATTCCCAGTCATGTGTGGTTGTAGTGGCATAGTGGAGATTTTCCCTTCACTTGAACTAGGAGACCCAAAACTGCATAAATGCCGCTGTACACAAAGCAAACTCCATGAAGATCAATTTGAATGGGTTGGAGTGGAGGTTCTCCTGCAATAGAGCGCTGACCTTAACCCTATTGAACACCTTTGTGATGAATGTGAACACTGACTGCACCCCAGGCCTCCTCACCTCACCTACATCAGTACCTGACTTTACTAACACCTTTGTAGTTAAATGAGCACAAATCTCCACAAGCACACTCCAATATCTAGTGAAACATCTTCCTAGATTAGTGGAGGGAATTATAAGAGCAAATTGGGAATAAATGTGAAATGCGATGATAAATGACCAGGTGTCCTTTTGGGACTTTTTGTTTATTAGCTCTCAATGCATCTGCTGTCTGCTGTGTTCTGCACTTTTTGAAGTTTGCTATTTTATTTTGGAGCAAATCAAATAAAAAGGTAGCTCATTTATCTGACTGCATGTATTCATTGATATAAATGTAGCCATGTGCAGCAATATTAAAAATTGAGGCTCCAACCAATCATTATATTCAACTGAACTGTTGACATTATTATCACAATCGAATCATATCATGAAACCAGTGAAGATTCACACCCCTAGCAACCGAGTGTCAGTAGTTAAAATTAAACAGAAGGTTACAAAGTTCTGGGAAAACTTCTAGAATGAGGTGCAACCTACCAGGCCTATTAGCGCCCTCTGTGGCTGGTCCACCTCCTGAAAGAGAGGAACCGCTCTCTTATCTGTCGACCAAACAGAGAGACTCAGAGGTCAGTGGCAGTTCAGTCTGAGTTCATTTTCACATTTTTCATTAACTACATGTTCATGATCTTACTCTTTATATTCAGAGAGGAACTGTACCTGTCATAGAGTAACATGAGATTGAACAAATGGAAAAAAAAGGGGGAATTTGAGGAGTTTCCGAACTCCACCATTCCTCAACTCTCGATGCATTTTTTCCTCTGTGTTCATTTTATTACATACAACAAAAAATAAACTGCTCCCAGAGGAGTCGAAATTATTTGGCCCTAAAACATTAGGACAAAGTTATTGAACATAAAAAAGTGTGTGTGTGTGTGTGTGTGTGTGTGTGTGTGTGTGTGTGTGTAAGAATGGGTGTATGCTTGGTGTATTCGAGTGACCTGCCATTATTCGTACATATCGAATAATCACAGCAATACGCCTTTGCACAGCAGGTTTTTTTTTTTTGCTTACCCAAATGCCACGTATCTACCATGGACAAAACTCTAGGGAACACACAAAGATTAGAAATTTTTAGTAGGACAGCAAATATTTATTGTAGGTTAGAAAAGGTTTAATAAAGGATTCCATTTAAATTCCATGTTTGTAGAGCATTTACAGAGAGACTTGTTGTTTAGGGAATGCTGTAATTAGAAGCAGAGCCGTCTCTGTATTTAATAAACTGTGTAACAATGAGGTAAGGCTTCACACACACACACACACACACACACACACACACACACACACACACACACACA
>JAAIIK010000272.1:383386-396430 GCA_014706435.1 Silurus glanis
GTGTAGTTGTGGTGAAGTGGTGGTGTAGTTGTGGTGCATTGGAGGTGTAACTGAGATGTAGTGGTGGTGTAATTGAAGTGTAGTTGTTGTGCAGTTGTGGTGTAATGGTGGTGCTCCAGGGCCCAGTAGTGGCAGCTTGGTGGTGCTGGGATTTAAATTTTGACCTTCCATTCCAGATTCCAATGCCTTTACCACTGAGCTACCACCACCTACTATATATAATTAAAGCTCCTTTAGACCTTTAGCCACCAAAAGAATTCCACACAAAACCTGGGAGTTTTCCTGGGAACCTTAGTCCTCACATGAATCTGAAAAGCATTCAAAGCATCTTTCTCTCTGTCCCACCTTCTCCTCTAAGTCCCGGTCAGGTTCAAGCTGGACCAGCACGCAGTGCAGCGCAGCAAGACGCTGGGCCTCGGGCCGATTAGGGCTAAGCAGCTGAAGCAGGAAATCATGGCTGATATTGATGGAATATATCTTGCCCATCCACACATCCAGCAGCTTGTGACCTGGAATGTTCACTAAAACGCTGTTGACTCTCAGCGCATCCATGTGGGCATCAGCACCTGCAGCCAAGAAGTACAATGGAGCTAATGAAAAATTATAATACACAATAAACAGTTACAATCAAATTTTAAATGTTTGATAATGCAGATTTTAATGTATAACTTCTGCCAGAAGTAACAGCAGTGTTGACTGACTTGCGCCAATGGCAATATGTTTTGTTTACGTGTGGTTTTTTTTTTCCAGGCAAGAAAATGTTAAAATGGCAATAAAAAGATCAGGAACAACATGTGCTGCTTGTGGTTGTACTTATAACCAGACAAGGCTTAATTTAGAGCTTAAAGAACAGCACTATATACACAAAGCTAAAGTTAGAGTGGACTGCACGTGGGAGTGTACAGGACTGGCATTTTCTACCTTTATAGAAGAAATAATAGTCTTTCTTACTCTTTATTTTTTATCATTAATCCCACTTCATATAAAGGTGTCTTTAACGACTATGTTTAAAAAGAAATATTAAAGAATCAGCACTTTAGTTATGATATTAATAGTTAGTGATATCAATTGTGTTCATGTATTGCAATACACTTGATGGCACTGAGGTGTGATACATTTTAGATGTAATTAATGCAAATGCAGATCCCTCTGTGTTCTGGTTAAATGTATTTATTTTTGCTAAGGTTTGCATATGGTGGTGTGTTCTTAATGACATATCATTATTTAAAGAAATTATATCCTATTCCTAAAATAAGAAATATCCCAATATATATTGCCTTGCTTACAGTATTGCAATGTATCGTATCGCATCCCCTGTATTGGGATACATATCATATCACCAGATTCTTGCCAAAACAGTCCTATTAAATATAAATGGATTTTGTTCTATAACTCTGATATTTTGTAAACCTGCTGTGATACAATATCCATTGTAAAAAGCAATACAGAAATATACTTGAATTAAATTTGTAATGATAATTATAATTAAGACATTGTGTTCAATCAATGGTCCTTTTTACTAAAACAGTGGGCTTTTATTTTCCTATTGTAATATGATCAGTCACTGTTACCTCCTTTGTGAGTGATCAGTTTTGCACTGCAAGGTTTAGAAGCTGAAGACAGAGCAGCTGGAGTGGTAGTATAGATGTGGTATAGTGGTGGTGAAGTTGTGGTAAACTGGTGGTGTAGATATGGTGTAGTTGTGGTGAAGTGGTGGTGTAGTTGTGTAACACTTAAATTAGCACTTTCCAATTTTGCTTTGTAAAAATCAAGAGTTATAGTCTGACTTATATTAAGTTTGTAATCTGGCATACCAGTGTATATGTATTCACTGCTAGAGACTCAAAGCACTTTTGTACGTTGCTCTGGACAAGGGCGTCTGCTAAATGCCACAAATGTAAATGTAAATGTAGTTGTGGTGTATTGGTGGTGTAGATATGGTGTAGTTGTGAAGAAGTGTTGGTGTAGTTGTGGTGCAGTGGTGTAGTTGTAATGTAGTTGGTGGTTTAGTGGTTAAAGCTTTAAGCCACAGATCAGAAGGTTGTATGTTCAAATCCCAGCACAACAAGCTGTCATTGTTGGCTGAGACCCATAACCTTCAGCTTTGTCTCAAAGCAGCTTTACAGAATGTAAGAATTATAAAACAAAATCCGCTTATATTTAATAGGGCCGAGTTCTTTACCTTATAACCCTAATCTTCTCATGCCTACACTGGCTACCTGTCAAGTTTCGAATCGACTACAAACTACTGCTACTTACTTACAAAACCCTAAATAGTTCGCCTCCCATGTATCTATCCAGTCTTCTAACACGCTACAATCCGTCAGGCTCCTTGAGATCCCAAACCTCTTGACATCTAGTAATTCCTAGAATAGTAAAATCCACTAAAGGTGGTAGAACATTCTCACATATAGCTCCTAAACTTTGGAATAATCTTCCTGACAGTGTTCGGGGCTCAGACACACTCTCCCAGTTTAAGTGCAGATTAAAGACATATCTTTTTAGCGAGTCCTACACATAACATACATCACATATCATCACCTTGTGCTCCAGTACATCTGATTAAATGCACATCATCATCTTGCGCTTGTTAATTTCTCTCCACTGCTTCTCTTTCTCTGCCCATCCCGAGGCATCCTGAGGTTGCGCCAGCTACAGTCGTGTCCCACCTCATGAAGATTGTGGACCTTTAAACAAGTAGATCCCGAACCATCTAGAGACGTACAAGTGCCATTTGGATTCCACTTCATGTAGAGTTTGGACATTAGACCTCTTTGAGTGTTTAAAGGCTCTGGCATGGAGAAGCTGGTGTTGGATCTATGTTGATCTCAAATGTTGATCTATTTTATGAGTTGCTCAGTAGTTCCTGGTTCGATAACATCAACTGACTGTATAAGACTGTAGAAAGGACAGTCTTACACTCCGGTCCTCATGCTAGTTCTCATTCTCTGGTGTTTTGTATCGCTTTAAGATTTATAATCACACTTGTGATGTCACCCAAATGGGCATGCGTTCCACTTTTAAGTTTGGTTCCTCTCAAGGTTTCTACATAACATCTAAGGGAGTTTTTCCTTGCCACAGTCACCCCAGTCTTCATCAGGGATAAACACATCGTTCACCTTAATTCTTAAATTCGGTAAAGCTGCTTTGAGACCATGTCTATTGTGAAAATGGCTATAGAAATAAACATGACTTGACTTACCTGACAGGAATAGGCTATGACAGAGCAGGTCTTGCTGCCGGCAGTTGATCAGATGAAGGAAGTGTCCAGGTACATACACTACCACATAATGACCTGTGGGTTCAAAGTTTTAGACCATTAAAAATAAACAATAAAACCATGATTGATGCAGGTATGTGTATCACAATAAACTTATAATGTTTATTTTTTTTTATAAACATCAGTTTCCTGCACTGACCCACAGAAATGAAAAGTGGCTGGAGGTTCGACATGCTGCCTGGTAAAACGGTTTCCTGAGGTGCTACGGTAAAGGTTTTACTGAAACCTGCGCAAAAAAAAAAAAAACATTATCGCATGAACAAATATGTGAGTTTATTTAGAAATAATTAACCGTTTTCGTACCTTTGTGCACAAGCGCAATAGTATATGTGTAATCCTCAGTGCCATGTAGAGGATGGCTGTAACACACACACATGATCCCTGTAGGGAAAACAGCAAAAGATATGTGTTTAGTAAATGCTAGAGCTCCAAATAAAAATCCACATACTGGCAAACAGGACAATGAGGAACAGAGGCAGAATCAGAATCAGAAACATTCCAAAGATCAAGCACAGTAAGTTGAGCAATATAGGGCAGAGAAAAACACAAAAAACTAAACCAAAAATGCCCAATGTCCAAAACCAGTAAACACTCAGGCAGGGCAGAACAGGAGTCCGAGACAGAGATTATGAACAGAAACCAGAGCATACAGAGTCGCAAGAATAATCTCAAGGACTTGTATAGCCGGTGAGATAATCTGGCACTAAGTAAATGTGTCCTTGAATTTTTGTGTTCTTAAATAACGGGTGGCATCAGAAAAATGGCAAGATGGCCACCAACCCGGAAGTGCGCACAAAGAAACCAGAAGATCCTGACAGTACCCTCCCTCCATGGCAGTCTCCAGACAGCCATGTTTTGCCAATGTCTGGGAAGAAAAAAATGCCGGACAGAAGAGGCAAAGCCTCGCCACTCGCCCTGGGTGGGTGAAGGGGGTCTGGTTGAGAGAACTGCTGGACAGAAATGAACGTCCTTGAGCCTGGGCATTAGAAAGGTTGGGTGCCAGCGGCGTACACAGCGGGACTTGAGGTGGACCGCCACTGGGTAAAATGCCTTGGAGGTCGGAAAAGCCCAGACGAAGTGTGTAGCAAGCCTCCTGGTGGTTGCCCCCATGGCAGGTCTCTGGTGGGCACCCAGGCTTTGTGGTCAATGTCATAATACGGAGCGACACCCTCTGAGGTCTGAGGTGGAGCGGCACCCTCTGCAGAGCTCTGAGGCGGAGTGATGCCCTCTGCAGAGACCATGATGTTAGCGAAACCCAGGGGCCAGGCAAACACCTTGGATAAACCAAGGAGCAGAGCGACGTAGTCAGCAAGGCTTGGGGGTGCAGTGGTGAACAGGGAGTGGAGCGTTGCACTCTGCGAGACTCTGGAGTAGCAGGGCTGATGAGCTGGGGAGGGTTTTCAGCAGGGCAGACAGGCAGAGCAGTGATCTTGGAAGGTCAGGAGAGCTGAGCGATACCCCCAGCCAGGCAGAAAGGCTGAGCAAAGCTCTTGGCAAAAATCCCAGGCTGGGTGACTTCCCCTGTGGGGCCTTGAGCATGAACCATAAGCCCGGCAGGGCCCTGGAGCTGCGAGACACCCCCAGCGTGGATTATAGGTTGGAGGTACAGCCGTCTCAAGATGTTGTCAAGGACACATTGGCGTGCCATAGATTGGGCATGAAGTGCCATAAGATACTCTGTTGTCTGCTGGGGGCTGAACTTCAAAATATTCAACCACCTCTGTTGTGTCCTTGACCCTCCTGTTTGAGGCAGGGCAAGTCCAACTCTTTGGTGCATCCACAAGGTCCATATTTTAGAGAGAATTTACTGTCAGAGAGTGAGACTGGGAGAACCCAAATGCAGGATGCAGACTGGAGTATAATTTAATAATATTTAATGAAGGGAGGAAGCAGAGAAAACAAAGTAAAAAAAATAGCCGACAGACAGAGCAATGGAAGAAAACACAGTCCAATAAAACACAGTCCAATAAACAGTCCAGGGTCTGAACACAGGTCCAAAAATGTAAATACCGGCAAACAGGGCAATGAGAAACAGAGACAGAGACAGAGACAGAATCAGTCCAAAAAAAAAATCAAGCACATCAAGCTGGTAAATATAGTGCAGAGCAAAAACACAAAATCCAAAAGACAGTCCAAAGTCCAAAACCGGTAGACAGGCAGGCAGGGCAGAACAGGCATCCGAGACAGGGATTGGTAACAGGAACCAGAGCATACAGGGTGGCAAGAATTATCTCAAGGACTTGTATAGCTGGTGAGATAATCTGGCACCAAGTAAATGTCTTTTGTGTCGTAAAATAACAGGTTGGAAAAATGGTAAGATGGTCATCGACCTGGAAGCGTGCACCGTGAAACTGGAAGACCTGACACCCACTACTTTTTGCATTGTGATAGTTACGGTTTTAAAACATAATGCGAGTTCTACATTAAATATTTGATAAATATCCAAGTCAGTTGCCATTTTTGGAATTTAATTGCATTTGATCAAGTCAAGTAAGTCAAGAATATAAAGCTACACTGACTATGTTAAATCATGTGTAATTATACAGGCAGTGGTGAACAAAGTATACAAACCATGTAGTTGAGTTAAAGTAGAGATCCACTCTGTAAAATATTACTCATGTAAAGTAAAAGTGCTCGCTTTAGACTTTCACTTCAGTAAAAGTACAAAGGTATTTACCTTCAAATGTACTTAAGTATTCAAAGTACTATGATTTATTACCATGATTGAATTTGTAAGTTGAAAAAAAGTGCATGAAATTACTTGCCAGTTTTGTCTGTAAATACCGTCAGTTTCATTCCCTTGTTCTCCTGCTCTTGGTAGTGATCGTGTCCAAAATGAAGAAGCCTATACAAAGCAAAACATGCAAATGACCGATTACTGCACTTTTTTTGTTTTATATTGAACATTAAGTATAATTAAAAGCAATACCGCTAGCTAATGGCCTACTTACCTCACAGAGGTGAAAGAACCGTTGGGTAACTCCAATGGGAGTATGAACTGCCGTAAGACATTAAAATCACACTAAGCATTAAACAGTAAATGCAACACAAAATAAACTGACAATAATCAATCAGAATCAGTACCAGAATCTCAAAACTGTGATCAGGGAAAAACTGTACACACTTCAGCACATACTTCTCCTGAAACAGAAAAAGAGTCACAATGTCAATGTAGTCACTTAAATAACAGATCGTAGAGAAGACATCAATGAATGCAATGTTCTGACCTTAAAGCCACTTGGGAGATCAAAAATAACCTTCACTTTGATATGTGGTGCTGGTATTACAGTAATTTAGAGCTAAGTCTTAGTTTACCAATGATCAGGCTTTATTTATCTGCATTTTTGGTAAAGATGTGTGTAAATGTGAAGTGGAAGTGAAAGTTGTTTGAATTCATGTGGATATCAATAAAAAGATTTATAGAGGTGTTATCAAAAGTTTTCGAGTCTAGTTCTGTAACACGCCAACAGATGGCAGCACAAGGCACAGTGAGCGCCGATCTTCATATGTCAGTGTGCCAAAAGACATCATCATGTGTACATTGAGAGCTGTGCAACTGGTGCTGCTCTGACCACATGCGTTACCAAATCTGCAATGTTATCATGGACAGCAAGTTAGAACAAAGAGCAAACGTGAAATTTCTGTTAAATTCGAAAAAAGAGATCAAGAAGACCTTCAACGAGCTCAAAACTAATCACCAATTTGTGCATGATGACCATCAAAAAACAATCCACAACATCACCGTCATTGTCGGTGTGTCACACTGAACAGTCCAGGCGATCCTCATGTGTGATTTGAATCTGTTTGCATCTGTTTGCATAAATGATGCTGATCGTCTACTATGTCTCAGAAACCGAGCACCAAATGGCTAAAAGAGACGGAATAAAAGGACCTTGCTCGTGAGGAAGAAGAGTCTCTGGGTGTCAGAGTCCCACTGAGCCCAGCAGAAATCATCTGTCACTCTGTCTTTTACCAGATGCTCTGTGTTCTGCATCACCTGTCACAAGAAAAATCAAACACTCTCAGCGAATCATAAAACGTCGGACTGAGTGAAATAGTAAAAGCATCTTTTAACTGGATTTTAACTGGATAAGTTTCTCCTTCATTAAAAATGAATGTGTGGTATATTCAAAACTAATACATTCAGTTCTGATGTGCCTGTGTGTTATACTGTGGGAGGTGAAAGCAAAATCTACAAAATTAAATAATTAAAAGAAGCTGGTGAAATGTATCTGTCTGAATTGTATTTTTTTTTAAATTACTAGGGAAGAGCTGGCACAAATCTAACATTCGTTGTTAGGAGTTTATTTACCAATAACTGTAATGACACGTCATACTGAAGAATCTGGACATTTTATGTCCCAGAGCACTTGCCTTCAGTATTGTCATTTTCGTAATCCTGTCAAAAATCATACCGAGTCCTTACTTGTATTCTGAATCCAATATAAAATTTCTTAAAGTTTTTCAAAACAATTTGTGCAAATAGCACAACACAACCGATTTCCTGAAAAAGTCTGTACTTTTCTCAAAATCCTTAGTTCATCTCTCAAAAGAAGTATTTGCATCAATGAACATCTCATTGCCTGGTATTATATGAGGAACTCTGGTGTGTCAGAGAAGTATGTGAGGGTGGTGCAGGACATGTATGAGGACAGTGTGACAGCAGTAAAATGTGCAGTAGGGAGGACAGACTGGTTCAAGGATCGGCTCTGAGCCCTTTCCTGTTTGCAGTCGTGATGAACATGCTGATGAACGAGGTCAGACAGGAGTCTCTGTGGACTATGATGTTTGAGGATGATATTGTGATTTGTGGTGAGAGTAGTGAGCAGGTTGAGAAGAGCCTGGAGAGGTGGAGATATGTGCTGGAGAGAAGAGGAATGAAAGTCAGTAGGAATAAGACAGAGTACATGTGTGTGAATGAGAGGGAGGGCAGTGGAGTGGTGCGGTTGCAGGGAGAAGAGGTGGAGAAGGTGGAGGAGTTTAGGTACCTGGGGTCAACAGTGCAAAGTAATGGAGAGTGTGTTAGAGAAGTAAAGAAAAGAGTGCAGGCAGGGTGGAGTGGGTGGAGAAGAGTGACAGGAGTGATTTGTGATAGAAGGGTAAAGTGCGAAAGAAGATCTGATTGCCTTTAGAAATCTTTTTGTCATTGTTCAGAAATGAAATCTTTAGTCATGTTGTCAGTATGACGGCACACGGTTTCAGTATTTCCTGATGTAAACTAAGGTTTGAATTACAATGATTAAAAATGCACAAGGCTGAATTTCTTTCAACAGGAAAATGTACTGTAAATATTTGGGATATTGATTGTAAGAGGATTCACACTTTTACCTTACTGTACTAGTGTTCATTCATTTCCTGGTCTTTTTCAGAAATTGTAATGCTCTGTCTCTGTACGCTCACCAATTGAAGGTTCACGAGACAAGATGTTTTTTGGGGTTACGACTGTTTAGGTGAGAACCAGTGAGAGAGAGAGAGAGAGAGAGAGAGAGAGAGAGATAGATAGATAGATAGATAGATAGATAGATAGATAGATAGATAGACAGACAGACAGACAGACAGACAGACGTCCACAATCACCTAGATCATTTTCAATTAAACTATAATTATTTATAATTGTATGACCAAAATTTCCCTTCACTGGAACTAACAAACACTGTTCCAGCATGACAAAGATCCTATACACAAATCAAGCTCCTTTAAAAATATGGTGTGTGACAGTTGGAGCAGAAGAACTTGAGAGCCCTGACCTCTTCAACTGCTCTTCAGCCTTTGTGGATGAACTGGAACACAGACTGAAAACCAGAGACCTCCTCATCCAATATCAGTTCTTGATCTCAATAACGATCTTGTAGCTGAATAATTATTAATCTCCACAGCCATGCCCCAAAATCTAGTCAAAAACCTTCCTAGAAGTGTGAAGTGTGTTTTTCTATCAAAATGGGTAACTTTTCTATATTAATGCCCATTGTTTAGTAATATAGAACACACAGGTTTAATAGCCATATGTCTGTATACTTTTTTTATATTTATGAAATGCGATATATAGACTTACAACTTTACAGCCTTCCTGCCTCCCCAGCTGGATGTGGTACTGGTCAATATCTTGACAAAAATGGGAAAAAATGGATTCAAACAGGTATGTAAAAAAAATAAATAAAAAACACTCAGGATTTTACAATGGTAACCTTAGAACCATAATTTGTATAAACATCATGTATAATTAAAAGAATCTTCTTCATTTGAAAATATATTAAAAGCTCTAAAGCCTTAAAAAACTATTAATAAACGGACAAGCTGTAGCAAATAGGAATATTTGCAAATACACTGGTCCGATACATACAGCCATCTTCTGCTGCCACCAACAAATGGCTTTCCTGCACCGTGTTCTGTGACAAGTGTGGATACAGAAACTGAAGAAAATAAAAAAGACTATTAATCAAATACTTTATCAGCTCTTTCCTAAATTGCAATACCGTTAAAGGAAAAATCATATACAGTTCACACTTCAAAAACGTATATATTTTATCTCACAAATACATTTGAACTACATATAAAGTCTACATCGACACATAGAGGTGAGAAATGAAAGAAATCCCAGGCTCTGTTTATGCTATTGGAAGCATTTTGTTGGCATGGTTAGGGTTGACTTTTCCCCTTAGAGGGAAATCTCACTGCCAAGCAACACAGTTATTTTGACTAATCGTCCGTATCCTATGATGAAACCCATCTTGAAGGGAATGGTTTGTTCCAAGTAAAAAAGTCCCCATCCAAAGGACAGGGGGGCTCATTGAATAGGTTGGCGAGCATGAAAATTATCCTCAAATATCAATCCGAGGGAATATCAACCCAGAGGGATTTTGGTGTTACTGTTAGCAGGGTTGGCCAAGTCCTAAGAATGAGAATTCAGGTAAAAGTGGAAAATTCCACCAGGAAAAAAGAGAAAAATATAAGTAACAAATCTGCTACTTTTAGATGCACTCAAAAAGTTAATGTCATAATTTTATGCAAAACTTAACTTTTATTACTTATGTTAGAAACATTTAGCATTAACTCAGATTTGACATGCTACTGAACGTCTTTCAACTTAGATGGAGTTCATGCCTTCTAAACAATTATAACAGATGCCTAATTTTATACGTCTGTGCTTATTCTATCGCATTAAAATGTTTTACTGTGATAGGGCCAGGGGGTTTACACTAATGTTCTGCACTGGAAAAAACTAAAAGGCATGTATTCATATGTAATATAATATAATAAGTAAGCATGAAAAAAAAAAAAAAACTACAATATTACTAAATATTGGGATGTATTTTAGCCGATAGCCAATAGTTCCAGCAATCAACTATAGATGCTGATTAATCAGCAAAACCAATTAATCAGTCCACCTCTAATAAAGAGGGCACAGGTTATCAAGTGTGGCATGTGCAACAGAGCCTGGTCCAACCAATGGGTACTCCAGATGCAGCCACAGCAGCCATTCCCCATTTACATTTACATGTACAGCATTTAGATGACGCCGTCATCCAGAGCGACTTATTATTATTATTTTTTTTATCTAATTTACGCAGGAGCCCAGGAGGGGCAACGCGATGCGGCAAGGATTTGAACTCACAACTTTGAACTCCAAAACTGGTCCCCTAAATCCAGGCCCCTGATCCCTCCTCCTCCCCATGTCTCTCTTTTCTCCCACATAGGTGGGTAATTCTGACACTGCAGAGAATCCCTGACCAATGGCACATGACTGTGATGATTGTCCA
Organism: Silurus glanis; assembly: GCA_014706435.1. Classification (NCBI taxonomy): domain Eukaryota; kingdom Metazoa; phylum Chordata; class Actinopteri; order Siluriformes; family Siluridae; genus Silurus; species Silurus glanis. The sequence goes on from JAAIIK010000272.1 coordinate 394,424, forward strand.
TTTCCTTTTTTTAATGGGAATTCCCTTTGTTCACTTCCCTCTGGAGCAGACGTGAGATGAAACTCTCCGGGACCTTCAATCTGTCTCATGGCCTACTTCCACGAGTTAAGCATTCACCGTGATTTCCACAGGTGGTGTGTGGCATATTGCTAATATCAGCTGGTAAATCTTCCACCCACCACAAAAGTGACATTGTGTCACTTACCCAATTTAAAGTCCCCTGTTTAAAGAAAACTTACATTTTCTATTCCTTATTTTTTCTTTAATTTGCCACCTAAAAATGTTTATCACATGCTAACTGTGATATGCTCATCACCATGACTGCAGCCTAGACTTAGACTTAGACATACTTATTGATCCCGTAAGGAAAATGATTGTGTTACAACAGCAACAGTAGGTTACACAAACAGTAGTGGTGGGGTAAAAAAAAAAAAAAAAAGCAGAATGTAAGTAAATAATTTTAACTTAAATAAATAAATACGATATTGACAGATGATGCTACATAAAAAACAGAGTGCAACAGACAATTCAAAAAGAAAGAAAGAAAAGAGTGAAATGACCTAATTGTCATTGAATGTGTGAGTGTGTAAAGTGACAGTGAATAATGAATAATTAGATATGTATATAATATAGCCTACCTGAACTTTGACCTTGCAATCCACAGCTTTTATAACCTTAGTGTTGTTAATTGGATGTATCTCTATAAGGAGAGTCAGGTATTTTGAAACTACAAAAAAGGGGGGAAAAATGTAGTTATGGATTTGTAGTATGGTAAATGTATCTACTCATTGGTTATTGGAACTACTGTCAGAGAAACTATACTATATATGGACAACAGTATTAAGACACCCAACCTTTCCAGTTATATGAGGTTCTTCCACAAAGTGTTAGCACAAAGTTGTAGGCACGCAATTGTATCAGACATCTTTGGATGTCCTAGCATTAAATTTTTCCTTCACTTGAACTAGGACACCCAGACCTGTTCCAGCATGACCAAGTCAGCACCAGGAAGATCTGCTTTACATGCGTTGTGTGTACGTGGAAGATCTCCTGCTATAGAGCTCGATACCTGACTTTACCGCAGTACAATAGTACCTGACTTTACTAACGCCCTTGTGGCTGAATTAATCCACAAATCTCCACAAAATCTAGTGGAAACCAATCTTATGCTCGGGTGTCAAAAAAAACTTTTGTCCATATAGTGAATCTAAAGTCCAGTTCAGAGTATAGTGTGTGAATTTGATTGATTCTTAACTTTTTCTTTTTGAATTTTTTCATACAAGTCCCTTGTATATTGCGTAGCATGAACCGAATGGATATTACATACATAATAACCAAACATAAGAAGGTAAACGTTCGACCACATTTGCAGCACTATTGTCATTTCTTTGTAGCTAAGGTGAGTTCATTATGCAGTGGCTTTCTGCTTGCTGTAATACAGACACCACTATCACTATCTGAACTACAGTATCTATGCATTATTCATAGTGAAAATAACTGAAAACTTTAGCGGCTGAAGTAGAGGAAGCCTCTTTATCTCTTAAGATCACTTGTTCTTATCAAATTAATTGTGTTTAAATCTATTGCTACTGCTGCACTTAGTATTACAGGAATTAATTTATGAATTTAAAATGTATTCTGTAAACTATTGCTTTTTCTAAAGCTACTATGTAAAACTGAATTTAACTGAATTTTATTCATTACTTTATTAACTTGATTTGAAATGGGTAGTCTGTCTGTCTGTCTATCTGTCTGTGTGTGTGTGTGTGTGTGTGTGTGTGTGTGTGTGTGTGTGTGTGTGAGACAATTTTGGATACCTGGTTTTAAATCTCCTCCCTGCACTGACCGTGTCAGACTGACCGCTGAAGAAGACAAAGACATTTTTGTATTATTACAAGGTATTATATTATCAAGAATACATCAATATAAGAGAAAGATGCTGATATATGTGTGTGTGTATATTATCTCTCTCTCTCTCTCTCTCTCTATATATATATATATATATAT
>JAAIIK010000272.1:396530-413279 GCA_014706435.1 Silurus glanis
CACACACACACACACACACACACACACACACACACACACACCATATTAGCAGTGAAGGTTCTTTGAATATAAATAGAAGGTTCAATTCAAAGATTGAAAGCAAGTCCTCAACTGCTATAATGCTTTGAATCCAACCTCAGTTGCAACAACAATGGAAACCTGCTATTATTATAAAGAAGTTTTTATATTAATATAAGGAGTACGGCCCCTCTTTGTCTCCAGAACACATTTAAACCTTGAAATGCTGTCAGAGGAGTACCGATTGTTTATATTGAGTGTTTATATTGAGACATTGAACCATCTTTACCAAGAAGAAACCAAAGCTTTTCTCTCATCTGTGATAATGGGTCTGCACGATGAAAGATGTATGGGAAATCCAATCGTGGTTGCCAATAACTGATTAATCAGCCAATAGTAAAAATATACATAATACTCCATATAAAATAGTAATGCAAAACTAAAATGTATGTAATTACAATGGTCTGGACTTTGTGAAGACGTAAAGATGGCGAGTTTCGGCATGACTGTTTGGATCTATGTGAATTGGTGACACTTTACATTTTGAGGGGTCAATCTCTTTGAAGCTACCTAATGGTAAGCCAATTTGTAGAAGTTTTGTGTAGAACAGAGAATCTTCAGCTGTAACTTTTATTTATGATAAATGGCAGATGTTCTAATCCAGACCAACTTACAATTATCTCATTCATACACCAGAGCAGTTGAGGGTTGAGGGCCTTGCTCAAGGGCCCAACAATGGCAGCTTGGTGGTGCTAGGATTTGAACTCATTGCCTTCCAATCAGAAGTCTTGATGTCTTAATAACTGAGCCACCACTCAGTCATCATGCTGTCATAACAACTCAGACTTAAACATCATCACAAAAAATGGTAGGAATAACTAGAGAGCAAAACAATCTAATGGTTATTGTGCTTCTCTTTATTTCTAAAAGAAAAAAAACAGCTTTAGGAAAGTTGTAGCACATGACAATAAATTGTATGGTCTATTTTAGTACTATTGATCTCTCCTGTACAGAAAAGAGGGAGAGTCGACACTAAGACTCAAAATTCCTATCACTGAAGAGGCAAGCCTGAAATAAACAGCATTCCAGAGCAATGAGAGCACAAAGGGTGCACCAGGCACACTGATGTGAACAATCCTAATAGACAGACTTAAAAACTCAACAAAGACCACTCTCCACTGTAGAAACATGTGCAGTAGAATCCACTGTTCGACCCAAATGATCCATCCTTCTGTTCAGGAAAAATAACTTTCTTTGGATTTCTCAATGATGCTCAAATATAACCAGGCTCCAAAGCTTCAAATATCAGTTTATGCATTTTAGCCACCACCCATGATTAATTGATAGCAAATAATTGGATAATCGATATATGTGAAGTGGAACCTCAAGTTTAAGCCATTTGTTATCTGCTGGGTCCTTGAGCAAGGCCTTTAACCGCTCAGTTTTAAAAAAGTAATTGCGAGTTGCTTAGGATTAAGGCAGGGGTCCTCAAACCTTTTTTTTTTCTGTAAGGGGTCAAATCATTTTTCTTTTCTTTTTCAGTCTGTAACAGAAAATGTTACAGTATTACTGTACTACCAGTATTACTGTGGAGAATATATTATGATTTTAAATGTATTTATTTTGCCTCCTAATGCTAAATTAGTTTCTTATATTGTTCTGCACCGTACACACAAATGAGCAACGTTTCAATAGATATATAGCCTATTAAAAGAGCATTATGACCTTTACTTACTTATGCATATGGGTAATGGGTGAATCTAACAAATAATTAGGCTATGTTAAAAATTAGAGGTCGACTGATAGTGGATTTTACCGATAGCTAAGTTGGATTGTAATTGCTTATAATCAATTCATCAAACCATAGTTTTTTTAATAGATACTGGATAAAAAAACAACAACTATGAAATACAGATATGATATGAGTAAAACATTTAAAATGACATTTTCAAAATATGTCTATGGCATTTTTCAGAGGGCCGTTCCAAATGTGGAGGGGTAGGGGCCGTATTTGGCCCATGGGCCATAGTTTGGGGACCCCTGGATTAGGGCATCTTCCAAATACCATAAATGTAATGTAAAAATATTTATTATTCAAGCCTGAGAGAATTTAACTGCCAGGTTGTGGCCACTCAAAAGTGCAATACTGGTTTTGCTGTTGTGTGCCTGAACATAGCACTTCATCTGATGAGCCTCTGGGACATTGCTGCGAGCAACATTGGCATGCACAAGGCCAGTCCAAGTCACTTGTTTGCATTCACTCTGATCTTAAGCTTTGAAGCCCATAGTTCCAGCTTTATATCACAGACTCTCTGGAGCCTGGCCATGTCCTCTGTGGTTAATAAAGGCCAAATTCAGCTCCCTCCTAGATACTTCTGCAAGTCTCATAGCCAGCTCAGATGTTGGCTCTTAGTCAGTTGGGAAATGCCCAGCAGAAGGGGATATCAACATAGCTCTGAGAGAGCTTTAAGACAATTTATCAGCTTTGCATTCCTACATAATAAGATATCTGTGCCAAAAGATCACTGGTGCCCCTGAACTTCAAAGGGGATAGACATTAGCATGGATTTAATCCGAGGATTGAATAATATTAGTAGCATGCATGAGCAGGACTGTGACATCATCTAGTGCTGCTCAACTGGTCCCACCATCTCATTTATTTTTACAGGCCCTTACCCAGAGCTTATCATACAACTGAGCAAGGGTTGCTTGGGGCCCAGAAGTGGCATCTTGGTTTGGCCAGGATTTGAACCTCATGACCTTTGAATCCAAAAGTCCAATGCCGTAACCACTAAGCTACCACATTTACATTGGTGGAAATTATTATTTGAACCCAAGCTGATTTTGTAAATTTACCCCTTACAAAGAAATGAACATTTTAGAATTTTTATTCCAGCCTTGTGTAGGTCTTCAATCTTGTCCCTGATGTCTAGCTCTTTGGTCTCGCCCATGGTGGTGGATAGGTTTCAATGGAAGAGGTTGATTCTGTGACTGGTGTCTTTTATTCACATAACGAGTCGATATTTGGAGCTCTTTCCTAAAGGGACAGGATTAATTTGGGTATGTGGGAGTCAGAATTCGTGCTATTTTGGTACGGGATCAAACACTTATTTCACTCGATCAAACACAAATGAATTTATAACCTTTCTTTAATGTTTTTTTTTAAGGATTTCGTTTCTCTCTCTGTTAAAATAAACCTACCATAAAAATTCTAATCTGTTTCTTGTAAGGGGGTTCATTTACAAAATCACCAGGGGATCAAATAATTATTTCCCCCACTGTATCTTTCATGGTAAGAGGTAGGTATATATATCAAGACTCTTTTAAGTGGTGGACTAAACTTCCCCTAGATGCCCAAACAGTTGAGTCACTGGCTATCTTCAAACGACTCGTAAATACCTACCTCTTCCTGAAACAATTAAACTAGCGCTTATTATTTCCTGTTTGTTTTATGTGAATAAAAAAAGTGCTATAATTCCTCAGAACAGAGTTTTTTGGCTGATGGTATCTTAAGTCTGCAGCCAGTGAACCAGTGTTGATTTATTCATTGATGGAGACTTCAAAGCTCTTTCGCACGTCAGTACATAATCTGCTAAATGCCATAAACGTTAACATAAATGCTGCCTCATAACTCATTGGTCCATGATTTAGTGCTGAACGTTATGCTTGTAGCTTCCATGTTCTCTCCATGTCAATATAAAAAAAATACATGAACACAATTAGTATCACTGTAACTCACATGGTCATTAAAAACACCTAATATAAAGTGGTATTGATGATGATGATGATTGTTTTATAATATTAGTATTACCATTAGCATTATGCTAGTAGTAGAATCATGATCTGAACTCTAACTACTGTTTTAGATCCAAAAGCTACAATCTAAAAAGGTAGAAAATGATGAGGAAAGATAGGCATGTCCTGTGCTCTCGCACGTGCAGTCCACTCTAACTTTAGCTTTAGCGGAAGTTACACCAATAATCGTTTTTATGGCAGCGCCCTTAGGAAACAGGTGGATATTAACATTAACATTTGTGACGTGCCCTTATGCTAGTACTTCCTGTCACTGTTTAAGTTCAGAGATAAGAAGACTGCTATCTAGCTAGCGGTCAGGATGTAAACTCAAAATGAAACAACTGCCATGAATCTTTTTAAATATAAATATTGCATTTTTGAGAATCGATACCATCGATTTTGAGTATCGGCAAACAAAATATCGCAATACTCATGTGCATCAATATTTTCTTACACCCCAGTTTTTGTTCTGCTTTACTATGTAATTTGTCCATGCGCAACATAGACTTTTTCCTTGAAAAAGTTCCATTCATATGTGACTGAGGAAGCAGCAGTTTGAAAGCCTATTAAATGTTTTTTATTTTTTATTGGTTGTGTTTCTGAAATTACACATAAAGTCAGACATTTTTTTCTAACAGCTAATACTGTTAGGTAAACTTATGAACAAGCCCTTTTTATATGTCTACTATATTTCTGTTCTTTATCCCCGAAGTAACTTGGTTTCAATACTGAACGTCTGCCAATAAACAAATATGAATGTAAAATGGTAAATTTCATTACACACTGTATTTACTAATCACTACACTGTGTAAATATCCCAGACATTCTACTGTTTCAGAAGAGACCATTTTCATCCACTAAGCAGATCAATTAAAACCTACCCAGCAGCGTTTCTTCTTTATTCAGAGAGCAGTTGCTAATACACACTTGCTTGTCAAAAGTGTACAGGAGCTGTGAAAATGGAGAAAGAATAGGAATGAGAAACATACTGTAACATTAAGGTTTTGTTTAGAAGCAAAAATAATTGTTCATGCATAGGCCAAAGCATATGATACAGAATTATCAATGGATATCATATTTAATGATGATGAAAATGGCTTCATATGGTTCAGATTAATGACAAAATAGATCATCTGACTGAGCTGTGAAATATAACTCCACAGATTCCTTTCAAAAGTATTGGAATGGCAAAGCATTTATGCCCTATACCAGGGATCCCCAAACTTTTTCTGTGAGGGCCACATGATTTTTTCTTTCTTTAATCTAACCAGGTCAATCTGTAACAGAAAATGACATGTGACTACCAGTATTATTGTGGAGATTTTATAATGATTTTGTATTTATTTTGCCTATTAAAAGAGCATTCTTACTATCAGCGACATTTTTTCAAATTCATTGCTATTGAAATCAAAACATTTACTTATGCATATGGTTGGTGGGTGAATCTAACAAATAATTAGGCTACTTTCATAACTAGAGGTCGACCGATGGTGGATTTGACTGATACCAATAGCTAGCTAGTTGGATCGTACTTGCTGATAATCGACCGATTAAAATGGATACTGGATAAAAAACAAACATACTGTAACACTTCATATAAATTAGTACCAAACTTTATTTAAAAAAAAAAATTAACAAAATACTGAATCATGAAAATGTGCTAAAGAAAATAAATATAAATATATTCATTAATAAATCTATATAGTTATATTTATTAACCAACTTCATACAGCGAGCAACACATCAACTTTGAGGACAAAATGTTCACTTGCTCATTAATATTTCCACCTGTCAGTGGTCAAAATGCCATGCCTGATCAGTGTGTGTGTGTATATTATATCACTAGATATAAAATAGGGCAACAATCACCTTTCACACTTTTCAATATTTTTGTTGAAAAATGGGTTGAAACTAATTTTGGTCAGCACATCCCACAGTTGAACCCAAATGTCTTCAGTATATAGCCAAAGAAATAGAAAAATATTCACACCATCACAATTTCCACCATCACAGTTCCTTATTGCAGAGGATAAGAATGTACTTGCAACACATGTACATCCCACAGTTGAGGACATGGTGCAGGATGATTCATTTTATCTTATGATTATTTCGACACCTCTGTAGACCACTGCTTGCTGTTACTACACCACCAAACACTCAAATGTGCACTTGTTTTTGTAATAACTGGGTTTATGCACCACAGGCCTATTATATTAGGAAGGTTTTAGCCCATTGGTTAAGAATCTGAGTTACTGATCAGAAGGTCGCGAGGTTAAGTCCTGGTATCGCCATTTTGCCAATCTTTTGGGGCCCCTTGAGCAAGGAACTTAACCATCTGTGCTCCAGGGGCACTGTATCATGGCTGACCCCAGCTTTCTAGCATCGCTGGCAAAGAAGAAATAATTTCACTGTGCTTTAATGTACATGTGACAAACATAAAGTCCCTTTCTTATAAGATCCCTTCCATTGAGTTTGCTGACAGACTGTTCATCTGGACAATGTGAGCTTAACGTGAAGTGCCATTTTTCTTTGGATTTATTCAAGCTGTTTACATCTGTCCCCCAATAATTAGGCCTCATACAGTCATTAGAGTTCTCCACCATGTATGTTAGGCTTGTTAACCACTCATTTATGCAGTACAGTCATAGTCACAGACTTAGTACATCTGACTTAAAAAATCTTGCACTTGTGATTCTACATGTATTAAACCAGTTTTTATTTTTGTAAACTATCAACCATCTTTAGAAACTCCAAGAGGGCTCAGATACCTCAAGTCTTAATAAAATTTTAGTCAACTCTAAGTGCATGTGCAGCAGGCCAAAGTCCAAAACTTCCCCAACGTACCTTATTCTGTTTGGTATGTGGGTCATATTTGCCAATTCTGGTGTTTCCTGTGACTCCCTGTGAAATGCAATCACAACACTATTAATTTCATCATCACACTTCATTGGGGTCTGGGCTTGTTAAACATACAGTTATGTGACAAACCAAGTACACAATCCTTTAATTGGGTGTATTTATTTATCAAGGTCTAAAGAGCAAAAATCACACATGACAAAAAAAAAACCTTAACATATTCAATCTGAATTGGTTTTTGTCACGCTTTTTCCACAAACATTCTAAAGGTCACCATTCTACAGTGAGAAGGACTGCTAAGAAATGAAGATCTTTTGAGGTCCAGAACGAATTCAAACAGGTAGAAACACAGACTTTTATGTTTTTTGAGATACATGTTCCTTTAGTTTCTTTGCAACAAACTGGAATTGGACAGTGACAAAGTGGAAGAAATTTCTTTGTACAGATGAGTTCAAATGTGAAATGCTTTGCCGCTAAAGTCGAACTTCTGTAAAATCTTGAACAGGAAAGATGTCGACAGTTTGTTTTTGAGCAAAAGATGGTTATTCCAAGTGAAAGGATTGCTACCATTCCATATTTCAACAACAGGCAATTATGTCTGGATGATGTTAATTGGAACCGACTTCATGGCAAGACAATGCAGTGAATAAAAAGGCAATAGCAAAATCAGCCCAAGGTCAATCACTTAATGCTCAGATATAAAATGTAAAAATAATATAAGAGCTTCTTCAGGTAACCTTAAGTCTCTGCAAGTACATTAAATGTTCATGTTCATGTTCACCTCTCCACCAAAATCACCACAAACACTTTATACCATTAATGAAGCATGCTGGAGGAAGGGCTGGTCATTTGGCATGGTTTAGCAGCCACAGGAAAGTCATTTAAAGTCCACTTCATACATTATCTGTCCAGCAGCTTAAGATCTAAACAAGAATTAGTGTGTTGGAATGGCTAATTCATAGTCTATAACTTGAGATGATGCGAGAGGATCTTAAGAAAGCTGAGTGTGAACCTAAAACAATAATGTATTGAAACAAAGAAAAGGGTGGCCAAAATTTCTCCAAAACAATATGAGAGACATATAAAGTCCTACACACAGTGTTATTGCAGATTATTATTGCTAAAGGCGGTTCACCATGTTCCTGAATGCAGATAATATTAAAACACAAAATTGAAGACCAAAGTATTTTCTATTTCTGTGTGCTGTTTAATAGAAAAAAATGAAATTCATACTGTATGATAAAAATGATTTTTTTTTTAACTTACTCTCCAGGAATACACCACACCTTCATCCCTCTCAACGTTCAGGATCTGAGCGTCAGCGACCAGCACGATGTCTTTGTAGCATGAAAAGAACAAATCAGCGTTCAGTGAGAAGTATGTAATTCAGTAAAAAAATGGACAGTATGATCAGCATTTGTTTTCCTCCCTGAATAATGCAAGTCAAAACATTTTCTATCATTTCCTCTCATCCCTCTTCTTCCCCCTCTCTCCCTTTTTTCTCTCTCTTTCTTGTTAAACATGCTCCTCAGGTACCAGTGACCAATGTAACTGTACCTTTTTTTATTTTTGGATCTGTCTGATTCATCCCAACGCCCTACCTCTGGATGGAGTTCTCTTCAATAGGGGACGACTCTGTGTGAGGGTCTTTCCACATCAACAGCCTAAAGTTCCATTAAATTACTATGCAACTCAAAAACTTTGAGGATGGATTTGGACTGTAATTAAGCAACCGTCTACTACAGTGGATCAGGACCACAGTTGCATGAACAGCACCCATCACTGCATACCCTAACCATCATAAAAATGTAATGAATGGACATTTGGTGTTGGGGATGAGGACGGGTTCCGTTCTGAGTCTGGTTCCTCTCAAGGTTCCTATCTCACACCATTTCACAGAGGGTTTTTTTTTGCCACAGTTACCACTGCCTCATCATTAGGGACAAACAATTATAAGCAACAAAACTATACATTATTTTATTGCTGATTTATCTATTTAACGCTGCTTAAAGACAATGTCCATTGTTAAACGTGCCATACAAATAAAAATTAATTGAATTTCTTACTGATAAAACTGTTTTGTACGAGTAACGTCAATTAATTAATGCAACATAAGATAAGGGGGTGTGGCCATTATCAAACAGGAATTAGAATATTAGAATAATAATAATAATAATTTTTGATCATTAATAAATATTTATGAATAGGATGTTCTACTATAACAAAGCATACAGTATAACATTATTTCCAATCATGTCCATGTGCTTATAGTCCAATCTTTTTACTCCTGATCCTGATCTCATGCCGTCCCAGTTTACCTATACGTCTGCTCATTTGGGACAGCATGATGTGTAAAGCAAGTAGCAGCTCATTAGTTAAAGATAATCAGAAGGTCGGGGGTTCAAGGCCTGGTTCAAGCCCAAGCTTCCACTCTTAGGGCCTGTGAGGAAGGCCTTTAACCCTCTGCTCTCCAGGGGCACTGTGTCATAGCTGCACTCTGACCCCAGGTTCATAATATCACTGGAATATGCAATGAAAGGTTTTCAGTGTGCTGTAAAGTACATGTGACAAGTATAAAGCACCTTTTTTTCTTTTCTTCATATATAGTGAGTCAAGTCAAGTGGCTTTTATTGTCATTTCTACTATACACAGTGGTACACAGTACACAGTAAAAACGAGACAACGTTCCTCCAGAACCCTGGTGCTACACTAAACAACAACATAGAGCTACAACACAACACAAAGCTACATAAAGTGCATCGAGTGCAACCTGGTGCAAACAGTGCAGACGAAAAACAGTGCAGACAGACAACACAAGACAAGACACATAACACAAGAGAGCGCCGACCAGTAAACCTACTGTATACTCTGAATATACAGTACTGTGCAAAGAGAACTATAAAAACTATAACCAAGCGTATATATAAACAAACACAATGCAGTGCAAAAAACAGCAGCAGCAGGTAAGAGGTGCAAAAAACAGCATGTAAACAATGTAATATGGTTAAGTATAAATAATAATAAATAAATAATATAGTGAGCGGAGAGAGGTAAGGTGAGGGAGTATAGGGATGTATAAATAGATGGACGAAACTCACAACTACAGTTAAATAATGCACTGCTGGGTTTCCTGAGCTTTAAATATTTTGTTCATGACATTTTTTAAACAAACAGGGAACTCAAGTAGACATAAAAAATATTAGACTGATACTCAGATCTATTACACAAAATGCAGAGTTTCTTACTGTGTCTCTATTTCATTCCAGACTCACGTTAATGTTTAATTTAAAGAACCCCGTGTTACAGTGCTACTAGATCTATCTGTCTATTGTGACTTTACTCAATCTGATTGTTCTGAATTTATTAAACATTACAGTGGAAATATGAAGTCTTTAATGGCTTTTGTGACACACATGCATGTTTCATTTGTTTCTATGCAACAATCTTGGTAAAAGGCAAAAACAGTCCAAATGGGACATTTTTGTCTCTAACAGAAGAACTTGGAGAAGATGGAGAACGGGAGAGAAGACGTGATCAGAGAGAAAATCTTCGGATTTTTACATTACCAAGTTTTCTGCATAGAAACAAAAGTAACATGAATGTGTCTTAAAAACCATTAAACACTCGGTGTTTCCAAACTTTTCAGTCTTTATATATGAACTTGGAAAAGTGTTTACTAGAAACCTGTTATTGTTGACCAACATCTAAATATAATTACATTTTTATAGTAAACTTTTTTTTAGTATTAAAACTGAAATGTACACATAAATAATGCTTTAACATGTAAAAGAGGATGAGAATAAAGGATCAAACTGATATATGAAAGTGATTTTCAGACATGACTGACAGCAGGGTGAGCCATGTTGGTTTTCTTTTTTTTTTTTTTCAGAATATAATATCAATATTTCTTTTCTTTTGCAAGTCAGCACATGTTTGTGTCATGTGTGTTTTGTGTTTTGGAGTGTTTGTTTCATTAATGTAAAGAAAGTTTTGACACTTTGTAAACTCCGGAGACCTGAAGCTTGTTTTCAGCTGTCAGAAGGTTACAGCTCTCTCTCACACACACACACACACACACACACACACACACACACACACACACACTCACCCCTGTTTCTTCTTACTGTCTCTTCTTTCGCTAAAATGTTCGAAACAATATCTCTCTGAATGTCGAATGTTGTTGTGAACTGCAGCATGTCTCTCGGGGGTTTTGCGGAGTTTCCTCAAATCCACGGCGGACTGGAACCCGCTCCCTCCTGCGCCTGCATTCAGGAAATGGTCGGATCTCACGTCTTCATCAGCCGCAGGGTGCTGATCAGGGCGGTGTGGATCAGATCTCAAACTTCTCTTACTAAATACAAACCGCCGCACACTGCGCGAAGGTGTTGGGTTTTAGTCCCAAACAACAATGACTTCATAACCTACATTCAGTGATTACGTCACTGTTTACCTGCAACTTTCAACACAGTACAGTACACTACTGCGGTATAACACATCTGCGCGCGCACGAATGCACGCACACACACACACACACACACACACACACACACACACACACACACACACACACACACACACATTGTATCAGTTCCTGGGTTTTAGGTCCCATCACTAATCAGGGAAACATCTTGTTTAAGCCCCGCCCCCTTTGGTATTTTATTTGCTCGCATGCTGTCGGTCATGGTGTCATGTGATACACAACGTGACTCTGATCAGACAGAATCTCTATGCGTGTCTAATGTAGCAGTTTATTTACTAATAATCTTTGTGTATTTTTGTGAACCTGTAAATAAAAAAAAGTACATCTAATTTATGGAGTAATGTGGAGACTATGGAGTACTGGGTCTAAGTAGAAGGGTGTCAAAACTTAATGCACAACAGTAGTTGTGAGCAGTAGTGAACCGTGCATTTCACCCCAGGCCTTCAATCCAACTCTTAATCCCATCATTATGACGCCACGTCTATAGAAAACTCAATATTATAGAGAAACGCAGTAGAACAGAGCGCTGCATCACACACAGGAATCTCATACAGTCAGAATGAATCTCATCACTAAAGCAAGAAACCCAATGAACACAATTCAACACGTCTCTTTTCACTGGAGCCACAGCAGCACCGCCCGCATACATCATCTCTAGCAGAAGCATCGATATTCACCTCATCAAATGATCTCTGTACTTTTCTGCATTTTTTTTTGCATTACGTTTTTTTGGGGGGATTTGAAATGAAGGCAAATTGTGTGCTTTCTGCATCACAGACAGGAATCTTGTACAGGGAACGAATTGCATTAATAATGCAGGAAACAAAATGAGCAAAAATTCAACAATTTGTACGATAGAATTCTGGAATTCCTCCTACAATATTGTTGCAAAAATAAAAATAACACATAAAAAACATATTGCAGTTTTAAATTTCATGTTTTTTTTGTTGTTGTTGTTGTTTTTTACACAATACACAATGAGCATTTATATTATTTTCCTGGACTGGGGATATAAAACCCACATTGTTCATATAGTTCAGGACAATAAGGGCCCTGTAATCCTTTAAATATCTCTCTTCCATTTTTTTCCTCAAGGGAAAAACAGACACAACTGCAAAAAGTGTTAAATTAGGATTCAAGATCAGTAGAAGCTGATATTAATCAGGTCTGTCAGATTTAACAATAATGAGCCTGTGTCTTATAATCTTACAGAAGCAGAGTCAAAACTATATCGTGTTGCCATTTTTAACGACTTTACAGGTATTTTTTTTTTTTTGTATTAAAATAAAAGTTGACCAAATGTTAAAATAAGCATTCCAAGGTTTGAACAGTAGGTGTCGCTGTAAGGTAAAAAATGAGTCAAATGTCTCTGCTCCCAGTTTATCATTTTACAAATTGCATTTTCTATCAATTCTACATCCTAAAACTAGTTAAACGTAACTGTAAACTAAAATACAATTTATAATTAAAGTGCAGCAAATATACTATATAGACAAAAGTATTGGGACACTTGACTTGGGTCTGAGGAGATGAACGTCACCAATGGAGCAAAGATATGATTGCACAAAGTTGGCAATTTTCAGAGTGATATGTGTAAAAGAAAATTGGTACTAATTAGATGCTAACCAGATACTTCTTTAATTTTACATGTGTGTATTCAACTGCCCCAATCATATTTATGGGAAAAAAACTGAGCTGTCATTAAAATAAGAATTACTGTATTTTTAGTTGTGTTTTTGAATTAAAATACAGAAAATTAAATATTGATAATAAATAGAAGGTTTTATAATTTTGACATAAACAAAACAAAGAAAATAAATGCTCAATAAATTAATAATGATAATTTTAAATGCTTTATACAGAAGGTCAGATTTTTCTCATTCATTCTATTGATTAGACATATTTTGTCTCAGATGTATGATAGTGAATTTTTCTGTTTCCAGTCACTGTCTCAGCTTCGTCCCATGTGGTGTTTGTTGGGGCTCTTTGCAAACCGAAGGATCTCTGTGCTGAGGATGCGACCATCCAGTAAGAGTCTCCTTTGAGAAATGATGGTGTAGAGTTTGTACACGTCACTGGAAACTGTCAGTCTTCTTGTTGATGCCGTTTGGTCACTGATGTGGGTGTCTGTTGGGACCATGATGAAAGTAAACAGGGTGATGGATGTTGAGGACCAGATATTGTTAATTCTCTGAAGAATAGCAGTCACTTTCATAGTGTTGTATTTGAAATCCTAATCTGCATCACTCTTCTGGGAGAATACAATACCCAAATCTGGGAATTTACATTTAGATTCATGGCATGTGGCAGATTTACAGTTATCTGAGTTGAATGAGGTGGTATCAAAAGGTTTTGAGACTTGCTCTGTTTACAATAAAGTACTTTATTTATTTAGATTTTACCTTCACCTACAAAATAGTCCCCTTGCACAACAATACAGCTCCCAGCGTTCCTGAAACTTCTGAATGTGTCCTGGAAGTCTTCTTTTCGAAGCCTGCAAAGTACCTTCTGCTATTCGCACTGGATGTCCACCATTGTGTCAAAACAGCAAACTTTATGCTAAATGTTCATCTTCAGGAAAAGCCCGCATGAGCCAAATCTGGCGAGTAGGGTGGGTGCAGAAGTGAGATCATGTTGTTTCCGGGAAGAGACTCACATGTGAGGAAAGCTCAGTGACAAGAGTGCGCGCCTGGTCTGAACAACAGACGTGGTAACACATGTGGTCAGAATAGCACCAGTCACACAGCTCCCGATGTACACAAGACCATGTCTTTTGACACACTGACTTATGAAGGTCGGTGCTCCCTGTGACTGTGTATGCAGCCTTTGGCATGTTACAAAACTAGACTCTAAACTATTTGATACCACCTCGTACAGCTGAGCAGTTGAGGGTTAAGGGCCTTGCTCAAGGGCCTAAGAGTGGCAGCTTGGTCCAACATCTCATCCTCATCTAAGCTATTAATTTATTTATCAATTTATCCACTGGACCAATTTATCCACCTCCTCCAGCCATTGCAGTCCATCTATGAACCCCTTTTTTTGTAGATCAAGTATGTGATTTTCTGTGCAAAATTCTGCTTTGTTTCTCTTTTAACTATCTTTATTGAGTATATCAGAGCAAATTACAACTATTGACATACATTTTACAAGATTGACAAAAAGCACATTTAAAGTACAATTATTACATTACTACATTAGTTAGTTAGTTAATTAGTACAATTATTTCTTTCTCTAGGCTGGTCATGGCAATTGGCAGTTTCTCCTCATCTTTCTTAGACAGGGCAATGTCTGCAAAGCCCTGGTTGTCCAGATGGTTTCGGTTGGACCATTAGATACCAGCCAATCAATTTAATTCAATTTATTTTTATTTGTAGAGCACTTATAACAATGGATATTGTCTACAAAGATAAAGCGGTAATAAAGAATGTATAAGTTTGTCCCTAATAAGTGAGCCAGTGGCGACTGTGGTGAAGGAAAAAATCCCTTAGATGGGCACGAGGAAGAAACCCTGAGAGGAACCAGACTCAAAAGGGAATCTCATCCTTCAGTGTTGTTGAGATGTGCAGTGAAAAGTGAATACATGCAACTTCCTGAGCCATTGTAGTAGACTGTTGACATTAAGTGCAGTCCAAATCCATGCATAAAGCTCTTGTGTTGCTCCATAATTTCATGGATATCCAGGTCATTGATGCAAAACCAATTTATGGCAGGAGAGAGGAAGAGAGAACAGGATGCACCCTTGTATTGCCCTGATGATGAATTTAGAATGTGTCCATGTGACTATTTTTGAGTTTGACACAGCAGCTTGATCACAGATTGGAGACATGTCTTTAAAAATAGTGATAAAGACTACTGGAATCTGCCTGAAGGACAGGGACTACATCTTACATAGTAGATCAATAAGACTCCTGGAGTCTTGTGTTAGAGATCATTTTGACTCATCAAAAGTCCTTTTGAAGGAGCTCAAAAAAAGACAAAACGTGTGTAATTATAGGGATGTAATTGCTAAGAATGTTAAATCTGGGAGGTCATTATAGTGTGGCTCACAGATAAAAGAGAGATTAGGGCACATGGGCGCATTATTTGGCAGTGTTTAAGGAGAAGGTTGTACACAGCACCTCAGTATAACATAGAGCTTTATTTACATCAGAGGTCTCCAAACTATGTCCCATCCCCACAATTGGAACAGCCCTCAGAACAATACCAGAGACATTTAAAATATGTGTTTTACTCATATCATATCTGTATTTGATTTAAATTAAAATGCCCCTTAGTTATGAATAGCGGTCGAGGCACCGACGGTCACAAAAATCCATATGGATAGTTTTTCCAGCTTCCACTTTTTTGCTGCCATTACAAGAGCGGCCTATTACGGAGAGCACTATATTTATTACTTATAATTTATTCATTATATAATTACAGTATATTTATTAATGAATATACTCACATGTATTTCTTTTAGCACATTTTCATGAATCAGTACTGTTTTTTTAATAATTTTTTTTAATAAAGGTCAGTACTATTTTACATGGTGTTATGTTTTTTTCCCAGTCCAAGCTTTAGTTATTAACGTAGTCTAATTATTTGTTAGATTCACCCACCAACCATATGCATAGGCATACTGTCTGTATGGTGCACAACAAAATAATAAACTAATCTAGCATTAGGGGGCAAAATAAATACATTTCATGTTAATTTCATCATATTAAAATCTACGGGTCGTCACTCCAGCCCATGTAATTTTCTGTTACAGACTGACCTGCCCCCGATTAATAAAAGAAAAAATTATGTGGACCTAAAAGAAAAAAAGTTTGCTGACCCCTGTTTTAGATCCTGTTTGATTACACAAATATCAGACCTCAGATCACAATTAACATTATCAAAACATGAAGCATTATCTGTTATTTGTGAATTGTAAAAAAAAAAAAAATTTTCAAAACCAACTAAAAACATATTCTATTGTATATTGAAAAAAATAGGGTGTGGACTTTACTGAGGTAAAACACACCAGTAAATTATTACAGGTTTCTAATGAGGTTCGTTTATGAAGAAAATATGAGCCACATGTAAAATGCTGAAAAACCAAAAAAAATCCTCTTTCAGGATGTGGAGGCATTCCTGTGTATGACATTGTGTACCTGGAGGGCAGTTATTTTAACACAGGCAGTTGCACGCTCACCATTTCACCAACACTTGGCACCCACGCCTGAGTGTGTTTAACCAAAGAAAACTGAGAGACAAAGAACACAAGATACAGAGAATTATAACAGAAGATTCAGTAATGACAGGCGTGTACCTGCTCTGATTAAACACATAAAGCTTGAGGTTAGAAGTGGACGCAGAGATTGAAAGCTGGAATAAATCACTTCAATAGATGGGGTGTGTGAAGTTGTGTGTAGTTGTGAGTGCAAGATGGTAGATGTGTTATGTGATCTGTTAGCAGGCTGTGTCAGGACTTGCTGGAATGCATTTTCTTGCTCAGCTGCTCAGTCCTGTATTCCTGAAGAGAATTCCTTCGACATTCTCTCTTTACACACACACACACACACACAAACACACACACACACACACACACACACACACACACACACACACACACA
>JAAIIK010000272.1:413289-436621 GCA_014706435.1 Silurus glanis
ACACACACACACACACACACACACACACACACACACACACACACACAAATTCACAAGTACAGACAGATCCACAAGTACCAGCATGCAAGTACACATGTACAAATAGTCTATGAATGTGAAGTACTGCTCCAAAAATGACATTGTACACTTCTAATGGTAAATCCCTGTGAACCAAAAGCCATAATTGTGCTTCCTGTAGCCCCTGCTACAGTCTCTGTGGGCTTTTCAGGCTCAAACAAGTACTTTATTTTTCTTGATTACCGAGTTCCCGTTTCGTTCATCCTAAAAAAAAAAAAAGTTTTGGTTCATGAGCAGTAAAATTGTCTAAAATGTTTAAATATGAAGACACTGACGTGTCATATGGTATGTTTCCTGTGTTAAATAAATATTGTAAAAAAAATTTCTCTGTTTAAGTGTCTGAGTATCTATTCTTTATCTAGTTCCTCCTGGGTTTGACCTGACTGATGGCTCTTGAGTAAGAAGGGTGGTGCTCTGTTACTCACCATGCAAGTCCACAGCCTGCGGTAAAGCATTCTTTCAGATATACTTCACACTTTCCTGAACACCTTTTCCACTTTCAGACGTATAGTTTTTTGTGTGCTGGTCATAGTAGTGCCTGTTTTCGTATTAACTCAAAATGTGAAGAGATTCAGTTTCTCTTATTAAACACTATTTTTTAATCACGTGATTATTCATAAAGCAGTGTTGATTGGCAAGAAAATGTTATCTGTGCAAGCGAGATGGTATAGAAAAGTTATAAGACTAATGGTGTAACTGGTGCTATTCTGACCATGTGCATTACCATGTCTGCAATTTCATTATGGATAACAAGTTAGAACAAAGAGCAAACACGAAATTCTGCATAAAACTGGGCAAATCTGCCACAGAGACGTGACATATGTTTGGCATACGGCGATGCTGCAATGAGTCGTTTGAGGTGTTTTCAGGAGTGGAAGAACGTCAGTGGCAGACGACGAGAGATCAGGAAAACCTTTAACGAGCTCAAAATGACGAAACCATTTGGCAACTTGAGCATGATGATCGTCAGAACATTCCACATGATCTCACTTCCATATTAAATGCCACATTCCGAATTAAAACCCTCAACGCAACACACATTTATTCATGACGTCCTTTCTTTCCTCAGATATTAAGACAACTTAAATAAACTTCACAAAAATACAAAAGTACAAAATACATTTTAATCATTAAGCATTTGTTTTACTGATGCGCCAAGTCTTGAATCAAGCACCAAAATCCACCAGGATCCCCACATCCGGCAATTAAAACCGTCCGTGTGGAAACATTGCAAAAGTTCTGTTTGGTGTCCTGAAGATTTACGTCATTTAAAACATCATTTTTACTTTAAAACATTTACAAGAATATTTTGTCTTCATGCTCTATGTTGAGTTTGGTTTCACTAATAATAAACATACATTTGCATAATGTATTGATAACATATTGTCCTTGCGTATTGTCCTTGCGCATGTTGATTAGAGTATTAAAAACTAGAAAAGTATTGATTCAAGGTACATTTAGAAAAAAAAAAATGTGCGATTAAGTTGCGATCAATCACAAGTTAACTCAAGACAATCGTGTGATTAATCGTGATTAAATATTTTAATCGATTGACAGCCCAATTAGGTTAAAATCTGGTGAATTTAAAGCCATAAAATTAGATTTGTCACTATTTTTGGACTTATAAAACAATTTAGTGAGCCATGTGGAAAGGGACATTTTTATCCTGTGTAGAAGCCACACCCAAGCGAAGAAATTATTATTCACAGGAAAAGGTAATGAGTCAGAAGAACTTTGTGTGGAGTGACTCTTCTGGGTAAACACACAAGTCGGTCTAACACATCAGAAACAGCAAAACCAGCAAACAGCAAAACCATTTCTCTCTCTCTCTCTCTCTCTCTCTCTCTCTCTCTCTCTCTCTCTCTCTGGGAGTACAAAAATTGTAAAAATGAAACTATTTATTCCTTTCATCTTGGGTCCCTTCTGTTCATATAGCAAACACATTTACAAACCTACAACTTAATCGACACAATTTAAAACTTTCACCTTCACAATTGTCTCCTTTCACTGGAGCCACAGCAGCACCGCCCGCATACATCATCTCTAGCAGAAGCATCGATATTAATAACCTCGTAAAATGAACCTGAATTATTTAGCATTTTTTCTGTGCATTACGGATTTCCTGGGGATTTAAAATGAAGTGTGAGAATTTTCTCTGCAAATTCTACAGGAAAGAAAACACAAAAGTTTAAATGTTTTATTACCTTTCCTCACGTCAAGTCTATCTTGTAAAAGTGTATCTGCGAAATTGAAAAATCTATTTTTTCTCCTCTGTCAGCCATTGTGAAATAATGAAAAAAAAAAAAAAACAGCTATTAAATCCAAACGGATATATTTGAGCTTGTGCAGTTTGCTACAGATGCGATTCTGCGGGATCGGACTGGTGTGCTCTCTGACCATCTAATCAAATGATGTGAAAATGCAGACATGATTAGACGCCTTCTAGATTGCAGTCTGATTAGTTAAAGCGTGTCTAATTGATATGACACACTGACATAAAGTCAAATTTGCACATGTTGCATGTAATAAAAGAACAGTCAGTGCTGCATGTTTTGCAGTGGTCTGAGATGATGGTGACACGATAGATTCATTGGTGTGGTTTGGTATAGTATTGCTTTAAATGCTTCCTGGGCTTGCAGGTGGTACCTCTATCTAGTAGTGATCAGTGCAAATGCTTGGTATGCTATGCTATCTGATTCTGTGAATATCCTGAGTCTTCTCAATGATGGTTTCTGGTGGTTCTTTGTTTGTTAATTATGAAGCATTCTGTATTGGAGACTAAACATGCTATTACACTAGCACTCATTTTGCAGGGATTGTTGTAGTATTGAGGACTGCATGTTAACAGTGTGATATACCAGTGATAGCCCGCAGGTTTCAGTGGGTTGTTCAGTTGTTTCAGATGGTGAGATATATAGCTGTCGTTAGCTTCAATGATGATCCATATCATGCATTCACTCACCTTATTCTTGATGATCTTAGATCTTAGAATACACACCCATAAATGGCATTCCCTGCTAGGAGAGTGTTCCTTGTATATTTCTATATCACCACAGATTAAGGCTTCAGTTTGCCTTTTAGTTCGGCTCTGCAGCTTTCTGATACACGGAACTGTGGCTAACCACCAGCTGAGGTGAGGTCTGAGCTGAATATCACTTCTTGTGGTTTCCAGATCACTGGTTTCCACTTTAGACATAGCCTGGGTGCTGGCCGATGACCTATGATGCCTGATTCACCATTTTGAGCAGTAAATGTCTAAAATCTGTCGAAGCTGTAAATAAAACTCAGTTATGACATTAGATTAGATTAGATTTAACATTATTGTCATTTATAAAGCAAAGTACATGTACAGAGCCAATGAAATGCAGTTAGCATCTGACCAGAAGTGCATAACGAGGGTATGGGGTCCACATGTACAGGGGTCAGTGTGATTAATGTGCAGACGGTGCAGTGGGTAATAAGATATGATATAAATAGTAATATACAATATAACATGTCAAGGAGATAACATGCTCAATAACACAATATGTACATATATGAATGTTTTTATGATACAGCGTATACAGAATAAATATAGTTGGAATATACAGTAGTGCAATGATAAACATAGTTATGGATGGTGCAAAGATGCACAGTGAATGAAGCATTCCAATATAGACAAAAAGTGCAGTATTGTATTTGTTGACTTTGTATGATCAGCTGTTCAGTGCAGGAAACAGGTTCAATTACAGGAAAAATAAAAAGCTATTCTTCAGTCTGTTTGTGCGGCTCTGAGGCACCTGTAGCGTCTGCTTGATGGGAGAAGGGTGAATAGTCTATTGTTGTCTATTGTATCGAATCATCTGCACTCAGCTACCCACCTTGGAGGACATTTACAACAAAAGCTGTCTGCGAAGGGCGACAGGCATAATCAAAGATAGCTCTCACCCTATGCAGACAGCTTTTGTTGTACAGTAAATGTCCTTCAAGGTGGGTTAGCTGAGTGCAGATGATTCACTTTCTGGTTTTTACCATCCTCTGAAGGGCTTTACGGACTGAAGCAGTGCAGTTGTTGTACCAAACTGAGATGATCTCAATGGTACAGCGGTAAAAGTTCTCCAGAATCCTGTAGCACAGATGGGACTTAGAAAATAGAGGTGCTGTTGTGCCAATATGTGATTGATACTCCACTATTTCTCATCCAAACAGGCATTACTACACTACTACACTACACGATGTTTCCACTAATCTTTGCCATTCTGATTATCTTTCGATCTGTTTTAACAATAGTTGCTCGTTTTCTTCCATGTGTTTCAAGTTTATGATGCCATTTAAAATCATTAAATCATTAAATCATCATCAATCATCAATTACATTGTTCCTCAGTGAATGCTAATGGAAACGGTGAAAAATGCTTTGCGTCCACACTTTCGTTTTCAATCGTTTTTCCAAAAAGAAACTTCGACCTGTCTCTTTTCTGCTGCCATTATTTACTTTCCGGCTCTTTAAAACATTGCTGCAATGACTTTTATGGAAGCCTCTATTTTTACAGTCCAAACTAATTTCATCCACTTTGTAGAGCGTTTTCAAAAAAGCTTTGTTTTCTTCGACTGAAAATGCCGTCGCGGTGTAGATGGACAGTCAAAGAAGTATATTTGTTTTCAAACAAAAACATATTAGTGTGGACATGGCCTAATCAAATCTGTGCGATATATTATATGCAGTTCAAGTTCCTGCTTTGGATGCATGGATTGTTAACCACAGCTGCAAGATTAATCCACAGTTATTGGACTTGCAGAAATGGATTATCAGCTGGCAACTCAAACTTTAATACCAGAGACAGATTTTTGTTCTCATCTAAACGAGAGGGGCATAAGCTCCAGCTCCCTGGAGGATAAAGGCTTTTCTCCAGAAATAGGTCTGCCTAGGAGTGGTCACAGGGCAATTGCAGGCATATGAAGCCCAATTGTAAAGACATCAATTAGCTGGAAATGCTTGAGAGTGCAGCTTTTGACACCAATGATTATATTAAAAAAGTTAGCCCTCTCTTGCATCAGGTCTTTTTTGGCTGTAAATAGTGACTTCTTTTTGCATACTTAAGGGTACAGATTAATATTCCACTAGTTTATGTTTTAGGTCCAATGCTTTTTTCTCTATATTTGCTACCTTTGGGAAACCCAGCCATTAGGTTTGCACAAGGCAGTGCACTCTTAGTGCCAGTCAAAAGCCCGGATAAATGGGGAGGGTTGCATTAGGAAGGTCATCCAGCGTAAAACATGTGCCAAATCAAATATGCAGATCAGGAATCAGAATTTCATACCGGATCGGTCGAGGCCCGGGTTAACAACGACTACATAGACGGCAGGGAAAGGAGAAGTGTAAGAGAGTGGAGGTTCGGGTTGGTACTTTAAATGTTGGTACTATTCCTGGTAAAGGGAGAGAGGGAGCTGATATGATGGAGAGGAGAAAGGTAGATATGTTGTGTGTTCAGGAGACCAAGTGGAAAGGGAGTAAGGCCAGGAACATTGGAGGTGGGTTTAAACTGTTCTATCATGGTGTGGATGGAAAGAGAAATGGTGTAGGGGTGATTCTGAAGGAAGAGTACAGTAAGAGTGTAGTGGAGGTGAAGAGAGTTTCTGATAGGGTGATGAACGTGAAGCTGGAAGTTGAAGGGTTGATGATAAATGTCATCAGTGCTTATGCTCCACAAATGGGTTGTGAAATGGAGAAAAAGGAAATATTCTAGTTAGATGAAGTGGTAGAAGGTGTAGCTAGGAATGAAAGATTGGTGATTGGGGCAGACTTTAATGGGCATGTTGTTGAAGGGAACAGAGGTGATGAGGAGGTGATGGGTAGGTATGGTTTTAAGGAGAGAAATGTGGAAGGGCAGATGGTGGTGGATTTTGCTAAAAGGATGGAAATGGCAGTGGTGAACACTTATTTTAAGAAGAAAGAGGATCATAGGGTGACCTATAAGAGTGGAGGAAGGTGCACACAGGTGGACTATGTTTTATGTAGGAGATGCAACCTGAAGGAGATTGTAAGGTGTTGGCAGGGGACAGTGTAGCTAGACAGCATCGGATGGTGGTCTGTAGGATAGTTTTGGAGGTGAAGAAGAAGAAGAGGATAGTGAAGACTGAAAGAAGAATAAGATGGTGGAAACTAAAGGAGGAAGACTGTAGTGTGAGATTCAGGGAAGAGGTCAGACAGGGGCTCTGTGTTGGTGAAGAGGTGCTGGATGATTGGGAAACTACTGCTGAAGTGATAAGGGAGAGAGCTAGTCTTGGTGTAACATCTGGAAATAGAAAGGAAGACAAAGAGACGTGGTGGTGGAATGAGGAAGTGCAGAACAGCATAAGGAGAAAGAGGTTGGCAAAACAGAAATGGGATAGAGAAAGTGATGAGAAAATTAGGCAATAAAGGATGGAGATGAAAATGTGTTGCCTAGTGAGGAGAGTGTGTTGAGAAGATGGCGGGAATAACGCATTATTTGCTTTGAGAATGTTGATGGAGAAGTATAGAGAAGGTCAGAAGGAGTTGCATTGTGTGTTTGTGGATTTAGAGAAAGCGTACAACAGGGTGCATCGCTCCGCCTCATCACATCGGCAAGAACCTACATGCTTCATCCGGCCTTTCCTGACCTCCAAGGCATTCTACCCATTGGCAGTTTGCCTCAAGTTCCTCTGTGTCCACCACTGGCACCCGACTTTCCTCGTGCCCCAGGATTTTCGTGCCTGTCTAGTATTTCCCTCCACCAGATCCCCTTCACCCACCCAGGGCGGGTTTCGAGACCCTGCCTCTTCTGTCTGCCGCCTCTTACTCCCCAGACATTGGACAAAAAGGGGCCATATGGTGACGGTCATGGAAGGGGGGGTATTTTCAGGATCTTCCGGGCACGCGGCACGCACTTCCTTTCTGACCAAATCTCTTCAGTAAAAAAGTTGCTCCATAACCCTTCTAGCTTTTATTAGTTCTTGGGAAATTTCTCAACACAATTTCAGCAATCTCCTTAGTGGTTTATTTGAAAAATTGTTCCAGGAACACATCATCTATATACAGTATCTACTGTATATACAGCAAATACAATATAAAATACAAGATAAAAATGTCTTCACACCCCTGTTAAAATGATGTGTTTGTGAAGTAAAATATTAATCAAGTTTACATGGGAAAAGAATTTATTGCATGGTTGCACAAGTCTACATACCCCATAACTATTTTGTTTTATAAAACCACCTATTGCTAAAACAGCACTCAGCCTTTTCAGGTATGAGTCTATCAACTGAGCTTTATTCTGAGATCTTTACATCTCACATTCAAATGTATTTCACTATTACTCTCAAAAATGCTCTGAGAGGGAGTTTTTCCTTGCCACTGTCGCCACGGCTTGCTCATCAGGGACAAACGCACACCATTCACCTTCACTGTTGTTTTCTGTAAAGCTGCTTTGAGACAATGTCTGTTGTGAAAAGCGCTATACAAATAAACTTGACTTGACTTGACTTGACTTGCTCTCTAAGTCATTCTTTACATTTATTTGTCTTGTATTATATTTATGTATATCTATGTATATAAGTGCTATCTTATATCACCCTAGAGCCCTAGGGAGAGCTGAAAAAAGCAGCCTCAAGGCATGAGGCTGCCACCACCATGCTTCACAATGGCCCCATCAGACCATAATACATTTTGCTCGATGGTATGGTGTGATGTAGGTGGTCTTGGATGTTACTGCCTAGTTACTGTGATCATATAGTTAAGGCATGTAAGGAATAAAAGAAATAAAATTTCTACAGGGAGTGACCAATATTTGGCAGATACAGTAAAATTAATTGTTGTTGTAGGTTCTGATGAGTTTTCTTCTTCTTCATTGTCTATTTTAGAAGAACGTTCACTTCTTGGTATTCTTGTGAGAAAACCTTAGTTATTAGATTTGATTAAGCTCATTATAAAAGAAATTTATATAATCTACACAAACAATTGCTCTAAGATGGACAGCAGTAGAGATAACCTCTGAGAAGAGATGATTTCCTCTTTAGTGACATTTCCTGTATTCAACACAGTGTCATTTTCTTATGTTAAACCCCTGCTCAGGTTTTTACCAAGGAAAACATTCACAGCTTTATCTGTTCTGTACCACGAACAAGACGAGCTAAAATGCTGTACAGCAAAAAAAGATGGATAGTTGCTTGTTTTGATAGACAGCATGAGATTTGGAATCTGTAAATGACTTTTTACAGTGTTCTATAGTACATCTAATGATTGGAATTAATTTTGCACCTCTCTCTATTTAATACCTTTCAAGAATAAGATCATGGTTGTCACTTTTTTAATAGAATAATGGCTTTAGGAATTAGATGACATAAAAAAGAAACAGGGTTTAGTTAAGGGGTTATTAAGGATCGCTTCATTCAGGTGTATGATCATTTTTGAATGTGTTTGTTTGGATAATTAGGTGCACAGTCACATGTGCCATTACAAAAGGGTAGGCCTAATTTTGCAACCAGGATGTTACAATTATTTGTTTTCCTATTTTATTCATTTAAACCCTTCTCATTTTTCATTATTTTTTATTTACTTTATTTTAATTTTACTTATTTAAGTGTATTTTCTCATGTTTAAGTACAAACCCAATTCCAAAAAAGTAATTTTTTTAAATGTAAATAAAAACAGAATGCAATGATTTGCACATCCCATAAACCCATATGTTATCCCCAATAGAACAAATATTATCAAATGTTTAAACTGAAGAAATATACCATTGTACAAAAAGAAATTAATAATGTTGAATTTGATGCCTGCAGTTGGGACATGGGTATGTTTACTACTGAGTAGCATCTCCTGTACTTATAATGACAGTCCATATACATTTGGGAACTGAGGAGACCAGTTGCTGGAGTTTTGGGAAAGGAATATTGTCCCATTTGTTTCTGATGCAGGATTCTATCCCTCTAATCTTTTCTGGGTCTTTGTCGTATTTTTCATTTCATGATACGCCAAATGTTTTCAATTGTTGAAAGGTCTAGAGTGCAGGCAGGCAAGTTCAGCATTTAAACTCTTCTACTATAAAGTCATGCTATTGTAATAGATGCAGTATGCAGTTAGCATTGTCTTGGTAAAATATGCAAGGCCTTCCCTGACAGGACAGGATGGAAGCATTTGTTGCTCTCTGGACTACATCAGACTGCAACAAACTACTTGGCATGAGTGCAGACACCGCTGCATGTTTGTTTTCACTGAGACGTGGCTGAACGACAGAGTTCCGGACGCCGCCATTCAACTGGACGGGCTAGCCACGTTTTGTGCCGTCAGAAATGCAGCTCTGTGCTGTAAGACGTGCGGCGCCGGTCTGTGTGTTTATTTCAACAATGCTCAAAGTGTACATTCCACCTAGCGCTAATTCTAAGGAGGCGCTCTGTGTACAATACCGGACCATTAACAAACTGCAGAACACACACCCTGACGGATTGTTTATTGTCACCGGAGATTTCAACCATGAAAATCTCAGGACTGTGCTCCCTAAACTCCAACAGATTGTGGACTTTGCATCCAGAGGGGAAAATTTGCTGGATGTTGTTTACACAAAAATTCCGGACGCATACCGGGCGAAGCCCCGCCCCACCTCGGCTACTCAGACCACATCTCTGTTATGCTGACCCCAGCATCAGGACCACTCAACAGGTGTTCAAGAATAGCTCGAAAGCAGGTGAAAACCTGGCCAGTAGGATCCATGTCTGCTCTTCAGGACATGGATGTCTAGATGCTTTGAATGCACTGGCACATGCTTTGAATGCACTGACTGGGACATGTTAAGTGAGGCTGCAGCCAACGACGATTCCATGAACTTGGAGGAATACACGTGTTCCATGAACTTAGAGGAATACACGTCAGCAGCTACATTGGCAAGTGCATTAATGATGTGACAATCTCCAAGACCATCACCACGCGCTCCAAACTGAAGCTGTGGATGACCGCTAAAGTGTGTGCGCTGCTAAAATCTGGAGACTCTGCCTTCAGAGCAGGGGACAAGACAGCCTTAAGAATAGCAAGTGCCAAACTGTCCCATGCTATCAGAGAGGTGAAGCACACGACAAGAGAATCCACGTCCACTTCCAGGACAGCTGAGACAGCCAGCGCATGTGGCAGGGCATCCAGGCGATCATGAACTACAAGACAACTTTACCTGCGCTTGACCGGGACGCCTCCCTCTCAGATGCACTGAACGACTTCTAAGCCCGGTTTGAGGTGCAGAACAACATGGCGGCGAGGAAGACCACCCCTCCTCCCAGTGACCAGGTGCTCTTTCTAACCACAGCTGAAGTGAGGAAAAGTCAATGCAGAGTTAACCCAAGGAAGTCTGCTGGACCAGACAACATTCCTGGCAAAGTGCTCAGGGAATGTGCAGAACAGCTAGAGGATCTCTTTACCGACATCTTCCTGAGCAGCAACGTTGTTCCTACGTGCTTCAAGACAACGTACCCGTGTCGAAGAAGTCTACTGTCTCCTGCCTCAATGACTATATTCCCATCGCACTCACACCCATCGTGAGGAAGTGCTTCAAGATGCTCATCATGAGGCACATCAAGACCTAGCTACCACTCTCACTGGACCCCATTAAGTTTGTGTATCGTTCAAACCGTTCTTCAGATGATGCCTTCTCTATGACTGACCCTCATCCACCTGGACAATAAGGACACATATGTATGAATGCTGTTCATAGACTTCAGTTCAGCATTCAACACAATAATCCCTCAGCACCTGATTGAGAAGCTGAGCCTACTGGGCCTGAACACCTCCCTCTGCAACTGTATCTTGGACTTCCTGACTGGAGACTTCAGTCAGTCCGGATCAGGAACAGCATCTCCAGCACCACTACTCTGAGCACTGGGGCCCCTCAGGGCTGTGTGCTCAGTGTTGGGCAATAACGCGTTACTGTAACTCAGTTACTTTTGACAGTAACTAATACTGTAACGCATTACTTTTTAAATAAAGTAACTCCGTTACCGTTACCGTATGGTGTGTTGGCCGTTACTTTTTTAAATGAATGAATTTGGGCTGAAGTGTAGCCTACAGTCTAACCTGTTTACAGCAGCGACGTATTGTAGGACTGGTGGATGAACCACTGTAAACACGAAGAAGACGCACTGTGGGCGTGTCTCCGTTTATTCAGGTCTGTGCGGCAGTAATGGCGAGTCGAGGCGAGAGCAAGACGAGTTTCTCAAAGTGGAAATATGCTCATTATTTCACTTTAGTTGAGCATAAAGACAAAAATATTTTAGTCAAATGTAAACTGTGTCTTTCTGGTTCGAAGGTCGTATCTACTGCGATAAACAGCAACTCCAATCTGTCGAAGCTCCTCCAGGAACTCCATGCCTCGATGACGCTAGAAGCTAGAAGCTAACCCGGTGTTCTGTTGTACATTGTTGATAGTTTTCATACTTAAGCTGTGAAAGGAACATTTTTAAGCGCTCAACACAACAGCTTTTATGATGCAGAAGCCACTTTAGTTTTTGATTCTGAATATATTATTCAGCTTGTTTTGTTATTTATTTCAGAAATCCTTGTGATATATTCAGTTTGTGCTGGTCTGACTTTAATAAAATAGTGTTTAAAAATGACTTGTGTTTAAGTCAGTTTTGTGTTTGTATAGACCATAACGCATAAAAGGGCATTAATGGGAACATTAAAGAACGTTCTTTAAAAAAGTAACTAAAAAGTAACTTTTAAAAGTAAGGCATTACATTTTGGTGTAAGTAATCAACAAAGTAATTGAGTTACTTTTTGAATGAAGTAACGAGTAACTGTAACTAGTTACTATTTCTTAGTAACTAGCACAACACTGCTCATGACTGTGTAGCAATGCACAGCTCGAATGAGTTCGCCAATGACACGAACGCGGTGGGTCTCATCATCAAGAATGACGAGTCAGCATACAGAGAGGCAGAGGTGGCAAAAGTACACACATCCATAAGTAGAAGTAAAGATACTCATGTATTAAAATACTCGGGTAAAAGTTAAAGTACTGACTACACTTTTTTACTCAAGTTAAAGTAAAGAAGTTTGGGCTCTGACATGTACTTAATTAAGTAAAAAGTAGCCATTACTACTACCTGTTTAAGTATCATGCTGGAAACTAAATCTTACGTTATATTCATATTATAACGTATATTATATTAATATTATCAATATTTAATCGACTGTCAATCGATTAAAATATTTAATCAAGATTAAGTGAATGTCATGAGCGAACTCACGATTATTCACAACTCTCTTAATCTCACATTTTTATCGGTTCTAAATGTACCTTAAATTAATACTTTTAAAGTTTTTAATACTCTAATCAACATGGCCATGGACAAATATTGATGCTTTATGCAAATGTATGTTTATTAGTAAAACCAAACTCAACATAGATCATGAAGACAAAATATTCTTGTAAATGTTTTGAAGTGATTATGGTGTTTTAAATTACGTTAATCATCAGAACACCAATTGGAACCTTTGCTGTTTCCACACTGACGATTAATGAGGTGATATCGGAAAAAATGTTTCTCATAACTTTCATACAGATAATATAATCAGAGAAAATTTGTTTTCGATGTGAATTGGTTTATTTAAAACTATTATTGTGTTTGTGAGGCAAGTATTCACTGAGATTCAGGTTGTTTTATTTATGTGTTTTTGAAGAGAGATGACATAGACGGCAGAGCACGCACCCTTTCTCTTTTCTATATTTTACAGCGTTTTGTTGTTATTATGAGTGTGTACAAATAAAAGTAGACCCTTTACAGATTCGAATGATGTGTTGCTTTTTTTAATTTAAGTTAGTTTTGGCGTTATGAGGGAAAAAAGCCACAAAACGTGGGTTCATTGTGTTGCATCATGGTTTACTATTTAAAAATAATTTTTCGGTGGAGTTTATTTTTTTTTATTACATCTAAATAAAGAAAAGACGTTGTGAATAAACTTGTTGCGCTGATGGTTTTAATTTCGCTTATTTAATATTTATTTAGGGGAGTGGTGGCTCCAGCGGTTAAGGCGCTGGGTTGCCGATCGGAAGGTCGGGGGTTCAAGCCCCGGTATCGCCAAGCTGCCACTCTTGGGCCCTTGAGCAAGGCCCTTAACCCTCTATGCTCCGGGGGTCCCTTACGAGGGAAATATCAAGGTCCGTGACGTCGGAGTGACGTGGGGCCGCCTTCCCGTGGGCTCACTACCTGCAGGAGGGACCGTAAGGGACGGTGCTGTGAGGATTGGGCAGCAGTCGAAGGCGGGGGCCCGCTTAGACTGCTGCCCCCGCGACCCGAATTACGGATAAGCGGGAGAAAATGAATGAATGAATAATATTTATTTATTTATATCGGTAATAAAATGATCAATGAATTTGCATTAACATGTAATTAACGCGTTAATTTTGACAGCCCTAATTAATATATTAATACAAAAGAATAAAAATTATGTTACCTAATGAATGTATCCAGGCTGCCATTCAGGACGGCCATTCTCCACTGATCATCTATGGATCCTCAGTGGAGATTGTCAAGAGCACCAAATTCCTTGGTGTTCATCTGGCGGAGAACTTTACTTGGTCACTCAACACCAGCTCCATCACTAAGAAAGCCCAGCAGCATCTCTACTTTCTGAAAAGTATTTCATCTCCCTCCCCCCATTCTGACCATGTTCTACAGAGGGACCATCGAGAGCATCCTGAGCAGCTGCATCACTGCCCGGTTTGGGAACTGCACCGTCTCGGATCGCAAGTGGATCCTACAGAGGATAATGAGGACGGCCGAGAAGATCATCAAAGTCTCTCTCACCTCTATCACGGATATATACACCACACGCTGCATCCACAAAGCCAACAGCATTGTGGACGACCCAAACACACCCCTCACACACACTCTTCAACCTCCAACCATCAGGGAAAAGGTTCTGAAGCATTTGGGCCACACATCCAGACTGTGCAACAGTTTTTTCCCTCAAGTCATCACGCTTCTCAACACACAGAACTAAACTGAACCTCACACACACACACACACACACTTACTCGACTGTGTGTTACTAAACTGCTACAGAGCTGAACTCAAACACACACTCATACTCATTTCACACATCCATGTCTTCAGCACCACCCATATTAGATTATTATTTTATTATAACTACATAACTGTTTACATTCTGTTTTTTGCACACACATTTGTATTTACATTTTCCGTTAATTTACAAGTACACTCCTGTATACAGTTCCCTTTTGCACACTGTACTGTAATACATACAGTAGGTTTACTGGCAGCGCTATTTTGTCAAGAGTCAAGTCAAGAGGCTTTTATTGTCATTTCTACTATACACAGTGGTACACAGTACACAGTAAAAACGAGACAACGTTCCTCCGGAACCCTGGTGCTACACTAAACAACAACATAAAGCTACAACACAACACAAGCTACATAAAGTGCATCGAGTGCAACCTGGTGCAAACAGTGCAGACAAAAAACAGAACAGACAGACAACACAAGACAAGACACAAAACCAAGACAGCGCCGACCATTAAACCTACTGTATTCTTGGTTATACAGTACTGTGAACTGTAATAACTATACCCGGGAGTGAATATAAGAACACAATGTAGTGCAAAAATACAGCAGCAGTCAAGATGTGCAAAGACAGCATGTAAACAGTGTAGTATAATATAACAAAGTCGAAGGTGCAAAAAAGCATGTAAACAATATAGTAGTCAAAGGTGCAAAAGACGGCATGTAAACAGTAATACAGTGAAAGGTGCAAAAAACAGCAGTTAAAGAGTGTAGTATAGTCAAGTATAAATAATAATAAATAGATGATGGTGGAATGGATTGAGATGAGTGATGAGTGTGTGTTAAGTTTTAAGTCCAGGTTGTACAGTTTGATAACACACATTTGAATGGGTGTGTGTGTGTGTGTGTGTGTGTGTGTGTGTGTGTGTGTGAGAGAGTTCCCTTTCAGTTCTGTGTATTAAGTAGCCTGATGGCTTGCGGGAAAAAGCTGTTACACAGTCTGGATGTGGAGGCCCGAATGCTTCGGAACCGTTTTTTTCTGATGGCAGGAGAGTGAAAAGTGTGTGTGACCGGTGTGTGTGGTCATCCACAATGCTGTTCAGAGACAGGTTGTTGGCTCCACACCAGGCTGTTAACCGTTGAACCTCCTCTCTGTATGCTGACTCGTCGTTCTTGCTGATTAGACCCACCACGGTCGTGTCATCAGCAAACTTGATGATATGATTCGAGCTGTGCATTGCTACACAGTCGTGAGTCAGCAGAGTGAACAGCAGTGGGCTGAGCACACAGCCCTGAGGGGCCCCAGTGCTCAGTGTGGTGGTGCTGGAGATGCTGTTCCTGATCCTTACTAACTGAGGTCTTCCAGTCAGGAAGTCCAGGATCCAGTTACAGAGGGAGGTGTTCAGGCCCAGTAGGCTCAACTTCTCAATCAGGTGCTGAGGAATGATTGTGTTGAATGCTGAGCTGAAGTCAATGAACAGCATTCGTACATATGAGTCCTTGTTATCCAGGTGGGTGAGGGCCAAATGGAGGGTTGTGGAGATAGCATCGTCCGTGAAACAGTTTGGACGATCCGCAAACTGCATGGGGTCCAGGCAGGGTGGAAGCTGGGTCTTAATGTGCCTCATGACGAGCCTCTCGAAGCACTTCATCACAATGGTGTGAGTGCAACGGGACGATAGTCATTGAGACAGGAGACAGTAGATTTCTTCGGCAATGGTCGTTGTCTTGAAGCATGTGGGAACAACGTTACTGCTCAGGGAGATGTTGAAGATGTCAGTGAAGACATCCGCTAGCTGTTCTGCACATTCCCTGAGCACTCTGCCAGGAATGTTGTCAGGTCCAGCAGACTTCCGTGGGTTAACTCTGCATAGAGTTTTCCTCACTTCAGCTGTGGTTAGACAGAGCACCTGGTCATTGGGAGGAGGGGTGGTCTTCCTTGCCTTCACGTTGTTCTGTACCTCAAACCGGGCGTAGAAGTCGTTCAGCGCATCTGGGAGGGAGGCGTCACGGTCACAAGCAGGTGATGTTGTCTTGTAATTTTAGAATAATGTTTGTGTTTGTGTTTGTGTTTCCTGTATTTGTCCTACACTGTCTTGTGTTGTCTGTTTGCACCAGGTTGCACATGATGTACTTTATGTTGTGAGGACACTTACTTT
This sequence comes from Silurus glanis, assembly GCA_014706435.1. Lineage (NCBI taxonomy): Eukaryota > Metazoa > Chordata > Actinopteri > Siluriformes > Siluridae > Silurus > Silurus glanis. Next base: position 429,533 of record JAAIIK010000272.1, read on the forward strand.
AGTCCTTAGCTCTCTGTTCTGTTATGTAGCTCTATGTTGTTTTGTGTTGTTTTATGTAGCACCAGGGTTCTGGAGGAATGTTGTCTCATTTCACTGTGTACCGCTTCAGCTATATAGGATTGAAATGACAATCAAAGCTCCTTGACTTGACTTTTAAACCTGTATATACTTTTTTAGCATTGATGGAGCCTTTCCAGATGTGCAAATTGCCCATTTCATAGGCACTAATGCATCCCTCTCCTCTTTAGTCTGGAGGGTGTACTGTCTATGGTTTCCAAAAATAAATAAAAATTGATTCCTCTGGCCACAGAACAGTTTTTCTCTTTGCAGTGATTTCCATTACAGAAAAATATCTGTTTTTAATTCAGTTTCACCTGAAGGCCTGAAGATCATCCAATATTGATTTTCACCCTTTTGACCTTGTTCAACACATATTTTTCTTTTGATTCTCTGACTCTTTTGATGATGTTATGCATAGTAGAGAGATATTATATATATTATATATATATAATATAGAGATATTCTTTACAAAATTTTGTTGAGTAACATTATTCTGAAATTATTCAACTCAATTCACTTTTATTTGTAAAGCGCTTTTAACAGTGCATATTGTGCCAGAGAGTATTCTTATTGTTACAGAGAAGTTAAAGACAATGTGATCAGAGTGCAAGTAGGGACTCTGGCAAGACTAGAAATAGACTAGCATAACTAAAAGGAAACACAGACATGAGGGATCTCTGGGATAAGAGACGCCCACCACACCACGGTCGACACACCTGAGTGAATGTGTGACAGCATATATCTCATAATCAACATAAATCCATAATCGCTCCAGATCTTCTCCTTTAACTCAGGAACACCTGCTGAAAAGAGGCTTTACTAAATTGAAAGGCTGATCTATAACTGTGGGGTCTTATAAGAAAAAGCTCTCCGCTTGCTGTAGTTTTCATTGTTTGAGGTACCAACAAATAGCCTGTACCTTTGATTGAATTAGACATGGGGGATCATAATGGTACAGAAACTCACCCAGATATTGCGGCACAAGACCATTCAGTGCTTTATATGTCAGTAGTAGTATTTTGTATTAATGCGAGATTTAATTGGGAGCAGTGTAGACGTTCTGGACTAACTGAAGCTTATCTATGCATTTACTAGAACAGATGTAACAAAAGCATGAACATCATATTTCTTCTTTTGGCAATATTTCTTATTTGAAAGAAAACTAAACTGGTTATTCATATGAGCCTAAAATGAAAGACTAGAGTCAATAATCACACCAAAATATTTTGCTGCTGCATATGCTGAGACAGGGAGACTCGTTATGGAACAAATTCTGAGAAAATCTGCCTGTCTAAAATACTCTTTTTAAACCTGTTGCCAATGAACTTCAACAGTTGAGAAACGTTTCTTTTTAGTAACGCTCACTTTTCCAGACTTTTGTTGCCCCGTCACAACTTTTTTAAACCATCAAATTAACGATGACCTTGTTTTTTCCTTAAAATAGTACATTCAACTCAACATCCATTTAGCATCCCATTTACTATAACCAAATACTGTAATATATGAGGTGGTATCAAAAGGTTTCGAGATTAGCTCTTCTTACAAGAAAGGACTTTATTTATCTACGTGTACACACTATCAACTTCAAAATGGTCCTCTTATGCAGCAATACAGTGCTCCCAGTGTTCCTGCCACTTCTGCAACGTTTCCTGGAAGTCTTCTTTTTAAAGCATATCAAGCACCTTCTACAATTCGCACTGGATCTCCGCAACAAGGTCAAAACGGCAGATCTTCATCTTTTGGAAGAGAGCAAAGTACAAAGGAGCCGAATCATTTGAGATGGGTGGGTGAATAAGTAAGATCATGTGGATTGTTTTCCGACGATCATCATGCACAAGTTGCCAAATGGTTTTGACATTTTTAGGGGTTGAGATGGTTGAAGGTCTTCCTGATCTCTTGTCATCTTCCAATTAGGTTCTTCCACTTTTGAAGCGTGTGTGCCACATTGAAAACACCTCTTTGCAGCTTCGCCGTATGTCAAACGTATGTCATATCAAATGTATCTGTGGCTGTTTCACGCAGAATATCACCTTAATGCATGTGGTCAGAACAGCACCAGTAACACCATTACAATTAAGAAACCTTTTGATACTCCCTCATAATATTTATAATATACAGACAATATCATATGCAGCTGCTGTCATTGTTCCAAACTGTTGTCTTACTTTCTCTCATTTAGAACTGCTTCGCCTGTAGCAGAAAATGTTTTCTAATATAGCAAACAGTTCCACTGAAAGCTACACACACCCACACCCTGCCATGGAGGGCTTTTTTTCACCAGGGAAAGAATTTTCCTGAGCTCACCAGTGCATTCTTTCTTTTCAAGAATGTACATACAAAAATACTTGATTTGGCCACAGCTAATATTTTTATGTTCGGCTAATGTGCACTCTGTCTGTCTAATGGGATTGTTTTGATTTCAGTCTAATGATGGTCAGTGACAGTTCTTTGGTCTTCATATTGTAAGTACAGCAGATTCCAAATGCAAAACTCACACACATTTATCTGCTGAAATAATGAGAGCACACACAGGTTGGCCATAAATCCATAAAAAGAAGACCCCAATTTGAAACATAGGGGTTTGAACTAATGTAGCCATGGCAACAGGAGCGATCTACCATTAAAAAAAGGCATTTATTTAACTCTTGCACCAATGATGGGGGCAGACTGAGTCATCTGAATGAAAATACGCTCAAACAACATTGTTGACTGGGAGAGTGTTTCACAAAATAAAAACTCTATAAATTAGGCTTATATTTTACTTTTGGTATTTTTGGTTCCTCATAGGAAGCCAGTCTGCACTAGATTCACATGGCAAGTCTGTAACCTCAAGCTCACATGCTAAACCATATGACTTATTTTGCTATTAAAAACCATCAAGAAGGGTGTTCTCTCCCCGTGCATTATTGCTAAGTTTCCACCAATTAGGCCTACTGTCTGTTGCTAATGAAACCTACCTAACATACCCAATTAACACTCTATTTTACCCCTCTTAACCACCAGAAGTTGTGTTTAAATTTCTGTATTACTTATGCTACAAAGTCACATGGAACTATCTCACTCTAGGACCAACTGGAAGGGTCCTCATATAAGTCTGTGACTGTAACTTCACTCGGAGGAGCAATCCTGACCTTGAGAAGTCCACCATGAAACCCAAATAGATGCAGCACAGATCTCCTGTAGCTGTGCACTTTTCAGGACTGCCCATGAGAATGAAACTCCTGGTAAAATAATTAAAAAAATAGAATTGAAAATGTAATTATATGACTCTACTCAAGATCTCAGTGAGATCGTCTACATCAGATCAGCAACGACGATGAATTGGACTACAGGGAAGAGATCCGAAGCCTGACAGAATAGTGTGCCACCAACAACCTGACCCTCAATGCCATGAAGACTAAAGAGCTCATTGTGGACTTTTGGAAATCTAACAGCAGGAGACACTTCCCATTCTACATCAATAGAACTGTGACAATTGAGAGGATCACCAGAACACTTCAGCTCTGGTAAGGAAGGCATCTGTCCCCAGAGTTTTTACCTCTTCATCATCAAGAGCATCCTGACGAACTCCATCACTGTATGTTTTGGAGGCTGTGTGTGAACGTAAAGCCCTGCAAAGGCTGGTCAAAACCACCCAACGCATCAGTGGCAACCAACTGAGCACCTTCACCACAGCAGTTGTCTGCGCAGAGCTCACAACATCATCAAGAACTTCTCACATCCCAAACTGTTCAACCACCTTCCATCAAGAAGGAGATAGAGGAACATATGCACCACAGCCAGCAGAGCATGTTAGTAGTCTGTGTTGCTATTCTATTATTATTAGTCTGTGTTATTTAAAAATCATATTCAAGTAACCATTTTGAGATGTTTGGTCATTTGAGGGACATATTTTCATACGTTTATGGTTTATGGTTATGGTGCTCACTTATACACAACGCTCATTAACATTAGAATAGTTACAATAACATTTTATTTGATTTGAAATCTTTATCCCAATTCATCATTAATGAAAAAAAAAAAACGACATGAAAGTAACTACATAATTCTTAATTTATTCTTTCTAAGAATCTCTGCAGACTCATTAAGTGGCTTGAACTACATTCTAATATTGTCACTTTCTCTATATTTAAAACGAGCCCCAAATGAGTGGTACGGTTTAATTAATAAACCTCAGTATCAATTTTTTTCTCATTTTTGTTGATGCATATTTTGTATGCATCATAATTCTGTGGAATACATTATTCAGGATGATGAAAACGACAACCACACCACACCAAAGCACATTTCTCTATTGCTGTTGTAATGGATGCCATTCCTAATGGGGCCTTATTGCTAATAATGACTCAGTTAGATCTCCAGCCTCCTTCTGTAGAGTTCAAGCTTTTAAAACTAGAATCAGGACTGTCTTTTTTATCAGATCCTTCTAGTAACAAAAGGATGATATTATTATTATTACTATCTCAGAACGAGATCATTTCTTTGACATATGTTGTGTCCTCGAATGGCCACTTTGATAACATTCCATGGAATAAATTGTGGATTCTGTCTTACCAATAAGGTCAAGGTGATGCGGGAGCAGGTAAAGAGGGATGTGGCGAAAGCAAAAGAAAAAGCATTTGAGGAGCTGTATGAGAAGTTGGACACTAAGGAAGGAGAAAAGGATTTGAACTGATTGCACAGGCAATCAAGGGAAGGGCTTAGATCTTATAATGACGATAGCAATACGAAAAATGGTAAATATATCAAAAATTTCTGTGCCGCATTTTTTTTGGTGTTTCAAAATCCAATTTCAGCTCTTGTCTCTTTCTTTTATATCAGCGTCACCAGACACTGAAACAGAAGGCCTCCGGCTCCATCCACCACTCGCAAACTGCCACATGCAATATATTGCCAAAAGTTTGTGGACACCTGGTGATAAGTATGATATGTGCTTTTTGAGCATCGCATTCCAAATTTAGTCTTAATTTGCTCTTATAATTCCTTCCACTCTCCTGGGAAGATGTTCCACTAGATTTTGGAGTGTGCTTGTGGGCATTTGTGTTCATCAGCCACAAGAGTGTTAGTAATGTCAGGTACTGATGTAGGTGAGGTGAGGAGACCTGGAGTGCAGACGGTGTTGAGATCAGAGCTCTATAGCAGGCCACTAAAGATCTTCCTCTCCAAACCATGTGGAGCATATCTTCATGGAGCTCGCTTTGTGCACAGCTTTGTGTTCCATGCTGGAACAGGTTTGAGTTTCCTAATTCAAGTGAACTCAATTTTATTATAGCGTATCTAACGATATCCTAATTGTATTCCTCCAGCTTTGTGGTAACAGAAGGTCAAATGTCCCAATACTTTTCTCCATATAGTGTACAGTATATAGTGTGTAGTTTATACATGATGGTACTGTAAATTGCTCTGTTTTGCTTTTACTTTGTTAAATTATGAACAAATTACCGTAAACTACCTCATACTGATAACCCTTCTTTAAGACCCCTGGGTAGGCCAGGCCAGGCTCATCAGAATGCATCTCCATCGGAAAGCGGGGACTACGTGTGTTTTTATTACAAAAATTTCTCTTCATTACACAAAGATGTTCCATTTGGTTATTAAGACTTTGATAAAAGTGTGTCTTGATAACATTGTTATTTTCAAATAACATGATTATATTATTATATTTTTATATTATATTATTATAATGATATATTATTGTTATCAATAACATAACATTATTATTATTATTTATTTATTTTATTTGTTTTTGTTATTTGTCCCATGTTTTTAATGGGACTTAAATTCTACCTGGAGAATATCTTTTATAATAAGTAACTGTAGTTTCTTTCTTTCACACTCTGCCATTACTAAACATATTTCTGACTTAATCAATCAATTAATTTGCAGGAAAGAAATATTTTTACCCCTAGATTTTTGGGGCGTAAACTTCCGGTTTGAGTCAGACCACACCCATTTCGATGATGTCACGCGAATAGAGGCATGTTATTTCTATCAGTAATAAAAGTTGTATAAATCAGGACAGAAAATAAACACAGAAACGCATTAAATGTCTCAATTTATCGGAATTAACTCATGTAAATATGCTATTATTTATTTTTAGTGATTTAAAAACTCGTCCGGTGTAAATCTGGGCGGGACGAGCGAACAGGAGTCGGCCAATCATAACCGAGATGACGTCACGCATGTGATTGACAGCGAGAGCGCACAATTGCCAATTAGGAGAGAGAATTTTTATTTATTTGTTTTGATGTACACGGCGTTCCAGCCAATCGTGTGCCAGGGTTTTCGGGTCGCTGCCCAATTGGAGAGGAGTTCTCGGTGAGGAGGGTGGAGACCGGGTCGTGGCGGATCTTTGGGCGGTCCAGACAGTTTTGTTTCGGAGTTGAGTTGGTAATGTGGCAGTGTGGAGCCTGGGAGGGGTGAACCCATGCGTGCTTTCTGCGTCTCTGTGTGTGAAACGCTCCCGACGGTATTTATGCACAAACCCGTATAGGAGTGCCTGAGGTGCCGCGGTGAAGGAGGGGATCCACAGCTGACACGTTGATGCGTGTTCACCCGGGACCAAACAGAACCATGGAGCCATGAGGATGTTGGGATTAATCCGCAGTGGAGATTTTTTCATTTAAGATATTTATTTTATTTATTTTTATTTTTTTGTTTCTATACTTTTTTTTTTCTATTGTGCGCGCGGGGCTCGTGAGGATGGATCAGGCGAATATCCTGAGGAAGTTCATTCAGGGGGTTCACGCCATGAGATCCGGGGATCAGAGAGGAGAAGATAACTTCAGTTCGGACTTCATGGTGAGAGACGAGACGGGCAGATCCGCTCACACGCTCGCGCACACACACACACACACACACACGCGCGTGCACACACTCACTCATCTCCTACAGTCAGTGTTCAGTAACACTTCACACGCGCGAGGCGCTACTTTGTATATTCCACGTGAAATATTTGTATCCTTTTAAGAACGCGCGCGCGCACACACACACACACACACACACACACACACACACACACACACACAC
>JAAIIK010000272.1:439137-455234 GCA_014706435.1 Silurus glanis
ACACACACACACACACACACACACACACACACACACACACACACACCCACCCCTATGCTGTATTTGATACAGCAGGCATGTTTATCATGTAGAAGGCTTGCATCGGTTGTCAGATTATTTGCTATAAAGCAACATTTGTTTGTGTTTTTGGTGACCAATCTGGCAACCCATTAAACTGTTTAGTTTCTCTCTTGAGCTAACCCTAACACAAAGTTTCTTTTTTCCCCTCAGCCATATTGTGTGCATACTCATTCCTGACATATTCACTCTATCCAGTCCTTAGTCGCTCTCGGCCATAGACCTTCTCGTAGCATAAAAAGAGAAGTACATCATATCATAGATTTCATTCTAATTATTTGCTGTGAAACTTTTTTTTTTTTTTTTTTTGCGTGTTTTTTTTTTTTGTCAAATCTGGCAACCCAGTAAACAGTGTTGTTCCTCCCTTGAGCATGGGGCAGCACCATTCCTGCTTCATTGGCCTTCTCATGTACAACTCTAATATCAGTAATCAGGGTTGCCATGTTTCAGTAATTGTGCCAAGTTATTGTAGTTATGCAGTAGAAAAAATGCAATACATCATAGATACTTCATTAAATTTCATTCAGATTATTTGCTCTGAAACAAACACTTTTAATGTTTTTGATGACCAATCTGGAAATCTTTTGTTCCTCCATTGAGCATGGGGCAGCAGGAGTCTAGTCCCATTGGCCCTCTAATAGTGCACTTTACACTTCCTATATTGATCATTAGATATTTATTTCTGTAAAAATTGTAAAGAGAGAATTCGAGAGTAACCATCACCTGTTGTGACTCTGCTATTAAATATATAGTTTAAAGCTTTCAGATCTAAAACGTGTGCACTTTTTAAATATCTAAAACGTGTATATGCTGAGAATGCTGGAGCAGTAAACAGCGCTGAGTTGGGATGCGTTCCGACTGCATTCTTGTTCTGAGTCACTGTGGACTGTGTGAGAACTCGGAAGATTCCTGTGAAAGGTGACTGTGTGTAACGGTGGGATTTATTCCGAACGCAGGCATCGCTTTTTGGATTTTTGCCGTATCCAGGTGTTTTCAGCACACCTGGGTTTTTTTTCCCCCTGGGTTTAACAACCACAATCCACATGTAACTAACTGATGTTCGGTCTTTACTGTAGTTTTAGTCTTCACACCTCTGCTTATAAACATCTTTTCTCTCTTTTTTCAGATTTTAGCCTACTTGTGGCACTCTCTCTCTTTCTCCATTTGACTTTCTAGTTCCATCACTTTACATGTCATACATCTTTCATTCGTTCTCTTTCAAACCATTTGCAATCTCATGAAACAGTATCAGACATTCATACTGGCATGTTTGAGCCAGATTTCGTCACGAATTGAATCTCTCGAGTTTAGTTCTCCAACTTTTTCCTCGCCAGAAGTCAGCATCACAGTAATGGAAGGTGAACTCACAAATACATCATGACGCATACGTTTATGGCATTTGGCAGATGCGACTTATAAAGAGCAACTCGCATTTTGTCATTTATATATAACTGAGCAGTTGAGGGTTTAGGGCCTTGCACACGTTTTGTGCGTACGACACTTTTCGTGCAAAGGTTGTGATTTCCTTAAAAAAAAAAAAAAAAAAAAAAAAACTTGACGGGAAAAAGTGCACACAATGTGGATACACGGAAGGAGAGAAGGGGAACTGGCAAAACTGACCTTTTTGCGTGTAAACATTTACGCACGTTTCCAAACCCCTTTTGTGCGATAGATAGACACACACACACATACACACACACACACACCTTCTCCTTCAGTGGTTTCAGTCTCATTAAAAAACCCTTTAAAGATGTTATGCAGGTTTCAGTTTTGTAATATCAAACCAGCTGCTTGGAAGTTTGGAATCAGTTCCTAATGATAAAAAAAAACCCTCAGAAAAGAATAAATGATCTCCTGTGAGATAAAAGATCATGGTGTATTGCAGTAAATCGTTCGGTCCTCCTGGTGCAATGTATTGTACAGGGAGAGTGTAAAATACATGGAATCAACTTCATCTTCCTCTCGAAGTCGCCGATCAAAATAAATGACACACAAACAAGTAAAAGCAGTTCCTCAAGATTCTGAAGTCATAAGAGGACATTAGACTTGTGTGAAATATTTGTATTTCTACAGTCTAACGCCCATAAGTTTTGGCTGGTAATGAAAAGAGCGTTTCATTACGGCTGCCTCGTTTATTTATTTTCCAAAAGTGAAAGCATCTTGTTGGTTTGTTGCTACATGCATGAAAGTACCACATGCCAGCGTTAAAAAAACTGTACAGTATATATTCACTATAGGAATAAATGACCGTCTTTATTAAAAGAGTAAATTATCAGTAACGTTTAATTTTTACAAATGGAAATGGTTTCTATCTTCATCCTAATCACGGGGCAGTTTATAACTCCAGGTCTGGAGTATATATAGAGTATTATAAAGCTTCATAATGATATGTTTCACATGGTGTGGAAGATCTCCTGCTATAGAGCTCCAAACCTTATTGAGATAAATGTGAACGCTGACTGCACCCCAGGTCTCCTCACCTCACCTACATCAGTACCTGACTTTACTAACGTGCTTTTGGTTAAATGAATCTCCACAGAAATCTAGTGAAACTGAACATGTCCCATCATTTAAGGGGAAACGTTGGATGGTCACCTGACGGCATACTGAATATTTACTGGCTCTACCTGCTTTACTGAAATATACTGCGGTTACTTCCTGCTTCCATTTTCAGAGCCAAATTCACACATTTAAACACCGGGGCATTCACAATAATGCTGCTGTACTGAATATAATGACTGCAGTCATAAGACCAGGTCATCTCAGGTCCAGGTCTGTCCTCACAGGTCTTCTTCTCACCTCGCAGGTCCTCGCAGGTCCCGGTCTACCCTCAGGCTTGATTGCCATTATGATGCACGTATGAAACACTTCTGTAATGGAGATATAATCATCAAACAGCTGACATTTTAGACCCAAAATGTCCAAATATTTTGCCCATTTCTGCTCCATCGATGGAACTAATTCTCAAAGAAAACACTTGTATCATGAAGCGGTGCGTGTTGCCACAGCAACGTACTTTTTTGATTGTGTGAGTATTATTTGTGAGCTGAAGAAGGGAGTGGCCGAGAGGAAAAGTGTGTGTGAGGCCGAGGCGAAATAAAAATGGCGGAGTAAAGCATTGCTGAGCTAAAGATAGACCAGTGTTTCGTTCGGTAAGGAATGCGAGGGGGTTGAAAATCACGAACGGGTTTCTTGCTAATAAATGGAAATGCGTTTAGTCAGTGCCTGATGGTCTGCTGTAAGAATGACGTAAGAGGCAGGAAAGAATAACAGGATATTTATTTTTATGTGAACTCGAATTGCCACTTTTATTTATTTATTTATTATTTTAATAATCGACTCTGCCCTTACCAGATGCCTTTTTAGGGTTACGGCCATGCTTGAATATGAGCTAGCTTTTGGTGCTTTCTTGCAGCTCCTAAAATAACCACTTGGCCAAATTCTTCAAGTGATCTTAGGAAGGTTCACAAGAATGCGTCCAGTCTGTGCAATGAAAGGAACACTGTACGCAGGTAAGGACAGATAAACACACACACAAACTTTGTTTGTTTGTATCCACTCTGGTGCAATCGTGTGCTCATTGTTAGGATGAGATGTTTTTAAAGATGAAATTTGTCCATTTTTGAATGCCTCGGATTAGGAGATCCAGTTCACAGTAACGTTGATCCTCCTCCACTTTTCTCTGAGCCAGAACAATGTAAACAGCCGGAGAAAGACACAAACTAGTCAAAGTGCAAACTAATGCCTCACATATAAGTAATATGGTGCAGGAACGGGTGATTTGGCACAGTTCCTTAAGCATAAAGTGTACATCGATCAGCCAAAACATTAAAACATCTGTCAGGTGACACGAGTAGCATTAATTATCTCGTTACTACTTCTTTCGGCTTCTCCCATTAGGGGTCACCACAGCGCATCATCCGTCCCCATACCCCCGTGTCCTCTACATCTGCCTCTTTTAACCCAACTACCTGCATGTCTTCCCTCACCACATCCATAAACCTCCTCCTTGGCCTTCCTCTTTTCCTCTTTCCTGGTGGCTCCATCCTCAGTTCCTACTGCACACTTCACTGCTGTCACACTGTCCTCATACATGTCCTGCACCACCCTCACATACTTCTCTGACACACCTGACTTCCTCATACAATACCACAACTCCTCTCTGGGCACCCTGTCGTACACTTTCTCTAAATCCACAAACACACAATGCAACTCCTTCTGTCCTTCTCTATACTTCTCAATCAACATTCTCAAAGCAAATAAGGCATCTGTGATGCTCTTCCTCGGCATGAAACCATACTGTTGCTGACAGATGGTCACCTCTTCTCTCAGCCTGGCTTCCACTACTCTTTCCCATAACTTCATGGTGTGACTGATCAACTTTATTCCCCTGTAGTTACTGCAGGTCTGCACATCTCCCTTATTCTTAAAGATCGGTACCAGCACACTCCTTCTCCATTCCTCAGGCATCCTCTCACCTTCCAAAATCTTATTGAACAACCTGGTTAAAAATTCCACTGCATCTCTCCTAAACATCTCCATGCTTCTACCTGGTCCAACCGACTTTCCACTCTTCATCCTCTTAATCGCTGCTCTCACTTCCTCCTTACTAATCCTATCCACTTCCTGCTTCACATCTCCACACCATCCAACCTTCTCTCTCTCTCATTTTCCTCATTCATCAGCTGCTCAAAATACTCCCTCCATCTTCTCAACACACTCTCCTCACTAGTCAACACATCTCCATCTCCATCCCCTCTGCCTGGCCAATAATCGAAGAAAAACAGTGACACTGTGCTAAAAGTGCGAAGTGGAGACTAGACAAACTTGCGGTCAGCCACCTAATGTTTGTGAGGAAACTCAGATTTGATGTTTTACTCCGTTATTTATGTGGCACAAGGGGAACTACCCAGTATCAGGCGTGTTTTTATTTTTTATTTTTATTTTTATTTTTTTATATTCTGGCTGATTGGTGTATGTTAGGTAATATTAGGGTCACCATACATACTACCTCATACACACTTTCCTCTGTCTTATGAATTCATTATTCCTCATTTATTAGAATAGTCTGTTTATAGAGTAGAATAGAGTTTTGCATTCTTCAGTCATCTGACTGCAACTCTGGAAACTAGTTATGCAACATTTTTCCTTCGTTTCAGAAAAGTTTTGTGGTTCTCAACACAACTGAAACCATTTTCAGTTTCATAACATGCTAAAGAATGTTTCGCAAACGATCAACCTTCACTAATTTTTTATTTTTTTATTTTTTTATTTTTTTTTTAATCGAAGCCAGATGCTTGAGAACTGATGACCTCATGCAGCAGTGTGGAAAACACCTGGAAGGTTTCATTCCATTCGTGTTTCATTTGATGGTGTGGAATGAACCAGTCTGCCCCCAATGTCATGATGCATCCACCAGTCTTCTTCCAAATGCAACAATTCAATTCTATGCGATCAGATTTTACACACAATGGTTTTTGTCCCAATGCAGTTTTACAGAAATTAATTGCGTAGAAATAAACATTTGAAGTTCAGAAATTAGCCCCAATAAGTTCATCTTTATTTAGAGTACCAGTGGTGATTGAGGGAAAAACTTCCTGGCATAGTATGTGGAAGTAACCTTGAGATGAACCAGACTCAAAAAGAAACCAGTGTCTACCAAAAGTCAGTTTCTTATAGTTTATACTCTCATTTAATCATTGTTGAGGTTATGAACTGTTCACGGATTTGAGACTCGAGGGTAAACCTTTTGGAGTTTGTAGTCCTCAGCCATCGTAGAAAACATATGAATTACAGACCAAATCCATCTTTGTAGTTCTTGTGTTTAACCTCCACAATAATCTCACGGAGCTTTAATGCAGCAAGTGGTCTCCTAAGAGTCCTATAAATGTTTTTTTTATTTTTAATGAGTTTTGAATCAGATGTTTGCATTTTGCTTCATTGCTTTTTTGTTCTCTATGCAAGTGAATGTAGCTGCTGCTTTCGGGTTGTCCTGCAACTCTTTTTTTTTTTTCCTCCTTATCGTTACTCCGAGAGCGAGATTGTGAAATCCTGCGCTTTTTACATCTTCCGAACTATATATATTATATTATATTTTCCAGACTATAAGCCGCTACTTTTTTCCCACGCTTTGAACCCCGCGGCTTAAACAATGAAGCGGCTAATTTATGGACGTTTCCTGGATTTTCCCGGTTTCATAAGCTTCAATACAAAAAACTGAGCACCTTAACATTAGACCAATGAAATTGCCGAACGGGTTCAGGTGAACCAATGAAACTCTTTATATTAAATCAGATGCGCTCCCACTGAATCGGGCCGCACCACATCATAAATATGGATGATGTTCCTCTGACGTTTGACCTGCCGCTCACTCGGACTGTCTACAGGAAATGCGAATCATTCGTCACGCTGAAAACAACCGGGCATGAAAAAACGCACTTCACCTGTGTTCTGAGCTGCACGGCATCGGGAGAAAAGCTTCACCGATGGTGATTTTTAAACGCACGACGATGCCAAAAGATAAACTCTCGAGAGAAATTGTTGTGAAAGGAAGGAGGAAGACAGTAAACAATGACTTTCTTGGTAGGCTACTGTTTAGATACAAGCCGTGTAACAGACACTGTCTTTCATTAAAGCCTGTGTAAAGTTCATTAGTTTCAGTGTAGACACCTGCGGCTTATAGACAGCTGCGGCGTATTTATGTTCAAAATAAAAATCTTTGTAAAATTCAGTGGGTGCGGCTTATATTTGGGTGCGCTTTATAGTCCGGAAATTACGGTAGTTGTGGTTCTGAAAGTTCTCCACCTCTGTTTTTATCAAACCAGTCATACTAACTGGGATCTTTTTTCAGTCGATTGTTTTTGGAGATTTTTGCTGCAATGCTGGTTTTTTGAGGAAAGCTCCCTAACCTGATACCGGAGGCAACATTGTATTATAATGACATGACTTCACACACCTCATATCTGAATTCTTTTTTTTTTTTTTTTTCCCCTGAATACCAGTGGTGGACAGTAATGAACTAAATGTAACTTGTTGCTGTACTTAAGTAGCTTTGTACAAATATGTACTTTACTCTAGTATTTCCGTTTGGGAAAACTTTGACTTCACTACATTTCACAGTCAAATATCTTACTTTTTACTCACCTACATTTTGAGAAATCATTCCTTTTTATTTGAGTGAATAAAAGTTATTACTATTAATTGTATAATTGTATTAACAGTGTAGTAAGTGAAGTTTTAAGTCATGGAGGATATACAGGAGAGTCTGCATTTCACCTTCCGGCCATGCAGACTCTCCTGTCCTGCGAATCCAAATCGCGGGGCGATGCTCTCGCAGTATTTTTCCCAGCTCTTATTTAAAGCTGCGGTACATCCTTGAGATATAATCCCCCGTTTATCGTGGTGGTTATGTTCCAAAACCACCCGCGGTTAAAAAGCGCTCTAAAAAAGAATCGATAAACGGACGCCACCCCAAAAATGCTATTTTATGTATACAGTACTGTATTAACATTTTACTTCATTTTATAATTAATACGTTCCCTATACGTTTTTTTAGTTGATCATGCTCTCCGCGAGAGACCAGGACAATCAGCCAAACTAATTACTAATGTGGGAACTGCAATTCTGCGATAAACCGAAAAACAACCTGTCCAAGAGCATGAATTACTGCAATCATGTCCTGTGGTCTGATGAGACCAAGATAAACTTGTTTGGCTCAGATGGTGGCCAGCATGTGTGGTGACACCCTGGTGAGGACAACCAAGAATTGTCCTGCCTACAGTCAAGCATGGTGGTGGTATTATGGTCTGGGGCTGCATGAGTGCTGATGGTACTGTGGAGCTGCGATTCATGGAGGAAAGCATGGATTCCAACATGTACTGTGACATTCTGAAGCAGAACATGATGCCCTCCTTTCAGAAACTGGGCCGAACTGCAATTTTCCAACATGGTACCGACCCCAAACCCACCGCCAAGATGACAACTGCCAATATGAAGGTAATTTGAGTGGCCAAGTACGTCTCCTGAACCCTGTTGATCATCTGTGGGATTCTCAAGCGGAAGGTGAAAAAGTGCCATGTGTTTAATATCCAGCAGCTTCGTGATGTCATATCCCAGCAACAACCTGTGCAGTTCTGGTGTATTCCATGCCCAGTAGGATTAAAGCAGCACTACATAACAATGGTGTTAACACAAAATTTCGACAAATGGTACACACAAATGGTTTGTGTACTTCGTCCACCACTACTGAATACACACACTATATAGTGTAGTACAAGGATTCCAGTAAAACATTGTGGTGTAAGTCGTTGGTCAGCAGTGTGAAATCTATGGAACGTTCTGGAAACTTTGTGAATTATACTAAAAGTTTACCTCGAGCTACCCGGTGGACATTAGAAGTCTACACGCCCCTCCCTGTTACATCACATGGTTTTGAAACTGGCCCTCTGGGCGTAATGAGTGTGAAAGAAAGTGTCATTTTCAGAACTAAAAGCTTTGAGCTTGCTAAGGGGTTTTCCAGGCAGCTTTGTGTGGCTGATTAGACTGGAAGTCATGTGAGGGAGGAAAAGTTACCAGTTTTGGTCACTAATGTTGAATTTCTGTATGCCGTCACAAACGTAGTTCAGGCAATCGACCAATCAAATGCCTTCACCTTCGGCACGTATAAACACGTTCATGAAGCCGCTTTTCTTTCGATTCTGCAGAAATCTAATCATATCTCACGTAAAAATTCAGTACAGATACAGGGGTGTACAGTGTACGGAAAAGCTTAGTGAAGCTGGTTTCAAGACCGTGTAGGTCCAGCAGAGGTGAGATGTTTACACTGCAAAAACATCTCATCTAGTCAAGAATTACAAAGCCATAAAAATCGTATTGATCTTATTTTACGAATAAAATACTATGCAAGAGCAGAGTGTGTAAGTTTATGATTGTTTTAAGATTGTATATCTTTGTTTCTTGCTTAAGATTAAAGTTAATTATTTTACCTGCAAATTGAGCTTAATTACCCTCAGAGAAATCATTTGAGGCCTTGTATTTTTTTTTTTAAGACCATTTTAGCTGTAATAACTAGAAAGAAGTTAAGAAAATGCCCAATAATCACACTTAGCACTTTTTTTGGAAATGTATTTATAAAAAGTACTTATTGCTTTTTTTTTTCTAAATTGTTCTGTAGTTGGATTTTAGTTTCTCGTGTTGAATATTTTTGTGTTCAGTAATGACAAAATACATTGAATTATGTTTTATATTGCAGTAAGTTTATGTATTTTGAGAAGCAGCAAGTAATGATTTCACTTTGTTGTGTTTTGTGATCTTGATTTTAATTGTAATTAAAAGTGTATATTCTTTCTCATTTTAAGACCAAATATATAATGATGGCTATCCTTACGTTAAGAGGAATTTTCTTTTTATGTTAATTATAGCAAATTGACTGCTTGGAATAAGTTTTAAATGCTAATTTGAAGACATTTTGTTCTTTTCTAAAGACTAGATGTGTTTTCTTATTTCAAGAAATCTTACCAAGTGTAATTATCCTACTGCACTGGCAGATCATTTGACTTGTTTCTAGTCTGTATCTTCTTAAATCATGCCTTTATTTCTTATACTAAATGTATAAAACATTTTCCAGTGAACAGATGTGTTTTGAGATGACTAATGGTCTGGTCCTCATGGGGGTGCTGCTTAAATATTTTGACGGAATAAATGTTTCCACCAACGTAGATGTCAGTCAGGTTAGGTTCTGTTCTGTTCTTCATGGAGATATAAGACTTCTGCCTTTAGCTTATTCATGCCCTGAGTCGTTCCCAGGAATGCTGAGACTGACTGGGCAGGACTCGAGTCCAGTGCAGGGTAACAGGACCCACACAGGGGTTTGAGAGTGAAGAGTGCAGCCTGATGACCATGTTGAGTTTCCATACACACTGTAACTGCTTGTACTGCTGATAGTCAGAGAGCAGTGTGTGTTCCACTAATAAAACAGGCCATTTCCAGGAGAAGTCAGGATGACAGGAAATGTAGGTTGGCAGCAGAGAAACCAGGAGCCCAGGATAAGCAGGTTTCGATGCTGAAACAACAGCGTGCAGGGTAATCTTTCTAAAGCATAATGCTAAATGATATTAGGGGGGGTAGTAGCTTAGTGGCTAAGAAATTGGACATTGGATCTGAAGGTCATGAGTTCAAATCCTAGTCACACCAAGCTGCCACTCCGGAGTCCCCGAGTTGTATGAATGAGAGAAATGTAAGTCCCTCTGGATAAGGGGGTGTCTGTCAAATGCCATACATTGTATTCAATTACCTAATAGCTACATCATAATCTTTTTGAACATCCACATTTACTTTGCTCCAATACTAAGCTGCACTCTTCTGGGAAAATGTTCCACCTAGATTTTTGTAGAGATTTGTGCTTGTAAGGCTGGAAGTCAGGTACTGGTGTAGGGGAGGTGAGGTGAGGAGGCCTGGGTCGAAACTCTATAGCTGGAGATCTTCCACACACTTCGAAGCAATGGAAAGCAGATCTTCATGAAGCTGGCTTTGTGCACATCAACATTGTCTTGCTGCAACAGCTTTGGGTAAATGTCATGGTAGCGCATCCATAGACATCTTATACAAGTATGTGATTAATCGTTTAGGGAAGAACCACGTATGGGTGGGGAAAGTCAGTTGTCCCAATACTTTTGATAAAATATGGAAATCTCCTATATAGCCTTGGTGAAGCTGCAAAAGGTAGTTTTCTTCTTTATTGGTCATGTAAGCCTGATCGAGTACACACTCCAGGTGGAAGTTCACTTTCTTGTCTCAGCATACAGAGAATACAGAAACGGTGAAACGCTAACGCATATGTCGCGAGTGTTTGAGGATGCGTACGAGACGACAGCGTACAGAGAGTCTATACGAACTTGGAGGAAGAAAGTATTATGCAACCTGATATTACACACAGAAGAAATACCGCAGTGGAGTGATATGATTAAGAGAAACTCAAAGTGTGGAGACACTCCTGTGTGATGCTTTGGATTTTCCCCCCTGCTCGTGATTTTTATCATTAAAATCATTGCGATTAACCATTAAATGGTGCAGAACCGACAGGCTGAAAAAAGACAGGAAAGCAATCATTTCCGCCCTTTCCTGTTTAAGGAGCGCAGGGGAGGGCGTAAGAATAATAATAATAAAAGCAGCTGTGCACTCCATTCAGCCGGATGGTGCAGTTTTAGGTGTTAGTGTTAAAACGCTTGTTTAATCTCCACACTGTTGACGTTCTAGCGTCCGATCTCTGCAGGAGATTTGTAGTGTTTATTTGGTGCCAGATTTGACGTATAGCATTTTGGGTCTGTGTGTGTGTGTGTGTGTATATATGTGTGTGTGTGTGTGTGTATATATGTGTGTGTGTGTGTGTATATGTGTGTGTGTGTGTGTATGTGTATATATATATATATATATAAAATATATAATTTTTTTTCTTTTATTATTTAATTTATTTTTTTGTTTCCTCTTTTGGCCCCAAAACCTGACGGGTGGAGCTTCCAGGAGCTGTGGGTTTAATATCAGACACACAGACATTTAGGTCATTCCAGATGGCAATTGGTTTCTCCCCCACAGAGGAAACCATTTGAGTGTAGTGTGTTCTAAATAATAAATAATAATGTAGTTCACGTTTTCTACTCCAGTTTGTCAAATTCACCATGTACTTCAACTCTTTTGGATAAATCAACATGATGGATGGATGGATAGATGGATAGATAGATGTTCACAGCAATAAAATGCAGTTTAGCTTCTACTAGAAGTGCAAATATTAGCACTTGTCCAAACGGACAAGTGCAGATAAATATATAATTATATAAGACATGTATCAGTTCAATTTCAGTGCTGTTAGTCACGTCCCACCTCATGAAGATTATTGACCTTCAAAGAAGTAGATGCTGCAAACATCCCGAACCATCTAGAGATGTACCAGCACCATTTGAAACCCACTTCATGTAGAGTTTGTACATTAGACCTCTTTGAGTGTTTAAAGGCTCTGGCATGGAGAAGCTGGTGTTGGATCTGTGATGATCTCAGATGTTGAGCTATTTTATGAGTTGCTCAGTAGCTCCTGGCGCCATAATCTCAAATGACTGTATAAGACTGTAGAAAGAACATTACTCATAATCTTACATTCCAGTGCTCATGTTAGTTCTCACTCTCCAGTGTTCTGTATTGTTTATAGACTATGATCAAACTCTTGATGTCACCCAAATGAGGATGGGTTCCCCTTTTGAGTCTGGTTCCTCTCAAGGTTTCTTCCTCATAACATCTAAATGAGTTTTTCCTTGCCACAGTCACCACGGCTGCTCATCAGGAATAAATACACACCATTCACCTTAACTCTTAAATTCTGTAAAGCTGCTTTGAGACAATGTCTGTTGTGAAAAGCGCGATAGAAATAAACTTGACTTGTGCCAAAGAAACACAAAACAAAAAATTGCTTGTTTTTTCTTAGCGCGGTTTATTATTATTAACATTTGTGGACATCAACGGTTTACATTTTTATAAGAAGTTTAAATAAAATAGAATATAATATTAGAACATTTTATAAAAAAATAAATATATAAAAATAAATGTGAATAAATCAAATTAATGCACGACACTTTAATTATAGTGTAAGTCGCAGACTAAACAAACTCTTGGCCTGCCAGTTAATACGTTCACACGGACGTTCCACGCGTAAAAAGGATTGCATTCGATACACGTGTACCGAACCGAACGCTCTTTACTGCAAAGGTTCGGGACGAATACGTGTTCCGCTACACCCCTAATATTTTATGTACAACAAATGAATATAAAGGCTCGGGGCAGTGTAGAAAAGTGCAGAAGCTGATGATCATGTGTATATATATTTATATGCAGTGGTCCCAGAGTTACGATGATTCAACTTCAGATTTTTCAATCTTACGATGAGTACAGTGATACGACAATATTTTAATGCGGTTTGTCGGATGTAACGTTGTTTGCTCCGCCCTCCACTGTAAACCGGTGCTCGTCCACGCACCTACAATGGCCACATACATGCGTATATGCGCTCTAGTTTATACATTACGGTAGTGTAAATTGCTCTGTTTTGCTAAATGGTGTTCTTTCGTATATGAAGCTTGCGTGCTGTGGTGCCACGCCAGCAGGGACACCAGGGCATGAGCCAGGGACGGGCATGAAGATACCATGATTATACTACGGATAGATGAGTAGATAAACCATCTGGATGATCGTGCGCCGATTTCCGAGATTTTACTCGGGATTGCTGCACCACACAGATTTATACCCAGGCAGGACCTTTTCTAGTGTCTCAGTTCCAGGGTTTGTCTTGAAGTCTATTTAGATAAAACAAATGTCACTGTGTCTTTTTGAGGACCGCGCTGGTGTTTATAGACCGAGTGAAGTAGCTGAACTCTCAGCAGTGAGTCCTGAAGTCCACAGTTAGATTAGTAGGCGAGCTGAGCCTCTCCTTCCTGTTTGCAGACTCATTACGCTTTACGAGCCGGATCACTGCGGGGTCGTCTGCGAATTTAACGATCGTGCTGCTGCTGTCGTGGGTAAAGCATACAGCAGGGGGCTGAGGTTGCAGCCCAGGGCGATTTCATGCTAACAGTCTGTGTGGATGATGTACCGTTTTCCAGAGCTTTCTTTCTGGGGTTTGTTAGACGTCTGTGGAGCGCGAGTTATTGATTTAAAAGCCGTCTGGTGTTTTCAGTGCTCGTGAAACCGAGTACCGAGCACTGAAGTTGTTTTTGGTTTTTTTTTTTTTTTAGCCGAGAGAGACGGCGATGACGCAGTTGCAGTCTCTCCTGAGTGCTGCTACACATCCCTCCTTCCTCCATTATCCCCTGTGTTCTCTGTGGCCTGGTGTGCTGTGTGTTCAGAGGATATCCCGTGGTATTCCCAGTTGGTTTCAGCAGCGAGGAAAAGCTTTCCTGATATCCAGTAGGACTGACGCTTGCGCAGGGAGGGAGGGGACTAAGGTGTTGCATTCGGAACCATAACCGAACGTACAAATAAACAATTCTCATACAGAGCAGTAGGGTGGAGCCTCAAACGCAGATCCGCATGATGGTCATTTTGATGTAAGGCAAAGTCTAGCTATCTAGCTATCTATCAAATATTAATATGATGTGAGGTCCAGTTAACAGCTAAAACAGGTAGAAGTAATAACTACTTTTTACTTGAGTACATGTCAGAGCCAAGACTTCTTTACTTTCACTTAAGTAAAAAGGTATAATCAGTACTTCAACTTTTACCTGAGTATTTTAAAACATGAGTATCTGTACTTCTACTTAAGTAATAGATGTGTGTACTTTTGCCACCTCTGCTTTTAACCAATCAGATTGCGATTTGTCCACACTAAGGCCCTCTAGCAGGCACCAGTCCGATCTCGCAAACCGCATCTGTAGCAAACTGCACGAGCTTAAATCTTTTCGTGTGGATTTAATAGCTGTTTTTTTCCTTTCCACAATGGCTGACTGTGGAGAAGAAACCGATTTGGTCACAGATACTTACAATGATGTTTATAAGACAAGAAAACCTGGACATGGTGAGGGAAGGTCGGCCAAAACAGCTCAAAACAGCTACGTTTTTTCATGAACTGTTTGTTTTTGTGTTTACTTTTCTGTAGAATTTACACACACACACTACATTTCAAATCCCCAGGAAAAAACATTATGCACAGTAAAAATAGAGTGATGATGTATGCGGGCGGTGCTGCTGTGGCTCCAGTGAAAGGAGACGTGTTGAATTGTGTTCATTGGGTTTCTTGCTTTAGTAATGAGATTCATTCTGACTGTATGAGATTCCTGTGTGTGATGCAGCACTCTGTTCTACTGAGTTTCTCTATAATATTGAGGTTTCTATAGACGTGGCGTCATAATGATGGGATTAAGAGTTGGATTGATGCAGGTACTGTAGAACACCACTGAAGGACTTTACACAAAACTTGTATATACGTATATCGACTTGAAAGTCTTGTACATGCCGAAGACTTTTTCAGAAACACACCCACCACCAGGTGTTTTAACACAAGTTCATCAAAGGTGTGTGTGTGTGTGTGTGTGTGTGTGTGTGTGTGTGTGTGTGTTAAATTAAGTACCATTTTGTAAGTGTTCCTGTCCCCTTCATTATGGGGATGTTCTGCACATTTCTCTATTATTAGTAACAGTTTATTTGCTGGTTTATAAAGTTAGTGCTCCCCTTGTTTTTTTGTTTTCCGCTGAGTCAGTGCACGGTTTTTCACTCCACCACTCACCCTACCACTAAGCCACAGAAACTGTAGAGAAGAAAAAACACGTGCACACGTGATTGGCTGGATGGGAGGTCATGTGACTGTCATTTCTAACCCAGGGCACAATTTGATTTTTTTTTTAATTATAATTATACTGCAGAATAAGGTGTTGGGTGCGATTTGTTCAGTGTAGCAGACACACACACATGCATGCACATAGCATGCACGTAAGTATAGAGCGTGTAGGGGGTTGAACGCCTCATAAATCCCACTTCCTGTGTTTTGCTCAAAAAAAAAAAAAAAACCCTGCTGAGAAAACGAGTACAGATCTTCAGCACTTCATACGCTTCACAAGAGCTTCGCTTCTTCTCTGACCAGGACTCAGGAGTGTGTGTCTGTGTGGTGCTTTATTGGTTTGCTGTGGGAGTTTTTTTCTTGATTGGTTTCATTTTTTTTTGTCTAATGTTCTCACATAAAACCACAAAGTTCGGCTGAGAAAAGTGAGTGTGATACTTGCGTCCGTAGCGAATTTCACTTTCTGTGAAAGCATGACTTTTACAAACATAAGCAGCTGAAAGCTCCTGCTGTGAGTGTGAAACGTAGTGAAAATCTCACGTCATATTCTCACAGTATTGTATTCATCTTTTAATCAACTTTATTGAATTTCATAGATCACTGAAGCTTTCTTTAATATTGACATATCTGCAGTTTAAAAGCAATAACTTGGATGGATAAACCTATCTATCTATCTATCTATCTATCTATCTATCTATCTATCTATCTA
>JAAIIK010000272.1:455244-467658 GCA_014706435.1 Silurus glanis
ATCTATCTATCTATCTATCTATCTATCTATCTATCTATCTATCTATCCAATCATAATTATATAGAGATAATGCAGTGTACAGGGTAAAGTTCTGCAGGCATCAGTGTCCTTGTCCTGCAGATGAGATTTGGTCCTGCAGGAAAGTCTTTGTCATTGTTAAAGATGTTGAATGTTCTTGTTAGCTCATGGCGTTCTCTCAGCGTGAGGCGTGTTGAGACGTGAGCATGTTTACGCTGCGGTGTAACTGAATGTGGTCCTGTCTCCTGACAGTTTTGCATAATAACAAGACTTGCTGTCTAATTTGTGTAAACCGCCAGAGCTGTCGCAAACCCGGGGTCATGTGACTGCGTGCCTTCCCGAGCGTGAATTTGCATCGTAAGAATGGCGGCTTGTGTGATGCTGATTTATTATTTTTCATTGATCAAAGTCCACACGGTCACATTTACGTGGAATCCTTTTAGGAATCGGGGATCATTTGCCTGATGTTCACATGGTGTCGTTTCCTCTGTTGGTGAAATTTAGAAACATTAACACTTAATGGTGATGACCATAAAAAATGTCAAAAATCATGACAATTTTTAGCTGAAATGGCATCCCAAATACATAATAATATGACCATACTATACTATATACTATACTCTGACCTCAACCCTCAGGCCTCCTCACCTCACCATCTCCACAAATCTCCTCTCAAGGTCTATGAAGAAACAGAGGTTGAGTGTCTCCATCGCTGTACAATGCTCAGCTCTAACATGCTCTTTACTGCTAGCTTGACCCTGGACCCTCCATTCTCCTACTAACAAATGGGCCTCTTTTTCAGAACCCTGGCTGGAGCACTGTAGCCTCCTGATCACCATGCAGACCAAATCTGCAGTCCTTTACTTCCTCCTACAAAGTCACGCTCAAGTCAGAAATACCCTACACATGAAAGTCATTGAGAAGGACAGGACCATGTTCTCCCTGCTGGGGATAAAAGAATATCCCGTGTCCACAGATGGCGGTGGCTGAATGTCAGGCTGGTTTGTGGGTGAATACAGAAATCAGCAGGATCTACTATAAAGTTTGTGGACACCTTGGTATGTGCCTCTTTTTGAACATGCCATTCCACATATAGTCTCCATTTGCTCTTATAATAACCTCCACTATTTTGTGAAGATGTTCCACTAGATTTTGTGGAGATTTGTGCTCATTCAGCCGCAAGGGTGTTGGTAAAGTGATGTGGGTGAGGTGAGGAGGCAAAATCAGCATTTACATTCATCTCAATAGTGTTGGGGCGCTATAGCAGGAGATCTTCCACTCCAATCCTTCATTTCTGTAAGGCTGCTTGGTGCTTCTACTGATCACCAACATACAGTTCAGCATCAGTTCAACAGCAAGCAGAACATTTAGAGAGGAATAAATGATGAAGAAACTCCAGACTCGAACTCACCACAACACACGTGACCTCATGTACAGGATTGTTTTTTAAGTAGTTTTCGAAACTAAGGTTTTGAGCTCATGATAATTGGAATAGAAATCAATGTTTGACTCATTAATATCATTCTATTAATAGATCAATGAAAGTCACATTTGAGTCTTTTCACATAAACTGAGTTGATTTAAGCAAAGAGTCTTATGTCAAAAATGATATGAACATTATAGCCGTAATACATTCTAGTACTTTGGATGCTTAAGTACATTTGAAGGCAAACACTTTTGTACTTTTACTCAAGTGGAAGTTTAAAGGGACACTTTTACTTTACTGGAGTCATAAATTACCTACTGTATCTTTACTTTTACTCAACTACATGGTTTGTGTACTTCGTCTACCTCTGTCCATCTGTACTTTAGGTAGCAGGTTTCCACTTGTGTGTTCTCAGGCTTCCTCGTTTTTCCCCCTAACGTCTACTTCTGCATAACAGGACATGGACGTCTGCAGCATGCACTGTGATTGGCTGATTTTAAATAGCCTCCAATCTACTGACGGGTCATACGATCTTGGTAAATCTTTTTCTGTGACTAATTCAGATGGGAAAATCACACACTCTCAAACACACCCATGCTTTTTTGCCTTTTTTTTTTTTAATAATTGTTGAACCCTTTTTTTGTGTGTGAGAGTAAATCTGGCTTTGGGAGGTGAAGAAACCAGTGAGAAGTGGAGGAAAGCTCTGATGAGGCAGCAGGGAGAGAGAGAGAGAGAGAGAGCGATTCAACTGTGTCATGTCGGTGATTGTTCAGCCCCAGAGCTGACAGCCGTTTCTGCCCCACCACACACACACACACACACACACACACACACACACACACACACACACACACACACCCCACCACCACAATTTCCTCTGTTACATGAGCAGTCTGAACGGGGAAAGAGACAAAGAGCTCACTCGTCATTAGGGGTGGGACTTTCTCACCCCCTCGAGATTGACTTCTCTTTATTTCCTGCTGACACAATGGGATTACAAAACTTTGTTTTATGTATCTTGACATGTTTTTTTTTTTTTTATTATTATTCATATTTTTCTACATATTTGTAGGATTTCTTTTCCCCAGTATGACCAAATGATCATGTGGTACACTTTGATATTTAAGGGGAAGGTGCGACCAAATCTAACTAGAAGATGTCCAGGTTCACGAAGAAGCAGCGATCTCCGCATACTGTTTATAAATGATTTCTATCGTTCTTCAAAATTCGTGTTCTGGGCTGATCTGGGCATACCCAAGGTAGAGAAACAAACGAGAGTGTGAGAGGGTGTCTGCTGTCTTTCCTCCCCCATTGTGCAAGTGTGTTTGTGTAACTGAGGAAGAGAGCTTTATTACAGCACATCCTTTTTGAAGCCAGTCACGGAGGTTAAGATGCCGGACTCACACCAGCATGTTTACCTCGAGCGATGTGTTATAACCATCAACCTCGCATGCCCCGTTTATTCGAGGGACGTTTCGCGTTCGCGTGCCAAAGCTCCAAGTGATTTTTGAGTCACGTGGTCTTTCTGGAACGCCTTGTGGATTTCTGCAATATCAACTCCCCAAAAGCCCCCATCCCAAGAAGATTTTTGTGATAGCCCAATTTTCCTCAACCAGTCACAGCAGGAATTAATTCGAAATGCTTTGAAAATGTGTACACACTAGTGGTCGGCCGACGGATTTTACACCAATAACTAGGTTGGATCGTATTTGGAGATAACCGATTAAACCCAATTTTTTATTTTTTTTTTTTATGGTTACTGGATAAAAAATAAACTACCACCACTCCATCTTCTTCTTCTTTTTCTTTCGGCTGCTCCCATTAGGGGGCGCCACAGCAGATCATCCGTCTCCATACCCCTCCTGTCCTCTACATCTGCCTCTTTCACACCAACTACCTGCATGTCTTCCCTCACCACATTCATGAACCTCTTCCTTGGTCTTCCTCTTTTCCTCCTACCTGGTGGCTCCATCCTCAGCATTCTCCTACCAATATAACTCATGTCCCTCCTCTGCACATGTCCAAACCATCTCAATCTCGCCTCCCTCACCTTGTCACCAAAACGTCCAACATGCGCTGTCCCTCTAATAAACTCATTTCTAATCTTGTCCATCCTCGTCACTCCCAACGAAAACCTCAACATCTTCAGCTCTGCTCCCTCCAGCTCCACCTCCACTCCATCTAAAATAGTAAAAAAAAAAAAAAAAATTATATATATTAATAATAATAATAATAATAATAATAATAATAATAATAATAATGATAAAAAAATAATAATAAATGAAACACAAGTAACACTCAAAAAATTACAGCTTAATAATACAATAACAGTCACACCTTCACTGAGTGATTCGCCTCCGTTCTTGTACAGTGTAACGCGACCCGGAAAAACCATCGGTATGGATTTTTATGTGCAACAATCGGTGCCAATTAATCGGCAAAATAGCTTAACCAGTTGACTTCTATAATACAGTTTTCACCCAGATTATGGAAGAAATGGAACATTTGCAAGCTTATGGCTCAGAGTCGATCTCTGAGTATTTAATCATCGATGACATGTTCTTGGAGCGTTACTTCATTATACTGCTCGCTGTCAGAGGTGAACTCTTTTCCACTCATTGACTGCTTTCATCTACCTCCTTCAGCGAGTATTCCAATGATCCCATACCACTTGGTTCCTGGGCATCTGTGGAGCATTATATCTTATTATACAGCTCTGTAGTGCTGATGTTATTTCACATAATTGCAGATGTTTGTGTGCCTATAAAAAAAAAAATCCTGCCTCCTTTATTTTTTGTGTAACCACAAAATATAATATTGTATGGTGTAGTGGTGTATGGTGCACTTCATCCTACCTGAGCTGAATTAATACTCGATTAGATAAAATTCGAATCCCTGATGCTGTCACACTTGCACAGTATGGACAGAAGTTTGTGGATACCTGACCATAAGGGTTTTTAGGTGCTTTCTGAACATCTTATTTGATCTCTGTTTGCTTTAATAATCAGCTCCACTCTTCTACTCGATTTTGTGGAGATAGGTGAGATTTCATTCAGCCACAAGGGGGTTAGTAAAGTCAGGTACTAATGTAGGTGTAGTCAGCGTGAGAAATCCATCCCAGAGGTGTTCAGTTGGGTTGGAGGTCTATAGCAGGAGATCTTCCAAATCCCAGCAACACCAAGCTACCACTGCAGGGCCTTTAACTGCTTAGTTTTAAGTCACTCTGGATAAAGGCGTCTGCCAAATGCCATGCAAGGTCATGCTGAAACAGGTGAATCTCAGTTTGGGGAAGAAGAACCACATATTGGTGAAAAGGTCGGCGTCTTTTACTTTTACTATTGGCAACACAGTGTATCATTGTTTTGTGTCTGATGTGAACTCGATTAACGTCACACATGATGTGGCACCACATTTAAACACCACATTTAGTTGAACAATCAATTAGGAAGTTCGTCCAGTAGATGCGGAGGTAAAGAGACAATTGTGTTCAGAAAGTTTTTCTTTGGGCTACAAAATGAGAAGGCATTAAAAGTCCATACGCTTCTGAAAAAAAACAACCTGAAATTCTTTCTCAAGAGACAGTTTTCAGAGGATTTAGGGTTGTAAATCTTCTGTCTTCATCATGTCTTCGATTCGATAGATGCGTTGCATCCTCAATCTTTAATATTGCTGCAAACTTTCATCAATGAATACAAGCGCTCAGATGTATGAACTTTTGAATTGATCTGCTCCAAAAAAAGGAAGCTTCCTGAATGTAGCGTCTCTTGAAGCGCAGTGAGATCACGATTTCTGGTTGAAACAGTGGAGTAGAGAGCTTCTGCCATCGATATGCTCTCCTTACGATTCTTAGCACAGCGGTAAAATGGTCTGATACGATATGTTGCGACGATACATTGTGAACAAGGTGATATTTTGAAACATTTGTTATTTTAGAAATAGGATATAATTTTTTAGGAAAGCTGTCATTAATCTAACCAGAGCACAGTAGGTTCTACCCCTAATCGCTTTTATAGTAGCGCCCCCCCCAGGAAACAGGTGGATATTAAGTCTAACAATAGTGGTGTGCCCTTATGCTAGTACTTCCGATCACTGTTTAAGTTGAGAGAGAAACTAAAGACTGCTATCTATCTAGGGGTCGTGATATACACTTGAAACGAAACAACTAGCGTGAATCTTTTATTAATTTGTATTTTTAAAAAAAAATTTTTTAGAATCGATAAAGTATCGCCAAACAAAATATCGCAATGGTCACGAGTATCGATATTTTCTTACATCCCTAATATATAATGTAGTGTATTTTTAAAAAGGAAAAAAAAGGAAAAAAAAAACACCCCTAGCCATGGTGCATTCAGTGTTTATATGTCTGGTCTGTTTGCTGGTTTTCAAGGCTGTTATTTTTCACTTTGCTTACAGCAGAATGTCTCCATAGTGCACCAGCGTTGTACAGTAAAGCAGCTTGGCTGATGAAAATTTTGTGTGTGACCAGAATAGCTGTAAGTGCATTAGTGGAGGTCTGAGAGCTGGTTTCCAGCACTCTCGGGCATGGCTCGCTACTAATCCCACTCGCTCGCTCTTTCTGCATCAGAACGGACCACAATAATCACAACTAAGCAGTGATTAGCACAGTTTTTCGATCTGCCGATTGGTGTCCTTGTGGAAGGAATGAAAGCTACCAAGCTTATATTTTTGGTCCGTTTGAGATGTTGAGAAACCTTGGCAGGAGCATGTTGTAGCATTCTCAAGCTTTGCCGTATTCACGTGTTTTGCATGTTTTTTTCTCGAAGTAAGAAGGCATTCGCACAAACCCTGGTAACCCGGACACCCACGGCATGTTCTCAGCGGAAGCATGAGGAAAGGTCAGGAGATTCGAAGAGCGAGCGTCAGGCCCAGAGTGACGCCACGGATCAGTGCCCAGTTCCACTTGTGGGAAGACCTGGGCATTTGTTTTCTAGTTCTCTAGAGTGCCTGCATGACATCATTTTTCACTTCAGGGCATCCCCTGAAGAGGGCCTGATCTCAGAACCTTGTCTTTTGAAAACAAATGCAGGAAGTGCTCATCACATGACCATTTCTCGCTGGTGGTTCCTTGCAGGGTTTCCTGTACTATTCTGATTTGTCTGAAGCTCATCATTGTTCATGCGCTCAGAATACACTTGGGAAATGACACGGTGTCTGCGGCTGCTGAACACCAAATGAATCGCTCTTAATTAGCAGGATAAACATTTACAAGACCATGGAATTCTGCCGGAGCAAAAATCCTGAAACTTTCCCTCAAACGGTGGTTTAATGGTGAACACTAGGAATGTGCATCTCTATAACCGATTCGCATCTCAATGCATCGCAGACGATACGATACATTAAAGATACATATTAAGAAGCGATTCAATGCAATACGATCTCTAGAGCTCTGCCTCTGCTATGTTACTCTGTATTCTATGTGACTCTCAGGACACGCCTTGGTATTGTTGTGATGCGTCATATTCACGTAGCAGCAGTGGAGCTGAGAGATGCACTGATGTGAATCACTGAATCTTACCATCCCTAATGAAGATGTTCAGCTGGATTAAATTCTGGTGATTGGTTACTTTCTTCTCTGGTATCAAGAAAATAGACAAGGGCATGCAGATAGAAAAAAAAAAGAAAGCATAACCCATTAATAGAGCAGCCACACAGCCATCCTGATACACGGCGTTCTTTCATTTTTTTTTTTTTTAACACTATATGGACAAAAATTTGTGGACACCTGACCATAAGATGTACCTCTTTTCGAACATCCCATTTAACATTTAGTCTCCATGTGCTCTTATAATAACCTCCACTCCTCTGGGAAGATGTTCCTCTAGATTTGGTGGAGATTTGTGCTCATTTAGCCACAAGGGTGTTGGTAAAGTCAGGTACTGATGTAGGTGAGGAGGTGAGGAGGTTGGAATAGAGTTGGAGCGCTATAGCAGGATATCTTCCACATCTTCCAACTCATGTAAAGCATATCTTCATGGAGCTGGCTTTGAGCATGGTCGAGCTGGAGTTTTATTTCTCGAAGTTCAAGTGAAAATTCCATGCCATCCAAAGAGAGAATACATGCATATGGGTGGAAAAGTCAGGCATCCTTTTGTCTGTATATCGTGTGTGTGTGTGTGTGTGTGTGTGTGTGTGTAAAAGGTTTTAACGTTGCTGTTCCCTTTTTCTCTGCCCACAGAGACTACGCCGATTATCGACCAAATACAAGACGGAAAAGATCTATCCCACAAATGTTGGCGAGCGCGAGGAAAACGTGAAAAAGAACCGATATAAAGACATACTGCCGTGTAAGTAATGCACACCGTGACTCACGCTAACGTGAGCCAGGCGAGACGCTTGTTGAACACAAATCAGCTTCTTGCTTTCTGTAGAGCACTTATATCTCACGTGTGCAAGCTGTTTTCTCTTAACCACGGACACTTGCGATGCCACACCCACTTTCCTGATGTGAACGATCCGATCCTTCAGGGAGAAAAACCGCTTGTCTGGGTGTTCGGGACGAATATCTCTCTAGATGTTAGGGTTTAATTTGTAGACGCCTGGTCAAAAGACATCTGTGTACATCTGGAGCTGTGCAACTGGCACCATTCTGCATCATGGACAGCAAGTTAGAACAAAGAGCAAACGTGAAATTCTGCATGAAACTGGGCGAATCTTCCAGAGAGACGTTTGACGTGAAACAACGTGATTTTACTTCCGCACACCCCAAATCGCCGTTTTGACGGAGATCCAGCGCGAATAGCAGAAGGTGCTTAACACACTTCGAAACAAAGACTTCTAGAACACATTCCAGAAGTGGCAGGAATGCGGGGAGCGATGTATTGCTGCGCAAGGCGACTTTTAAAACTGATAGTGTGTATATGCAGGTAAAGTACCATCTCGTAAACAGAGCTAGTCTTGAAAATCTTATAATTCCACCTCATAAAGCAAAGTAAGCTTCATTTTTTTGGGCGTGGCCTGTGAGAAAGCAAATTTGATCATACATTTGATCATTCCTACAGGAAGTGCCGGACCTGGCTCAAGCCTTTTCTGTATAGAGTGGGCAGGGACTTGGGATCCGAAGGTTGTGAGTTCAAATTCCAGCCACACCAAGCTGCCACATATGGGCCCCTGAGCAAGGCCCTTACCCATAACCCCATAACTACTCCGTTGTATGAATGAGATAAATGTAAGTCGCTCTGGACAAGGGGGCGTCTGCCAAATGCCGAAATGGAAATGAAATGGAAGGCTTTGGATTTTGGACGTTTGGATTTGCAAGTGCAGTTCACTCTAACTTTAGCTTTGTGTATGTAGCACTGTTGTTTAAGCCACCAATTAAGCTTCGTCTGGTTATAAGTGCAACCATGAACAGCACATGCTGTTCCTGAGCTTTTTAACACCATTTTAATATACAAAACATAATAAACAAAACATACTGCTGTCAGTCAGTCAGTCAACGCTGCTATTAATTCTTGCGGAAGTTTTACCAATAATCATTTTTTACAGCCGCGCCTCCAGGAAATGGGTGAATACCTGCACTTTACCACAAATGTAGTCTCGTTCGAAAGTATTGGAACAGCAAGCCTATTTTTTAAATTTATTTTTAACTATTCATTAAAGATATTTGGGTTTGAGACCGAAATCTGAATTTCTGTTTCTCATTTTCCTCATTTTTCCATTCAGATGTTGTTAAACAGCTTAGAACATAATTTTGTTAAACACCTCCCTCTGGTTTTAAACCTCCGTGATCAGAAATATTGGAACATGCGACTGACTGGTGTTTCTGGTTGCCCAGGTCTGTACGGTTAGATTGATCGTTTAAACAATTCATAGCTCTGAATGTCGAGTTTCACCTGTGAAGGATAAACCAACATGAAGACTAGAGAGCCATCTAATGGAGAAAAACAAAGCTAGATTGAGAAAAGAGGGAACGCCCAATCATTGCATCAGGCACCGCTAATATAACAATTTTGAGTCTGCTCATGATTCAGAACATATGAGCTCATCAGGCAAACACAATAGAGGTAGTGTGTTGGATTTTGGTTTCAGGGCTGCTTTTTGGCAGCCCATCTAGATGTAAATAGATGTAGATAGCAGACGTGGTCAGGCAGACCAGTTGCACAGCTCCCGATGTACACGGGACGATGTCTTTTGGTACACTGACTTATGAAGGTTGGTGCTCCCTGTGTCTGTGCGTGAATCCATATGTCGTAGAAAAAATTTCAAGGAGCGGAAACTGCATTTATTTTTTTAAATACTCCCCTGCTACATTTATACACTTATACCAGATAACACATGGAACGATTTGGCATAGAAGGATTTGTCAGTACGCTTGGACCATCCTAGGTCAGCCTGCTATACTTCCTCTCCAGAGACCATAACACCTTCCTCAGGAGCATGAACTTTTACCTTCACTTGAACTAGGAGACCCAAACCTCCAGCATGACACATGAACTATGAAGCTCTATGAAGATCTGCTTTCCATGGGTTGGAAGATCTCCAGCTGAACATATCCAACCTTATAGAACAATGACTGTGAATCCTGACTGCACCCCAGGCCTCCTCACCTACAGCAGTACCTGACTTTACTAACATCCTTGTGGAAGAACGAATCTCCACAAACCTTGAGAAAATTCAGTGAAACATCTTTCCACAAGAGTGGAGGTTATAACTCTGACTAAACATGGAATAGGGTGTGTGTCTGGGGTGTGTGTGTGTGTGTGTGTGTGTATAAAATGATAATGATAATAATATAATAATAACAGGTAAATTGATGTATGTTTTCTCTCTGACTCTCTCACCCTTTAGTTGATCACAGTCGAGTGAAAGTGACGTTAAAAACATCCAACCAGGACACGGATTACATCAACGCTAACTTCATTAAGGTGAACTAGTTTGTGTTCGTGTGTGAGGATTGTATATTTGTTAAATGAAACAGTACATGTGTGTGTGTGACGTTACAAATAAAATATATATGATATGCTAGATGAAAAGTATTTTTAAATGAAAGCATTTTCTTTAAAAAAAAAATCCAAGAGTTGTAAGAGTCATCTTATATTATATAGGGTCAATATGGTAGTAGATCCGCTTTACTTTTATTATTTAGAAACTGACTAATAATTTGTAACGGATATTTGATATTTAGATTGATTTTCTCAGCACCGCTGCTGCTACGTGAATATGACGTATCACAACACTACGGAGACCGAGACGTGTAGTCCATCTGGAATTAATAGCAATTAGCCTAGGCTGTCTTAACTCATTGTGAAAAAAGCATGCCCATACCCATGCCTGGAGTGGGATACATACTGACACACAATTTCTTTGAATCGGTTGCTTTTTGAGCGGTCAGCTTTACGTTGACTTGGCGTTTCTAAGATCTATTTTTTTTGGGGCTCTTTATCTCCTGACATTACATTCTGACCCGCCGTATTTCTTGGCTGCTTGACAGTTGTTAGATGACTCGGCTGCATTTATCACTATGATTTTAAAAATGTGCATCATAATCTTACCTCAGATTCTGGCTGACTTTTGAACCGGTATGTTATGGACAGTGACTCGGCATCATGCAGTCCTGGTGCTGTAAACGACCACAGTTTATCAGGTTGCTTCAGTCCTGTATTTGACGGCACATATTTTTGACGTTATTATTGACGTAATATTCTACAACTCGAATATAAGATGACCTCGTTTATTGAGATGCATTTCCATTGTGAAAAATCTTCTCTTATTCGAGGAAAATACAGTAATAATTATATAGCATTAAATCGTTTTTTACAGATGCAAATTTGTTTAAAAACAATGCATCGCGATACAAATGCCCACTTGAATCTGATGCTATTTTACAACGAATTCACAACCGGTGTCAAGCGTATGAGTGAATGAGATGGAATGCGAATTACTTTATTAAACTTGTGTGTTAATATTTATTATTCCTGTGTGTTTTGTGTACAGGGAGTGGATGGGCCTGAGGCCTACATTGCCACTCAGGGCCCGTTGCCCAACACTGTCCTAGACTTCTGGAGAATGATCTGGGAATACCATGTCGCAGTGAGTTTCAGGGTTTTTATCCATCCGTCCAGCCCGCCCGCCTAAATGTATAGTGAAATAAACAGAAAAAAAGCACAATATTTGCACACGAGAACAACGAGAACGCACTCAGAACAACGTCTATGAAGCGACTGAGCGTGAAGCGTGGGGACGGAGGTGACGGGCGATGAGCAGAACGCGTGACTGGACCCAAACGTGTTAAAAGAAACGCTCCTCTTCCTGAAATATGCTCGTACTCACACAAAGATTTTTACTAGTAAAACTGCTCGTACCCTGATATTCTCCTACTTCAAGGCACTCACACACAACCTCACGACCTTGACACTCGCGACCTCAATAGTTTGCGACTTTTCATTTGGAACCGGACTGAGAGTAACTCTAGAAAAATCTGATAGTTGGCGAGGAGCCGCGAGAGGCTCGAAAGTCCGGAGAAACGTTTCAAAACAGTTTCAAAAGAGTTTGTACAAATAAATTACATAAATATTTTATTATTGTTTTATTCATGTAAAGTAGTAAATAAAACATTTATGACAAGTAATTCACAATTTGTGTTGAGTTTACACTACAGTACAGTACATGTTCAATTCCCCTTTAAAAAGAAAACATCAAACAGAGTCAAAATTTCGCAAAGGGAGGAAGGGGTCGCTCAGTGGATGAGACTTCAGATTGGAAGGTCATGGGGTCAAATCCCAGCACCACCAAGTTGCCACTGCAGGGCCCTTAAACAAGGCCCTTAACCCTCAACTGCTTAGGTGTATAACTGACTGGATATGGGCATCTTACAAATGGCATAAATGTAAATGTAGCTTGCTGTTTATCTTCAATCGACACATAAAGATCCTGAAACACAAACTAGCACGTGTGTGTGTGTGTGTGTGTGTGTGTGTGTGTGTGTGTGTGTGTGTGTGTGTGTGTGTGTGTGT
>JAAIIK010000272.1:473026-485408 GCA_014706435.1 Silurus glanis
ACACACACACACACACACACACACACACACACACACACACACACTAAGTATCTCACACTAAGTGATGTTTTGTCTATTTCTGTTATATAACTGTTATATTTCTGTCATAACCCCCCCCAAATGAACGAAAGAATGACCCTCCATGAATAAAAACAGGATTTGGTCTGTAATGAGTAAAAACCGTTTGCTACACTGGTTCAACCCTGCAGCTGTCGTGAACAAGTTTGCATTCTAGCGTCTATCAGGGAACAGGTGATAGCCTCAACAACAATGGACTTATAATGAATGGACATTCAGTGATGAGGACGTGGTGTCTGGTTCCGCTCAAGGTTTCCTCCTCATACCATCTCGGGGAGTTTTTGGCTTTGAGCTTGCTCAAGGGCACAATAGTGGTAGCTTGGTGACAGAGACGTTCCTAGTCACCCTACATGAGATTTCTGTTACTGCCCACCATCGCTCTGCCCTCCAACCATACCATACGAAACATTCGCAACCTTTCTGAATTCAAGTATGTAAATATACTGTGTATTAAACTGCAGCAGAAAAACGAGTAAATAATTTGCTTAGGCAAGCGTGACAGCAGGGCAGGGGGCGCTCACTGGCCTCACTTTGCTTATGCCTAGAAAGGGTGCTACTTGGCATTACTGGGGCTCGAACCACCAACCTTCCAACCAATAACCCAGAGCCTTAACCACTGAGCTTCCACCTCCCTGTGATCTAGGGCTGTAACGATACCTCGAGTAATTAGATTACAAAAATTCATTGAGGCAAAATATTTCTTTCACTTCGTTTAGTCCATTTAATTACACAATGAGCCACTGCGTTTCCCACGGACCATTATTACTGGTGCACCACCCACTTTTTTCTCGTAATTCCAGCTTTGTTTATCGCAATTCAGAGGTTTTTTTTTAAGCCAATCGGGCAGCGTCACCCCCTCTGTAGTGCCAGAAAGCTTTACACATTCAATATGAAAAAGGCTACAATCAATAGAATCGCATGGTATCGAACGAAGCCTCTGATCACTGGAGAGAACGTTGTCTAACAATCCGCTCTGAAGGAGACGGAACAAGAAACATGAAGCAGAGGAGCCACGTTCATACACCAACAGCTTCAAACATCAGGCCCACAACGTGGTTACCGGCAGATGCACCAGAACTGTCGGATGTCAGAATTGCGAGGAAAAAAAAAGTCAATTACGAGGAACAAAGTCAGAAAAATCGCAAGAAAAATCTTGGAATTGCGAGAAAAATAAATAGAAATTAGTCAAACTTTTTTTTTTTTTTTTTTTTTCTGTAACAGAAACAGGCTTCCACAGGATTCAGGCCAAGAAAAGAGACAGAAGGTTTCCAAAGTTTGGTGTCATTTCAACCTAAAACATAAAGAAAACACTGTGTATATCTGTATATGTAATATGGGAATTAAATGCACTAAATGGGTTAAGTTTTTACAGATATACTTGTATGAAATTTCAGCAATAAAAATTATATTTTTCTAAAAGGAAAAGCAAATTACTTTCTCTTGTATATTTAGTATTGTTCTTTAATGAAGAAAAAGTACTTATCTGATTACTCAATTAATCGTTAGAATAATCGTTAGAATACACGATTTACTAAAATAATCGATAGCAACAGCCCTACTGTGATCAGGTCATTATGGTCGTCTCGCTGTAACCAGAAAATACCTCATTTAGATTTCAAAATTGGAATCCAAAACCGGGTCAAGGTCACAGTGAGGTCAAATATCTGTTTTTCTTCACTTCTTCGCCCTGAACCGGTCTTGGTTGCAGAAGCATCCACGCTGACGCCAGAGAAGGGCACTAGAGGCACTTCTTCACAGCTCTCTCCGGATCGCAGCCGTGGATGTTTTTCTTCCACTTCAATGCTCCTCCATAGGGTTTACTCACCTCAGAACGGACGTAGTCGTTTTAATCACGTTATCTGACCGTGTGGCTGTCGTGTGTCTCTCTCGCCCAGGACGAAGGCAGTCCGGAAAAACCCAGCCAGAATTCAGATGAAGACCAGTGGGACACGCCTCCACCCAAACCACCACGGATTCGCAGGTAACGCTCTCCCACAGCACGCCTCCACAAGTTAAAACATCATGGAACAGAAGGTGTGGTGGTTGTTAGGATGGCGCATGTATGTGGCTTCGGGTGTTTTTGTGGGGTGTGTGGAGGTGTGTGGGGGTGGAGAGTGCTTGTGTCTGTTCTCATCATTTCTGGACTCAGTTCTACAGATTTTACCGATGCTGATAGCTACGTTGGATACTGGTAAAACTATTGCTACTTGCCGATAACCAATAGTTTTTCAAATGAAAACTGAATAAAAAACAAACACTCTGTAAAATAGTATTCAACTTTATTACAAAAAATAAAATGTTATGAATCAAAACATGTGCTAATTGAAATAAATATGAATATATTAATCAGAATACTTTATTGATCCAATAGGGAAATTGTTTGGTTGTAGTTAAATTAAAGTAGATATTAAAGTAAAATTAAAAAAAATTATAAAAAATTCAAAATCAGTGAAACAAATGGCAGAAAATGCACATGTAACATTATTATTATTATTATTATTATTATTATTATTATTATTATTATTATTGTTGCACTGAAATTATTGCACATAATTGCCCAAGATATTAACATTTTATAAGTGTAGCATGGGCAGAGATATTTCAAAATACTCAGGTAAAAGTTGAAGTTGTGGCTACACTTTTTCACTCAAGTTAAAGAAGTTTGGGCTCTGATAAAAAGTAGCCACTACTACGACCTGTTTTAATGTCACGCTGGTAACTGGACCTTACATCATATTAATATTAGGGCTGTAAATAGATTACAATATTTAATCGCTCATTTCTATTTGTTCTAAATGCACCATATATTTTTAATATAATCAACATGGACATGGACAAATATTGATGCTTTATTATTATTAGTTAAACCAAACTCGACATGGAGCATGAAGACAAAATACTCTTGTGATTGTTTTAAAGTAATTATGATGTTTTAATTTACGTAAATCATCAGGACACCAAAGGGAACTTTTGCTACGTTTCCACACGGACGGTTAACGAGGTGATATCGGAGAAACTATACCTCTTCTAACTTTCATACAGATTATATAATATTATATCAGAGAATATTTGTTTTCGATGTGAATTGGTTTATGTAAAAGACATTTTGAGTTTTCTATACATATATGTATTATGTCTGTGTGGCTCTTATTTACTGAGATTCAGGTTGTCTTATTTATGCGTTTGTGAAGGGAGATGGCAGAGAGCGCCCCCTGCCTGTTTTCTTTATTTCACAAAAGCACAGCGTTTTGTTGTTATGAGTGTGTACAAATAAACGTAGACCCTTTACGGATTAAAATGATGTATTGCTCTTATCTGTACAATCAATAAAAGCTGAAAATTTGTTTCGGCATTATGAGGAAAAATGCATCAAAATGCCTCGGCGCGTTTGTCGACCCACAGAGGGTTAATTGTGTGAATCATGGCAGATTTTGGTGTTTTGATTTGAGACTTGCCGCATCAGTTTTAGTAGAGTTTATTTATTTATTTTATATCTGAAGGGACGTCATTAATAAATGTATGTAGGTTTTAATTTTGCCTCCTTTATATTGAGTTATTTATTTATGTATTTATATTTTTAATAAAAAAAGGTCAAACAGAAATGCGCGCTGCATTGATAGAGTGCTAATCAATTTTTGTGCCATTAAAATGAATTTGCGTTTGAATTTTGACAGCCCTAATAAATATATATATATAAATACAAAACGAATTTCTAATTTTGTATCCAGGCTGAACATCCACCATATAGAACACAAGCACAGAAAAGATGATCAGGAAAGTCTCTGTTCTCAGTCATGTTTACATCACTGACTCCCTCTGTCTCATCCATGTTACCCCCAGACTTCTTGCTGCCTTCTGCCATGCTCGTTGTTTGTAAACTTGCCTACATCTGTGGTGTGTGAGAGCCAGGAAATGATACACCAGTGGTAGGTTGAAAAAGCCGCGCAATGACAGGAAATATGTTGATGGGCTGAAATCGGCGCGCAATGAGAAGAAAAATATTGACGTTTCAACAAATTCATAGATTAAAACTAAAGTAACGAGGCTGGTTTTAAAATGTAAGAAGTAGAAAGTACAGATGTTTGTGTAAATATTTAATGAGTGAATGTAAAAAGTTGTATGTAATGTAAAAATAAATAGTGATGTAAAGTACTGATACCAAAAAAATCTACTTAAGTACAGTAATGAAGTATTTGTACTATAACACACCTCTAATCGTGGACCAGCTGTTTAATACTCAGAGGGAGGATTTCTATACATTGATTAATGTATTTACTATATAAATAAATATTGAGGAAAATAAGACATGCATTTAAACTTAAACAACAAGTTACACTCTAAATAATTAAAAACAGTTACATCCAAAACGAATAAACAAAAAAAGACAAATGAATAAACGGCACGTGGCTTTATTGATTCGCCTCTGGAGGCCGCTTTAGTACTATATAAAGCAACCCGGAAAAACTATCTGTATAGATTGTCGCT
The DNA here is from genome assembly GCA_014706435.1 of Silurus glanis. Classification (NCBI taxonomy): domain Eukaryota; kingdom Metazoa; phylum Chordata; class Actinopteri; order Siluriformes; family Siluridae; genus Silurus; species Silurus glanis. The sequence goes on from JAAIIK010000272.1 coordinate 477,590, forward strand.
GATGGTTCCAGACGACCTATTGATCAGTCAACCTCTAGACAAGAGTCCCTGTTTCATACAGCTTTAATTTCATGCATATGAGTGGTGTGTGTATGTGTGTTTGCATAATCATAAATAAAAAATTCATGTTGTAGCACAAAATATAGAAGTGAAACTTTGCAGTGGGTGATTGTTGTTCCTGCTGTGAAGTGAAAGGAGAGCAGTGCTGAACTCGATTTGTGCATCGGCATAAAAGCTACAATGTGATGTATCAATTTTTAAAAAAGTGTGCAGCGAATAAAAGTCGGCATTTGTATCTTGATGCATCATTTTGAACATATTTGCATAGGGATAAAAAAACGATTTATATATCATTTTTACTAGATGCGCTATACTTTTATTATTTTTAAAGTGACCAATAATTTGTTACCAATATTCGATATGTAGATTTCTCAAGTTTACAGAGTTTCTCGAGTTCGTTCTTACAGCACTACTTCTGCTACATGAATATGACTTATCCCAACACTACGGAGAACGAGGCGTCCTGAGAGTCACATAGAATACAGATTCACATGGCAGAGGTAGAGCTGCATGTTCAGAGGCGTGTTTGTGAAGGGCCGTACATTAGAAGTTGTAATTAAATTGATTTGCTGTCGGTCTATAACCATATTAAATTGAATAGCATCATATATTTTTGAATGCATTCCACAAGTGTGTACTGTTTATAGAGCTTGTGTGTGTAATATTTTACCTCTGCTGGAGAGATGAGAGAAGAAAACAGACTGGGAAATTGCCTTCGGATGCCTGTGAACGCTTAGATGGACAGTTTTAAGGTGCATTCGGAGCAGCAGCTTTGCTGCTTCACATTTGTCTTTTTTTTAATTTTTTTTTATTGCTGAGCATTTAAAACACAGATCCGTTTCGTTGAATCGCATATGTGGCAGGAGTTTGCGCCTCGCTTAGGGTTCATGACCACATCCTCCCGCTCTCAGGCTGCGAGGGAGATTACGCTCTTAACCTCAGTGTCATCACATGCATCGGTATTATCTCAGAGGATTTCACATGCAAAACTTTCTCACTTTTATTGTAAAAAGAATAATTACCTCGTTCAAATTAAGTATAAATGTGATCAAATGAATCCTAAATACAATTTTAAAAGTCACGACTTCGAGTAAAGTCATATATTTTATAGTTCCAGTCTTTGACTTTTATTTATATTTTTTTATTTTTTTTTACAGTCTAATATCTGCTGTTACAGGGTCTGATTTCTAATGTTTACCAATCTGATGATACAGGGGGGCAAATAATTATTTGATCCCCTGCTGATTTTGTAAAATTACCCCCTTAAAAAGAAATGAGCAGACTATAATTTGTATGGGAGGTTTATTATAACAGAAAGAGAAAGAATATAAAAATAATCCAGGAAAACAAAAGTATATTATATAGAAATTAATTTATACTTGATCAAGTGAAATAAGTATTTGATCTCATGGGGTACGGGTGATTCTGAGAAAGGTGAGGGATCAGCTCAGAATTACACGTGAGGAGCTTGTTAATGATCTCAAGGGAGCCTGGACCACAGTCACCAAGAAAACCACTGCTAACACACTGAGGTCCCTCTGCTCAAAAATGCACATGAACAGGCCCATAAACATAAAGTTTGCCATTGAGCACCTGAATGATTCAGAGAAGGCCTGGGAGAATGTGATGTGGTCAGATGAGAACAAAATTGAGCTCTTTGGCATCAACATGGAGGAGGAAACATTCTGCTTTGGGGCTGTTTCTCTGATAAGGGTACAGGAAGACACCACTTGAAGGGGGTCATGCACTGTAGAATCTTGGATGAGAACCTCCTGGCCACAGCCAGAACACTGAAGATGGGTGGTGGAGGGTCTTCCAGCATGACAATGACCCGAATCATACGGCCAAGGCAACAAAGTGATGGTCTTGTAGCCCATTCCAGCCTTGTGCAGGTCTACAATCTCATCCCTGACATCCTTTAACAGCTCTTTTGGTCACGTCCATGGTGGTGGAGAGGTTTGAATGGAAGAGCAACAAGGACTTGTGTCTTTTATACACATGAGTTGATATTAGGAGATCTTTCTTAGAGGTTCAGGATTAATTTGGGTCCGTGGGAATCAGAATTCTTGCTAATATGGTACGGGATCACTTGCGTTACAGGATCTGATATCTAATGCTACAGGATCTGATATCTAATTCTACAGGATATCTGATGTTACAGGATCTGATATCTGATGTTACAGGATATGATATCTGATGTTATGTTATGATATACTACAGGATATCTGATGTTACAGGATTCAATATATGATGTTACAGGATCTGATATCTGATGTCCAATTTCAGTAATGTCTTTATTTCCTGGTATCAGCTTTGTCATGTGCATCAGATCAGTACCACGTCTAATCATTACTCTGTAAAAATGAATACACTTGTGCATGAAAGTCTTAAATGTGACTGTAGTCTGCCATCTTGTGGTCACTCTTTTTCCTGCTGTTTGTCTTAGTTCTCAGGTCGAGGGCGTCGTCCAAGAGGAAATCCTGCAGGCCCCACAGCCTCGGCCAGTGCCTCCCATCCTGACTCCGTCCCCTCCTTCAGCATTCCCCACGGTCAGCAACGTGCGCCAGGAGAACGACCGTTACCATCCTAAACCCGTGCTGCACCTGCTGGCTTCTGAACACGAACCCGACCTCAATGAGAACTACAGCGGCGGCCCCCAGGGCGCGCCCCCTACGCCTGCCTCCATGCCCACGACTGGTCCTCCGGAGTCCAACAAACACACACCTCTGAGTGTGGAGATCAAGAAAGTGCCCCTGCAGGAAGGACCACGCAGTTTCGAGAGTGGGGGTCAGCTGCAACGGACGCACGCTTTCAAGGTGCGCACCAATAACAGCTTATCACAAGATTCAGAAAACCCACCCCGTCCCGACCACCTGCCCCTGCGCGCCAACAAGGTGGGCTGGACTCGCTCTGCGAACCCCACATCTGTCTCCAGCCTGACCCCTGAGGTTCCCGGTGCTCCCCTCAGGACCGCTCTAAGCTTCACAAACCCGCTGCACTCGGACCACTCGGACCCAGAACCCGAGGATGGAGAGGAATCCCTGCTCATTCCCCATTCCGCAGATTCCCAGTGTAGTGTTTCCATTGCGGCCGGCAAAGTTTCAGCGGCGCCCCACGACGACGGCGTCCCCAGGAAGGTTACCTCAATGTCCTTAGTTGGTGTCTGCTCCAAGGCAGATGCAGATACAGGTATGTCCCGATGTCCCGTATGTAGTGCTGCCCGCTAACCATTTTATCATGCGTTTCCTATTTATCTGGGGGTAAAAAGAAGCAGAAGCACCTAGAGCAAAATCTACTGCTTCTAATCCTGTCAATTCCTTGCAATTACCAAACACATATTTTTCGCTCTTTATTTTTTTTATCCTTTCTGTTTTTACATTTTCTGCTAGGAATCACGTTTCAGCTTTTCAAGGCTTGCGCTCGGTTTCTACCTGCTGTTCCTCCGTTTCTCTTTATTTACAAGTTGTAAACAGTACCGGGAAAAACTTACTTGAGTAAAAACCTTACTCACTACAAGTTCAAAGTCATAAATTTCAATATGACTTGAATAAATGTTTTTGAGTATCTGATTTGAACAGTACTAGAGTATTTGACTTGATATTGAACATAGCTTTAAAGATGCACCAAGACAAGGTGCCACGGATGGTTGTCAGTGCTGGCTGGCTGCAACCATGTCCCTAATCGACGTGAAACACCTGGCATTTAGCAAAATGCTAATTCGCCCTCACGTGAAGTCGCTTCATTTGGTGCAAAAAAAAAAAAAAAAAAAAAAAAAACCACAAATTGCATCTAATAGCCTCTAGATGGCGATATCGCCTCTCCTGCCGAATTAATAAAACAGGCGCAAAATGTAATTGGTAACAGTCATTGTCAATTAAAATATAGTGAAGTAAAAAGTAAATGTATTAAATCATTAATGTAGTTGAGTAGAGAGTAAAAGTTACTGATTTCTTATGCAGTTAAACTTAAATGTAGCCAAATAATGACTTAAATACAGTAACAAATTACATTTACTCAAATACTCTGCACCACTGCTTACTTTTGCGTTCATGGCAGCTATAGTGGTGTGTGTGTGTGTGTGTGTGTGTGTGTGTGTGTGTGTGTGTGTGTTACACCAAGTCACAGAACAACCCTGAAATGAAGTGGAAGCCAAACACTAAACATTGATCTACCTTTATAACTCTGAACATGCATATGAGATCCTCACTGAAATTTTCCAAATGTAGAAATATTGCCCCTTAAGAAGTTCTAGCTTCTAAAAGGGTTATACGTTTATCAGATGAATAACAGGAGGTTTAGAAAATATTATGAGATGATCACCAGTCTTGCTGGGATCAGCAGCCCGTGTGTGTGTGTGTGTGTGTGTGTGTGAGAGAGAAGTTGAAGGATTTTTCTTACATATAAAGTCCAGGCAAATATGAAGTCTAGATTATAAAGTAAAGTTGGAGCTCTTGCACACTCACAGAGATGAAAATAATGTACAGTGCTACAGGTGAAGAAGAGTTGCAACTTATTGTCTTATTGTAAACTATTATTATCTTCTCAGATATCAAACAATTCCCCGAACGGCTCAAAAATGACCTTAGAATGACCAAAAGCTTCATAACATCCCTATTATCACTCCAAAATCCTGGACGAACGCCTTCCTCAGTCCAAAGGATATTTGTTTTTGCTGTAACGTCCTTGTTGTTCTTATCAGATCCAGATGGAGCCATCAGGACCAGACCTGCACCCTCACTCTGGAAACAGGCAAAGTCTCACTAATCCCCCAAGCCTGGTGCTGTGTGTGCATGTGGCGTGTTGTGACTGATCTTAGTCAAGATTGAGGCACGCTGATTAGAATCGCCAGCCATCTGGGATAATTTATTTATTAAAGATGAATGAACCATAAAGCATGATAAACTTTAAGAAAGGACACAGGCAGGATGAAGGAAAATACAGGAGACCTATTAATCGTTCTGGTAGTGTATGCACAATATTTATTTGTCAAATAGTTATTCATCAACTCAAGGCCGCAAACATTTTGCCATGTGGGGGTTAAAGAAGGAACAGTGTAGTAATTATTAAGAATGTGTATGATCTTTGAAATAAAAAGGTCAAATCCAGAACCTTGGAGAGCACCCAGGATTGTTCATCTGTACATTAAGGTCCGATCTTTAAATCCACCATGTCTAAGACCATCCAGCATGTACAGGCTTCTACTAAAATGTACTTTGTCAGTACAGGTTTTTAAAGTGATCCAAAGAAATAACCAAAGAAATTTGAGTTTGCAACTGAGTGAGCGATGCAAAGAATCTAATATCGATCGTTTTACTTCTGAAAATGTGTTAACTCTGTTCCTTCTCAAAAAAGCTTGAGGTCTTTCTAAAAAATATCCTAAAAGGTTATTCTCAGAGCTTTATTACTCTTCAAAATACACTGATATTATGGTGTTTTTAGAACTGTTCAGACTTGACACTTTTGATAACTATACTGTATATGGACAAAAGTATTGGGACACCTGATTTTCTCAGCCATATGTGCTTTTTTTCCCTACACAATTGTATATGGAATTTTTCCTTCATTTGAACTACGAGATCCAAACTTTACTAACCTGTTGCCCTGACTTTACTAAAACACATCCTAATGACTGAATGAATCGCCACAAAAATCAATTGAAACGTCTTCTCTGAAGAGTGGAGGTGATTATAAGAGCAAAATTAAACTAAATGTGGAATGGGATGTTCAAGTTATGGTCAGGTGTCCACAAACTTTTGTCCACATTGTGTATAGGCATGACCGGTGAATAGATTGATGGACAGCTTCTGTATATGTTCCAATGTAGAGAGATGTGTTCCACATGCTTCTCCTCTCCTCCTCAACAAGACTCAAAAGGAGAAATGTGTTGAGGAAAGGAGAGCTCTGATGTCATTATTCTGCTCTGATTGGATGAATGGAACTGCAGTACATACCTATGAGCATCTGTTTGCTTTTCCGCTTGCTGTTCACTCGTTAGTGTCGAACACGTCGAACCTGTCTTTATTTCATTTCATTTCTGGGCTGCTATTTTCTCCATGTGCTCTGCAACTACAAAATCAGAATTCCTCCCTTAAGTTAAAAGAAGAGACGTGATCTGTGGAATTCGGAGACGTGATTCGGGCTGATGATGGAGCGCGTTGTCTTGCATGTGCTGTGGCTGGTGATGCGTTGAGGGGAAGCAGGTGTTCATCCTCTGTAGCGTGATCTGAAACTCTGCTTTCATTCGATCCAGCTTGTCAAGTAGCTAACATGTTTTCTGAGCCAACACCGGGCGTCTTTGAGCTCTAATCTCCGGGGGTGTATCTCTGAGGAAACGTTGCCTGATTTGCGTTATAGGTTTTAAATCCAAATAAGAGTTTTGACATAAACAAACTTTTTTTTTGTATGAAGTGGAAATGCAGATTTAAACCTTTTCTGAAGGCCAAGTTAAGGTTGTTTATTTGTCACATACATATTGCTTACGTCATCCACACAATAAAATAGAGTGAAGTAATATAAGTTTATGAGCGTAATTACAGTGTCTGTGAAAAAAGTGTGGAAACACACAGACTTTTATGGGTTTTTGAGAGACACAAACTTGGTAATTTGACAGTATGATTTCCTTTGACCAAACAAGTATATGTGAGTGTGTGTGTGTCCAGATCTTCCATTTTCCATTCCAATTGATATTTCCATTGAACAATCCTCCCTTAGCATGAAGAACAGCTTTACACATACTCAACATCTGAACAGTTTCTCCAAACGTTCAGCTGAAACACTTTGCCGTGCCTCAAAGATGTTCTTCTCTAGTTGGAGGTTTCTTGTTCATCCCAGAGCAGTTCAATAGGATTTAGGTACAGTGACTGGGCAGGCCATTAAATGATAGATCAGCGGTCCCCAACCTTTTTTGCGCCACGGCCCGGTTTAATGTCGAACAATATTTTCACGGACCGTCCTTTAAGGTGTGGCGGATAAATACAACAAAATAAAATGATACAACCATAAAAACTGGTATTTTCTAAATATAATAATAAACGTGAATCCACTGTGAAATTATGTGTTAGTGCCCGGAGCCCCTTTAAGAAGGTAGCGGATGGAGGTAAGACATGCGACCGAGGCATCATGACATGCATCAAGAGTGAGTCATAGAAAGATGTGCCAGAGAGAATCCGGTCATTTTCCAAAATAAATCCGTTCAGAATCAGATAATAAATAAAACGGAAATAATATAAGTTATGTATTCTTTCTGTGCGGCCCGGGGGTTGGGGACCACTGTGATGGATAACAATCCAGACAACTGTTTGCTCTCTAAATATCACTTACAGGCTCATCATCTTGTACGTCGGAGTCGGTTTTAATGAGCCGCAGTCCAGCCGGAATTGCATGGTTTCGAAGTATGAAACGGGAGCCATGTTGGATTAGGATTCCATGATGAAGAGATAATCAGTGTTATGCACTTCACCGCTCATAATGTTCTAACGTCATAATGTTATACTTGATTGTAAATCCTTATTTTCATCATTTCTTTAGATTTTGTCATGTGAATAAAAAAATGGCTTATCTAGTAAAACAAACTCGACTCAGGCAACGTATTTCCCAGGATACTAAAATTTCATGTCTCTGAGCATGGAATTGTTTTCTCTTGAATGTAACTGAAATGGCCTGTATGTGCATCTGGGCTGGGTTTTGATCTGAGCTGGCCTCCTTTTCCCTGTCGCCAAGCACTCTCGTGTGTGTGTGTGTGTGTGTGTGTGTGTGTGTG
>JAAIIK010000272.1:512867-549465 GCA_014706435.1 Silurus glanis
AGCACGGTCTCTGCCCCATATCAGCACGGTCTCTGCCCCATATCAGCCCTGTCTCTGCTCCATGTCAGCACTGTCTCTGCCCCATGTTAGCCCTGTCTCTGCCCCATATCAGCAGTGTATCTGCCCCATATCAGCCCCATGTATGCAGTTTTATGGGACAAGAGCTAGAGATATTAAAAAAGGAAGTTTAATCTCTGTGACTTTTGCTGTTACAGAACGCACATTTTGAAACCACATTTGCATGTAATTTGGGGGGGGGGTCCACATACTTTTGGGCCTACTGTGTATCACTGTTGGTTGTTTGCTAAACTGTAGAGAACAATGCGGTGATGCTCCTCAGGTTGAAACTGCATGAGATCAGCTAGTTTGTGTTTTCTGATCTTTGCCCTCAGATGAAGGACTGTCATGTCGTGGCATCGAAGCTGCTCCTGATCCTGGACGATCTGCTATGGGTGCTGACGGACTCGCAGCTCAAAGCCATGGTGCAGTACGCGAAGTCCCTGAGCGAGGCCATGGAGAAATCGGCGCTGCAGAGGAAGAGCATGGCGCAGGACTCTTCTCAGGTGTGTACTGCATGTGTGGGTGTGTGTTTGCAGGGTGGACGGGGTGGCTAGCATAACTCCATTCATCTTCTGAACCCCAGGAGAACAGAGGGGTATGGCTGCCTTACATGGCCCCACCCCTTAATTTGCATATTCATAGTTGTTTGGAGCTTAGAAATGTTTTTCTTTTTTTTGTAATCAATGTTTGCTCGTGTTTGCATTTCCTTGTGATTACGATTCTGTATTTTGTTTCTGTTTTGTGTCTCTGATGCTGAAGAGGTATTCATCCAGGTCGTAATATCTCCATCCCCCCCCCCTCCCCCCATTACATTTTTCATTTGTGCTTTGCCTCTGTTACTCCTTGTTCTCTTCTTGCACTTGCTGCACTGATAGTTTTGTATAAGTAAGCTAGCGTGTGTGTTATTGTGTATGTTAGGCAACAACAGCGCCCATCTCTGCACAGCAGGTACACACACAGCCGGCCTCAGCCACGGCAGACCCAAGCGCCTCCATGGCTCACCTCTTCAACGCTTTCGATGTGTGTGAAACGTCTCACCACCTGCAGGTTACACACCTCGACTTGCACATCTGCGACGACATCCACGCTAAGGACAGAGGTACAGCAATCCAGCCAAGGGGAAGGAAATGCGTCCTACAAATTCACAGCATCATAACTCTGTCTCGTATCTCGTTTATGTATTTATTGATTTAATAGATTTTTTTTCTCTGATCTCAGGGATTGATAAAAGGATTCGAGGAGGAGCCATGCAGCTGTCTTTCAGTTCCATCACCATTGATTACTATCCATGCCACAGAGCAGGTATAAACCAAGAAAAACGGCTTATGTGGTGTAACAGCATCATTTTTTTCTCTTTCGTATCACATTTTCACAATTTTAGAGTAGGTAAACAAAATTCACGGTTCGGTACAAACCTCGGTCACGCTCCCGTTTAGTTTCAGTACTTTTACGGGGAAGAAATGCAAACTTGTGTGTGTGTGTGTGTGTGTGTGTGTGTTTTGTTTTTATTTTTCTATGCATTAAATATTACATTTTCTTCAGATATGTTCTAATTATTTCTGCATACTTTAACAAACGTCTGCTTTAAAGATAACATACAAAATCGTTATTTATTTATTCATTTATAAATGAATGAATTCCTTCCATCATTCCTTCATTCATTCTTTCATTCATTCACTCACTTAATATTTGGAATCATCAGGATCTTCTTCTTTTAGGGGAAATTCTTGAAGCTGGACATAAATGCAAAAGAGTCCATAATCACTAGATTGTTGTAAAACACGATTTCGCATATGCACAGTATAAATCGTGTTTCCTGTACGGTTCAAGTATCGTATTTTTCGGACTATAAGCCGCTACTTTTTTCCACGTTTTGAACCCCGCGTCTTAAACAACGAAGCGGCTTATTTATGGATTTTTCCTGGGTTTTTCCCGGTTTCACAAACTTCAAGCCAAAAAACTGAACCCCATAACATTAGACCAATGAAATTTCCGAACGGAAACGAAAAAACGCACCTCACCTGTGTTCTGAGCTGCACGGCATCGGGAGAAAAAACTTTTTTTTTTAAACGCACGACGATGACAAAAGATAAACTCCCGAGAGAAATAGTTGTGAAAGGAAGGAGGAAGACGGTGAACAATGACTTACTTGGTCGGCTACTGTTTAGATACAAGCCGTTGTAACGCGTTGAGTCTGGGTCATGGGATAGGTCGCTAAGTCAAAGAAACTTAGAACTGAGCATCAGAAAATAATAAGGACACACGCAGTAATAGCGGAAAAATGCGGCGGCAGGCTATTCCCAAAATACCGCTATGCTCCTAAAGGAGCCACAACATATTTCACCCGTTACACCGTGTAACAGACACTGTCTTTCGTTAAAGCCTGTGTAAAGTTCATTAGTTTCAGTGTAGACACCTGCAGCTTATAGACAGGTGCAGCTTATTTATGTTCAAAATAAAAATATTTGTCAAATTCAGTGGGTGCGGCTTATATATGGGTGCGCTTTATAGTCCGGAAATTACGGTAACCTTAATGACCTTGAGACTAAACAAACCTGCGGTCCGCCACTTGATATATTTGTGAGGGGAAATCACGTGCAGAACAGTTAAAATGTAAAACGAGGCTTGTATTTGGTACACATGTGCACCGTATTGAAGTCTTGTACCGAAACGCCTCGGTGATGTTTGGTTTGTGGTGGTCTGTGAGGGATGACACGTTCTAAAGATCCTCAACATTACTGCAGAAATCCTCTAGGAGGATGATTAAATGGTTTAGCAGAACATGATAAAAAAGCAATCGTAGAAAAATCGGTATTGTGTAATCCTTAGTTTGCTTTGTGTTTTTGTGTAGGTGAGTCCTGTGAGCACTGGATGCACTACAGCGATGCCACAAAGAGTCGTGAAGCCTGGGCTCGGGCTCTGCTGGAAGATTATAGGTCTAACATGGAAATGCTGAAAAACGCCATCAACGGACATTCACAGAGCTCCCCTCAACACGGTGAGATTCCCCTCTCTCTGATTGGCTGCTTTTCCTTCAACATGTGCACAGAAGCAGTTAAGATCGATTAGCATTCAACACACACCCAGAACCGGGTGTGTTCATTGCACCTCCAGGCCTTCAGTGGTGTCCTACCTGAATCAATCCACCTCTTAATCCCATCATTATGACGACACGTCTATAAAAACCTCAATATTATAGAGCAGGGGTCACCAACCTTTTTGAAACTGAGAGTACCGATATTCTTGGGTACCATTAATGTGAAGGGCTACCAGTTTGATACACACAGTTTTCAGTTTAATCTGAAATAACAAATCTCTGCTCAATTTACCCTTTATTATATGTTATTATTAATAATTAATTATATTCATCTATGTGAAGACACTGATCATGTTAATGATTTCTCATAATAAGTATCAACAATGATTTAACAAAGTAGGAAACAGCTATTTTTAGAAAAGGCCCGCAGGCTACTCATGTGGTCCTTGCGGGCCATGTTGGTGACCCCTGTTATAGAGAACAGAGAACAGAGCGCTGCATCACAGACAGGAATCTCTTACAGTCAGAATAAAAGTCATCACTAAAGCAAGAAACCCAATAAACACAATTCAACACGTCTCCTTTCACTGGAGCCACAGCAGGACCGCCCACATACATCATCTCTAGCAGAAGCATCGATAGCAACCTCACAATATGAGGTACTGTGTTTTTTTTTTTCTGTGCATTACGGTTTTCCTGCGGATTTGGATTTTGTGTTTTTGTGCGAATTCGACAGGAAAGAAAACAAAAGTGTAAACTGTTTACGAAAAAAGCTTAGCAACCGTTTTGAACTGTTCAGGCCGAAGTTTCCTCACGATGTTCAGCTTTTCTTGAAAGGTGCGTCTTGCAAATGCCCTGGTAAGTGTATTTGTGACCAAACCAATTTCTTCTCCTCTGTCAGTCTTTGTGGAATGTAGAAAGAAAAAAACAGCTATGAAATCCACCTGAATATATTTGAGCTTGTGCAGTTTGCTCCAGATGCGGTTTCTGACCATCTAATCAAAGGATGTTAAAATGCAGACATTATCGTACAAGACGGCCTCGGATTTGCTAAATCACACTGATTTGTTAAAGCAACAGCTTTAAGTAACATGGAGTTTACGATAATAAAAGGCCGCTGTGCTCACGGTGCTCGTCTTGCAGCAATACACGATCCGACGGCTGAAATCTGAAAAAACTCCAGCGTGAACTTGCACTCGGTGACTCAGTAGGAGAACACACCTGAGAGTAACACTATGAAATGAGGAGAATAGACTACTGAGAGAAATTAATACTTATTCATGGATAAAATAGATTCAAACGTAAGTCTCTGATTCTGATAGCGTTTGGGCCAGCAGGGTCAGCTATGATGGAGTGCAGAGGATGTTAAGGGCCTTTTTCAAGGGCCCAAAAGTAGCAGCTTGGCAATACTGGAGCTTAAACCCATGACCTTCCAATCAGTAACCGAAAGCCTTGACCAATGAGCTACAACCTCCATCCTTATCATTAATGAGTGAGCCAGTGGTGACCGTAAATGGAATCCATCCTCATCTGGGGGCCACCGAATGTCCATTCATTACAGCTCTATGATTGTGAGACTCTTTTTGATCAGTGAGGGTTGTGCTAATGTACTTTCAGTTTGTCGATTCCCGAATGCTCCAATGTGTCTGCAATGTGAAGAAATGGCAGAACTTGGTGCCAGCTAGTGGGAAAAGGCTCAGGCCACTTGTTGGAAAGGTTTTTCTCACAGTGTTGCATGTTAAGACTTTAATCAGCAGATGAACCTTGCGAGGAAGCCAGGAGCTTGCAGCTGGTGGTGGTATTATGAGCTGGACACATGGCTTCAGTGCGCACTGAGCAGACAATTCATGCGATCTTCATGTCTATTTTAAAGGGGCAAAAGGGTTAGGGGGCTTTTAGCTTGTCACGTGCAACACCTACATTACAGTATAGTGAAATTGTATATTTATTTGTATATTTCAGCGATGTTAGGAAGCTGGGGTCACACCTGATAAAGCGCCCCTTCGGCACATAGGAGAGTGGCAACTTGGTGATAGTGGGGCTTGAACCCCAGACCTTCTGAGCAGTTAACCACCTTAGCCACTGAGCTTGAAGTTTGAATGTAGCTTTCGTTTTCAGGAAAATCTGCATTATTCATTCAAATAAAAATGTTAATAAAAAGTGAGGTTGAATATTTTATAAATAATGAATGAATAATGTACACAGTCTAGCAGAAGGCAGGTTCAAGCCAAGGGGTTCCCGCTGGGAGATGCTGGGAGCCATCAGGATTAAACTCCCTCAGTTCTGTTGCAGGTCTGCTCAGATTTCTACACTTTCCTTAGTCCAAGCACGATGAGATCTCTGCACGCTGTTATAACCTACACCTCGTGTACACCTGGTGCCATAAAGTAGTCCCTACAAAACATTATTATACTTGGCGTTCTTGAAAATCTCGCATCTTTACACAGAGAGTTAACACGTCTTCTCTTCAGCCATTTCCTCAAAATGTGTGTCCCCATAGAGGACCTTGGTGCTGGAGTTATAGTTAGGCATCTGGACTCTTCTGCTGAAGCTTGTGGTCCATTCCCACACTGCTGCGCGTTCATGGAGCAAGGTACCTCTCTGGTGTGCATTTGGGGTGCCTCATACACACAGAGATGAGCACGCGGCCGTGTGTGCGAGACGTTACACTTCTTTTGTCTTTTCTTCTCTCAGGCAAAATCTCCACCAGCTCTAGTACTTCCTTCTCTCAGCCAACCTGCCCCAGGTCCCAGCTCATTTCTAGCTCCATTGTACTGCGCATGGCTGACTTCAGTATTTACCAGGTGAGCGCAAACACACACACACACACACACACACACACACACACACACACACACACACTGATTGAAGGTGCACATGGAGCTATACTCATACCGAAAGAAAGAAATATCGTCTGTTAAACACCAATTTCAAGTTAGAATGCTGTGTAAAATGTAAATGCAATAATTTGCAATTTCAAGAGTTTTTCACAATTATAACATGTATTTTATATATATATATATATATATATATATATATATAAAAATAATAATACATCTAAAATTGAAACTGAGGGATAAAAAGTTGATTTTGAATTTGATGGCAGCAACACGTCTGTTTTGGATCTATTTTTTTAATACATACGTTTTTATTTGCATTTTACACAGTTTTTGGAGTTATGGTTGTAATAAAAATGTACAATAGAGTACCGTATTTTTCGGACTATAAGCTGCTACTTTTTTCCCACGTTTTGAACCCCGCGGCTTAAACAACGAAGCGGCTAATTTATGGATTTTTCCTGGGTTTTTCCCGGTTTCACAAACTTCAAGCCAAAAAACTGAGCCCCATAACATTAGACCAATGAAATTTCCGAACAGAAACGAAAAAACGCACCTCACCTGTGTGATAAACTCCCCAGAGAAATACAGTGGTACCTTGACCTACGAGTTTAATTCGTTCCGTGGACGAGCTCGTATCTCAATTTGCTCGCACATCAAATCAGTTTTCCATATTGAAAATACTTAAAATGGCATTAATCCGTTCCAACCCTCAAAATGACACCCTGTTTTTATGTTTCATGTTATTAAATTGGAAAATACATTTCTAAATAACAAATCTTGTATAAAAACATAATAAAAGAGTATGTAAAGATATAATAAGGTTTTATTCAGTGTATTTTCCTTGGAGATGAGACGACTTGAGCTAACGAAAACGCCGGTGGGGGGTGTGTGTGTGTGTGTGTGTGTGTGTGTGTGTGTGTGTGTGTGTGTGTGTGTGTGGAGGGGGGGTAGAGGCGATAAGCGGAGGCGGAGGGAAAACTCGTTTTTTACTAAGCGTTTTCGCTTAGCCATCTAGCAGCGGCGTCTCGAGCTCGTACCTCAATTTTTTGCTCGTGTAACAAAGCAAAAAAATCGACCTAGTGACCGCTCGTACCTCGGAAAACTCGTATTAATGCACTCGTAGGTCAAGGTACCACTGTAGTTGTGAAAGGAAGGAGGAAGACAGTGAACAATGACTTTCTTGGTCGGCTAATGTTTAGATACAAGCCGTTGTAACCTGTTGAGTCTGGGTTAAGGGAGAGCTCTCTAACTCCAGAACAGAAATCATATAAGCACAGACAGGTTTCCAAAACTCGTGCTTTTTTATTTTTCTTGGCAACAGCGTTACGGGTTAGTCAAAGAAACTTAGAAATGAGCATCAGAAAATAAAAAGGACATAATCCTCCGTCTCCACACACGCAGTAATACCAGAAGTATGCAGTGCAGGTCTTTTCCCAAAATACCGCTATGCTCCTAATAGAAGCGCAACATATTTCACCCGTTACACCGTGTGTAACGTGTCTTTCGTTAAAGCCTGTGTAAAGTACATTAGTGTAGACACCTGCGGCTTATAGACAGGTGCGGCTTATTTATGTTCAAAATAAAAATCTTTGTCAAATTCAGTGGGTGCGGCTTATATAAGGATGCGCTTTATAGTCCGGAAATTACGGTATATATTTGGTGGTTTAACTGTACACAAAATGTACAGTTCGGTACATACTTCGTTTTTTTTAAGTTCAATTCAATTAATTTACATTTTGTGTAGCGTTTTTACAATAAACATTGTCTCAAAGCTGCTTTGCACAGATAATGTGGTGATAAAGAATGAATAAGATGTTCTTTATAAGTGTGAGTTTTGTGAGGTTGATGTTCGAGCCAGTATTGACTGACTGTGGAAAGGAAAAACTCCCTGAGATGACATAAGGAAGAAATCTTGAGAGAAACCAGACTCAAGAGGGGTGGCACCGAATGTCCATTCATTAGAGTTAACGTTAACGTTGTCGAGGTGCAGACTGTAATGCAAACTGTAGTCAGTGCGTCAGTGTAGCAGACTGTTGACATTTAAGTAGAGTACAAACCCAAATCCTCAAAGCTCAAAGTCAGGGTTGGTTTGATTTCGGTATGGTCAAGGGGAAGAAATGCAAAAAATAAAATTGCTTGTAGTTTTTTCCATCAACACAGTTTATTAGTATTAACATTTGTGAACATCAACTGTTTACATTTTTAAAACAATTTTAAATAAAATGCCTGCTTGGTTAAATTATATCTAAAAAAAGATTTGTAACATTTTATAAAAATAAAATAGAATAAATCTAATTAATGCAATACACATTATATAGATTATATTGTGTAATCGATTAAATAAATGAAAAAAAAAATAATTTAATATCTCTGGCATTGTGTATGTTTTGAATTTTAATATTAATAAAGAGATGCGCTCAAAATCGGAGACTAAACAAATTTGCCCGTAAAAAGTAAAAAAAAAAAAAAAAGTATTCCTCACGTAGAACCTATTGCATTCAGTACACATGAATACCAAATGGAAAGCTCTGGACCGAAAAAGCTTGGTACGAATATGTGTACTGTTACACCCCTGAGATGCTCAATAAATTAGAATATCATTAAAAAGTTGATTTATTTTAGTAATTCAATATAAAAAGTGAAACTCGTATATTATATAGATTCATCACACACTGACTGATATACTATAAGTGTTTATTTATTATACTTTTGATGATTATGGCTTATAGCCAATGAAAACCCAAAATTCAGTAGCTCAGAAAATCAAAGGTTTCCTGAGCCTTTAAATGGTGTCTCAGTCTGGTTCAGGCTCCACAATCACGGGGAAGTCGGCTGACTTGACAGTTGTCCAGAAGATGATCATTGACACCCTGCACATGGAGGGTAAGATACAAAAGGTCATCGCTAAAGAAGCTGCTGTTCACAGAGTGCTGTATCCAAGCACATTAATGGAAAGTTGAATGGAAGGAAAAAATGTGGTAGAAAAAGGTGAAACGAAACCCATTCAAGAATTTGGGAAGATTCACAAAGAGTGGACTGCAGCTGGAGTCAGTGCTTCAAGAGCTTCCACACACAGACGTATCCATGGGCTACAACTGACACATTCCTCGTGTCGAGCCGCTCCTGAACCAGAGACAACGTCAGAGGTGTCTTACCTGGGCAAAGGACAAAAAGTACTGGACTGTTGCTTAGTGGGCCAAAGTCGTCTTTTCAGATGAAAGAAAATTTTGCCTTTTTTTTGGAAATCAAGGTCCCAGAGTCTGGAGGGAGAAGAGGAGAGGCACATAATCCAAGTTGCTTGAGGTCCAGTGTAAAGTTTGCACAGTCAGTGGTGGTTTGGGGAGTCATGTCATCTGCTGGTGTTGGTCCACTGTGTTTTATCAGGTTAAAGGTCAGCACAGCCGTCTACCAGGAAGTTTAAGAGCACTTCATGCTTCCCTCTGCTGACCAGCTTTATGGAGATGCTGATTTCATTTTCCAGCAGGATTTGGCACCTGCCCACACCTGGTTGAAGGACCGACCCGACCGGTACCCCATGAAGAATCTATAGGTTATTGTAAAGAGGAAGATATGAGACATCAGACACAACAACGTAGAAGAGCTGAAAATCTTTTATTTTATTTAATTAATCCTTATATATATATATATATATATATATATATAAGGATTAATTAAATACTGTATATATTAAGTAATATTCAAATTTTCTGAGATACTGAATTTTGGGTTTTTATTGGCTGTAAACCCTAATCATCAAAATGAAAGAAATAACCACTTGAAATATATCAGTCTGTGTGTGATGAATCTATATATAATCTATAATAACTCTATAATCTATATCTATATATTCTCTTGGCAGCTTCCTGCCACATATGTGATCTTAGTATTGCCCTAGTTGAATATTGCAAAACATCATCTAACTAATGATTGTCCGATGCCCAGTTCACCAGACGCGTTCTGAATTCTGCCATTGTTGATCTATTTCAGGTGTCAACAGCAGACCAGCGCCGCTCCTCTCCTAAGGCTATGATCTCTTGTAATAAAAAGACCCTGTACCTCCCACAGGAGATGCCTGCTATCCATATGGAATTCACAGAGTATTACTTCCCCGATGGAAAGGACTACCCGAGTAAGTATTACCCCTGGTATTGATTAATATAGTGATAAATACGAATTTAGGACTGCTCCAGTAAGACATTTGGATTAGTTTGCATTTATAGCCTTCACCTGCTCCAACACGTTCTAATTACAGATGTTTCCTGAATTACAATTGTTCGAATTAGGATTTTTCGATCTCAAGATGACGATACAACAAAATTAATAAAACGTTTGATGTTTCGCACGGCAGGCAAACGTGGCAGCATATGCGCCGCCCTTCACTCGCGTACCAACGCCCGTCCGCGTACAGTTATTCTATCCGTATTCTAAAGTTCTAAATCGATGACCTCAATAAGCATCAAATTCAAAAATGGAGAAAATAAAAGTGTAGTTGTGCTAGGTACCCTAACTGTTGTTCTAATTTACTTGCTTTAATGACCTAATTGTTTGTTTGTGGTTGCTTTGAGTGTATGAACTTTATATTTAAAAGAAGAAAAATCATAAACGAAGAACACAAACGAAATTGTATAAATCCTGCCGTTCATTGCGCCCCACCTGTTTTGTCTTCATTCCCCATTAGAGGGGTGCACCCACACTTTTGGGAACCACTGGCAGTTCAGGAGAAGGATGCGATTTCCTGGGACATACTGCTTAATTTAGTCATCGTTAAATATAAATATTATCATCTCTTACACAGATTTAACATGCGAGTTAGACTGTAATTGAACAGATGGCCATTTTGGCAGCAGCACCCACTTGATGAAGTCTGGCACAGGAGAATCTAAACCTTTATACTAAATGACTGGTTTGTGTCCAGCCGATTGCTTCAGGGACGACAGCAGCAGAAATACGATGTTCTTATTAAGAAAAAGAGAGAACATTTGAATGATCTGGTCATTCCTGAAGGTTAATCCGCTGGTCGTGTCCAAAAATTGCGTGTGTGTTGTGTTTTGCAGTTCCCTGCCCTAACCTGTATGTGCAGCTGAACGCTCTGCAACTGGTCGTGGATGCACAAAGTCTGGTGTGGCTGAACCTGTTCGCTCTGGATTTGCGCCACAGCCTGGTCCAATTCATGGAGCTCTATAAGCTCAACGACTTCCAAAAACCTGACGAGCACATTGACGTCAAAGTAGACGGTCTCATGCTAAAGGTGAACACGTTCGCTTTTCATAGACCTCCTTTTTAGTCTAAACCATAGAACTTGTGATTAAAGCTTGAAGAGATTTTGGCATTTCTTCTGTGGTCTTTCCGTGGAAACCTTTTGTGATAAGACATCACATCAGATCTACTTCATACCTTATAGTACGAGTAGAACGCTACACAAATTTCACGGTTCAGTACAATTTCGGTACAGTCAGGGGGAAGAAATGCAAAACAGAATATTGCTTGTAGTTTTTAATTAATGCAATTTATTAGTAATACAATTTGTGAACATCGACGGTTTCAATAAATCTAATTAATGCAATTTTCTTTTTAAATTATAGTGGTTAAATTAAGTAATCAAATTAAATCGATTGAATAAAATACAATTAAGTCGATTAAATTAAAGATATGATCTACTTAACTGTTCCACTTATTTCAGCATACTTTAACAAAAGTCTTTCCATCCTTCATTCATTCACTCGCTCGATTTGTAGAATTGTCAGGATTTTCTCCTTTTAAGAGAAATTCTGGAAGCTGGACATAAAATGCCACAAGGACACTGCGATAACTCGTTATTTTTGAATACCCCTGGCATTGTTGGTCGAATACGTGTATCGTTACACACTTGTTTTACACTCATCTCGTTTCTGTGTGGTTATTCCAGTTGGTGATTCCCGGGGACCAGAACGAGTTCCAGCATGACCAGCCCTGCTCCATTTCCGTGCAGACGTCTGAAATGGTCGCCACGAACACGCGCCACTCGACTGGCTGCTCTCGCTCTGACCTCGAAGCTCTGCTGCAGGCTTTCCGAGAGCAGGCCTTCTTTAGCTCCTCCACATCCTCCTCATTCCCTGTGCTCCACCCAGTCTTCCAACGGCATGCGCATGAACAAGACACGTGCCTGCATGATGTATACCGTGGCCTGGCACCTCCTGCGCTCAGCACCGATGCCCTGAAGGCTCCATCAGCCACAGATCTGTGGGCTCTACGCTTCTCGCAGTTCTGGGTGGACTACGAGGGTCCACGAAGTCACCGGCCTTCACCGTGTGTCGATTCCTTTCCGCTCACCTTGTGGCTTTGCCAGCCTGCCCGCTATGTTCAGCACCAGCAGAGACCGAAGGCAGCTGCAGGCACCGGGACTCTGCCGACTGACGTCGCTGGTCGGCTGCAGAGGAAGAAGCTGTTAAAGGAGTATTACAGCGCAGAGAGTTTGTCCAACCAACCATCCAATGGCCTGCACAAGCCTTTCTCTCTTGCCGGAATGAATGATGCCGACTCTTCATCGTCATCCTCTGGAGATGCGGATGTGCAAGTGCTGGTACACGTACAGAAACTGCTGAGTGCGCAAGCTAGCCACAGCCAGTATGTGTTCCTCCTTAAACTACAGCAAACCCTGAAATTGCTGCAGCGCACCCTGCAGCATGACCTGCAGCAGCACGGCTTGACGCAGCAAGCTACAGGACGGACGTATAGCGCCTGCGTGGGTCTCCTGGTCAGCAGCGCTGAGGTTGCGTTGCTCCTGAAGCCCATACCCACAGCCGACACGGACAGCAGCCCTCTGGGTTCCGAAATCTCGCCGTCCGGGAGCAGAGCTACGCTGGAAGTTGGCAGCGAAGCAGGAGACAGCACAGCAGGCACGACCAAGTTCACCTGTAACGTAGAACAGCTCCTGTGTGAAGATACGGATATCCCAAGCCAGAGTGCTCCACCTCTCCTGCCTGTTCCAGCATCCACCCGAGCTGAGAAGAAAGGTTCTATCGAGGAGAAAAACACCTGGTCCAGCTCAGAGGAGAAAAACAGTGCAGATGGGTTTCAGGAAGGCAAACCTGAGCCCAAAATCTTGCAGAGCGACGCTCCAGTAGGCAGGACTATCAGAGTGGATGCCATGGGGGTGCCAGTCGCTAGGGACTGGAGTGAGAAGAGCCAGGGAACCAGACTACCTCAATCTATGTCCAGGTAATGTGTCTAGACTTTACTAGAAGAAAATCACTGAGATGAATTGTGATGTTCTGCCAGACAAATAGAAATCTATACAGTGAGGCTGTGGCTTTTGGGCAAAGTACCTCAAATACCTCTATATTAACACAGAAAACCAAAATTTAAATACATTTATTATTTAGGGTTTCTGTTTTTCTTAAAAAGAAAAAAAGAAAAAGTCTAAAATCCAAATTTTAGGCCTTAAAAATTCTTAAATTTGCTGGTTTAGGTCTTCAGTAATTTTAAACGGGTCCTTGTTTTCCAATGTCTATGTAACACTGCCTCTAATGCTCATTAAAATGCTCCAGCAGCTGTACTTTCTTTCTACTTCTTACATTATCAGAACAGGTTCGTTACTTTTGATCTATTTGGTGACTTGGTTTCAGCACATCAACCTATTCTTTGTAATTGCGTGTCTTTTTCAAGCTACCACTGGTGTATCATTTCCTGTCTTTCACACAACACAGACGTAGGCTAGTTTACGAAGTTTACAATGACAAGACGGAAGGCAACAAGAAGTCTGGGGTTAATGTGGATGAGACAGAGGGAGTCAGTGATGTAAACATGACTGAGAACAGAGACTTATGGTGGATGTGTGTACTTTTGCCATCTTGGTTCTTTCTTTCACTACTCCAAATATAATTCTCTGTCTTACAACTACAAATGAGACCAACATGCAACAGCCAGTCAGCTTTCTGTTATTGGAGCGAATCTCTCTCGGGTTGTACCACAGACGTAAAACGGATTTTCTTTTTCAGTTATGTGGAAGTGCAGGTTTAGTGATACTTGGCTTGAAAAAAAAAAAATTATTAGGGCTTGGTTATGGCCAGGCGCTAACAACATATTGTGTGTATGTGTGTTTTGATGACTTTGTATAGGTCTTAAATTTCATTCTTAATGGTCATAAAAAGGTCTTAAATTTGACTTGCAGAATCTGTTATTCAATGAAGGTTTAAAGGAAAAGCATTAATGAAAATCTTTGTTAAATGAAAAAGACTTTGTTCCTGATGATAAAATTAAAAGGATGTTGTTAGTAATGGCATGTGTAGGGTTTCCACATCACGATCATGACTCAGGCTGACTCAGGCTGGGGAGTGGTTCTGCCTGCTGATTAATTATGACACCAGAAGGCTTATGATCTCTGAATAATTCAGTACAATCCTACAATAATTCCGAGCAAGTCCCAGCAACTGCCTTACCTGTTTTTTAGGATTTGGGTTTCGCAATCGCTGCTTTCTTACTAGGTTGGATCGTAATTACCGATTAATGAACTTACTGGATTAAAAAAATAATAATAAGCAAACTACACAATGTAAAACAGTACTCAACTTTATTACAAAAACTTTATTACTCTTTCTTGGATGGATGTAGTGGTATTGTGAGGATCATGTTTTTTTTTTTTATTACCTTTAATACAATACAACCATTTTTATTGAGTGAGAAACTGCTCAGGATGGGTGTCAGCATGTCCATTGTGTTTTTTTTGTTTTTTTTTGTGTGTCGCATTGTGCATGTCCACTCAGTTTTTATATTAATTATAATATAATTATTATAATTTTTTATATTAATATAAAAAATTATAATAATAATTTTTTATTATTATTATACAAAGTTTCTGCTGTAATTATTCTGTTACAGCAGCAGCAGGTTACACAAACAGTAGTAGGGGCAAAAAAAAGAAAGAAAAGTTATTTAATAACTATTTTTTTTGCCCCTACTACTGTTTGTGTAACTTGCTGCTGCTGTAACAGAATAATTTAAAGGTTATTTGAGGAAAATTCTGAGCTAAACAGAGTAGAAATGATTTCTTCACAATTCAATAGATCCGTACAGAGATAATGATACCTCAAAACTGGACTTAGACATCACGCTGACTTTTCTTTTGTCAACCCAAAACTGGACAATCTATCTGCATTCAGATTATGAAACAGGACCGCACCAGTTCTTGAGAGATTCCTTGACTGCATCTATATTGAGCATAACCCCATGCTGCTCCCAAACAACTTTGGGTTTGGGTAAACTATATGGGTGACTGAGAAACTCTGTTTCCCAGGTAGTGGTATGCTATGAGATTAGCACTCCCATGTTGGAGCAAAGACACTCTCTGGGATGGTTAGAAGCTCCACATGGTGGATTATTACATCTTGTTCAGGTATTCTTTGAGTTATAACTCCTCCCTCTGGTGTCTCAATGTCACCAAGTCTACAGGGACTGCCTCTCTCCATGGTTCTGAAAGGTTAAGGTGCTATATTTGTAATGCTTCACTATTTTGCAAGTCATTTGCAGCTCGACAGGGGTAATAATATAAGCTTGGAACTTGTGTATCTGAATTTCCCCTGTTATACAGCTGGAATTATCAATCTTAAAAATGAAGGAGCTGACCTTTACACTTTAATCTCTAATCCATTGACATCTGCTTCAATAGAGTGATGTTTAATTACAGTTGAAAACCGCAGTCTACAAATTTTCGTTTTCCTATAGTCACAAATATTCTGTGTGTGCCTGGGAAACGGCAAAACACTTGTGCCAATGCATGTAAGCATTACGCACTCAGTCAACTGGACATTGATCCTGGAAACAACCATTAGTTGTTTATTCATGGGTTCTTTAGTGTACAGATAGAGAAGGAGGAAGCACTGGGGAAAAAAAAAGGAGACGCCAGTCCCAAATACATTGTCTGTAGTCCTCTCTTGTCCATGGCGGTGGTAGATTGGTGGTTACAGCATTGTATTTTGGATCTGAGGGTCATGTGAATTACCGTTTTATGAATGCAATAAATGTAAGTTGCTCTGGATAAGGGGCATCTGCTAAAATAGCATAAATATAAATGGCAATGATAACTGGAGTACTGACAAGGTCTCAGATGGACTGCTGATGAACCTGATGCTGGCAATGGACTTGATGATCTCAGCCAGCGATGAGCTCTCAATATCCAAACCCATGATTGTCCCAGATTTTATTACTGCTCTGACATTTTATATGATGTAAGGAGAATGAGGACTATGGAGGAACGAGAGAAGAGGAGTTAGAATCCCTTTCATTTTTCGGGATTTTCCAACTTGCAACAGACTCCACTGAAACAATACAACATTTACCTTTATGGCATTTTGGCAGATGCCCTTATTCGGAGTGACTTTCATTTATCTCAGTCATACAACTGAGCAACTCAAAGTTTCTGAGTTGCTCAGTAACTTCATGGATCTTTAGGCTTTTCATGTGGAACCATCCTTAGTTGTACCAAATGGTCTAGAATTGAAGAGAACTCCATCCAGGGGTAGGGAGTTGAGGTGAACCAGGCAGACATGAAGAGGTAAAAGAGACAGGAATTTTGGTTACTGGTACCGCACTGAAACAAATAACCGAACCTAAAATCCTATAGGAGCCCAAACTAAAAGTAAATGCTTTATTTAAGAAATAACAATAGGCACATTTCCTTTAGCTTCACAGTATATTTGGGCATATACACACCCACACTCATTGTTTCTGGTCGTGTGTGTGTGTGTGTGTGTGTGTGTGTGTTACAGTGGGCGGCTGATGAAGGATCGATCGCAGTCAGCTTATTCTGTGAAGTACATGAACATGAAAAGTCCGTCCCTGCAGTCTCTGGACAACATCTCAATGGACAGCTCCATAATAGAGGACTTCGATGAGAGAGGTACCCTTCAAAATCCTAAATTCTTCAAAAACATGAAAACTTAACTTGGATCTTTGGAAAATTCTGCAGCATTGGCTGGTTTAAAAAAAGATTACATTACTTTTACAGTTTTTCTCAGTTGTGTTGTTGCATTTGTCAAATCATTCTTAATATTTGCAAACTAGTAAGTGCATTTCTCAAAACAACTTGTACAAACAGCACAACACAATCGATTTCCTGCAAAAGCCTGTACTTTTCTAAGAATCCTTTATTCAATTAACATCTCATTGCTATCAGAATAACACGTCCTTTAGTCATTGTTCACAAACAAAATCGTCAAAATGTTTAGTCGTGTTGTCAGTATGATGGCGCACATTTCCAGTGATTAAAAATGCACAAAGCTGGAATTGTAATTCTGTGTTTTGCTCTGACTGTCTCCAATTGAAGGTTCACAAGATTCACCTTTGACCTTTAGAGAAGGTCTGATCTGATGACGTAGATTCGCCTTCATTAGTGACATACAATTCATTTACAAAAAAAAATGTTTAATAGAAATTTTAACTTCACACATTATGACAACTGGTTTAACCATTTTGCATTCAGTGAACTGATGGCAGGATGTTTTGGGGGTTAAAGTTATTCAGGTGAAAAGCAGTATAGTATTTTTAGATCAACATGAATGTGAATGTATCAAAATGTTCGCAATTTATTTAACGCAACAAGAAATTGCTTTAATGATGCGCACAAGTGACGACATGATGTGAAGTAGTTTTGAGAATTTCATTTCTGATTTGAGAAACGCTCCAAACTGTAACAACTTTATAGATCTTATTTCACAATAACGAACGTAAAACAATAGAGGGCCTTCACGAGCGTCGCAAACGTGAGAATAGAGAAAAAGGTGTGGCTTCTAGGTGTTTTCTTACTATAGGAATATCTCTCATGCAATTGTATAGAATAATGTGAGTGATAACTGATGTTTTTTTGAGGATGTCCTATGCAAAATACATAGGTTGCCATATTTGTTGATATAAAGCAGGGATCCCAAACATTTGTTACATTTTTATTTTATTTCCATTTTATAGATTTTTCACATATTTTGAAATCAATTCCTCCTATGCCAATTCCCTGCACTTGTTTTAGTCGCCATTTTTTTCTCACTGAGTCTGCATTATGGTGAGTTCATTTCCGTGGTAGCTCAGTGATTAAAGCATTGGACTCTGGATCAGAAAGGCCACGAGTTCAAATCCCAGCAGCACCAAGCTGCCACTGCTCAGCGCTTGAGCAAGGCCCTTAACCCTCATTATAACCCTCATTCTATATGCAATAATAAAACCATATAATATTTCCAGGGGTGGATGAAGTACACAATCATTTTTTACACTGCCTTTAAACCTGAGTAAAAATACAAAAGTATTTGCCTTCAGATATACTTAAGTGTCCAAAGTACTAGGATTTATTACGGCTATAATGTTCTTATTAGCATTTTTGGCGCAAGACTCTTCGCTTAATCGACTCAGTTTATCTGAAAAGACTCGAATGTGACTCTCAGCACACTGATGTATTAATAGAATGATATTAATGACTCAAATACTGATTGATTTCTATTACAATGATCATGAGCCCAAAACCTATATTTCAACTACTTCAGAAAATCACGCAAATAAGGTGTGCTGTGGCGAGTTAGAATCAGTTCTGCTTGCTGTTGAACTGACGCTGAACTGTATGAATAAGGAACGACTGATTTCGAATGTAGTTGAAAGTAAAGTAAGATATTTCACTTTGATATGTAGTGAAGTTAAAGTAAAAGTCTCCCAGAATGGAAATACTTCAGCAAAGTACAGATACGTGAAAAATCTACTTAAGTAACTTCCTTACTGTCCACTACTGTACAATAG
Source organism: Silurus glanis (assembly GCA_014706435.1). Classification (NCBI taxonomy): domain Eukaryota; kingdom Metazoa; phylum Chordata; class Actinopteri; order Siluriformes; family Siluridae; genus Silurus; species Silurus glanis. Next base: position 531,555 of record JAAIIK010000272.1, read on the forward strand.
TAACCCCTGTGTTCTGTGGTGCAAAAAAGTGTTGGGAAGCCCTGATTTAAGGGATCTAAGTGATCGGGGTAAACGTGACAAGACGTAATGTTAATTTAATACTGTATACAGATCCACACAAACCTTCACCTTCTGTTTGTACAGGTTTGATGTCTTTATAACCGTATAACCACATTTCCTTAAGGCTGTAGAATCCAGCATGATTGCCAGTAGGTGGCAGGATTGCACCATGACCTAAGGGCGTGTAAAAAGGATAAACTGGCGTATCACTTCTATTGTAACTGATACCCACACATTTGTTATCACAATGGTGTATTCCTAAATTACACCATTGAGTAGTTTGGGATGTGTGTGTTTTGTAGATGACGTGTCTGTTTCCGGGTTTAAAGTCCCTTTAAATGATCCGAGCGTCGCCGAGCGGGCCGTCGAGGTGATGCCAGAGGATGGAGACGGTGCCCAGTCACCCGAAGCAGTCAGCGCCACCTCACAGAGTACTGACGAACATGCCAAAGATCTGGTACTGCCCCTTCTTTTTGCTTTTAACCCCTAAACTTCTCTATTGCTACCATGTTTTTGTCATAGTTTCGTTTTTTCATCATGTATAGTATTTAATGCAATTTGTGTGTGTGTGTGTGCGCGCGCACACGTCCACATCCATGCACCAATGCAGGTGTCAGTGCTGGTCCTGAAGGTGCACTCGGTTCGCGCCTCTCTGAATGTGAGGGGTGATAACACTACTGTAGCTCTGGAGGTGGGGCAGGTCCGCACCAATCAGCTTGGCAACGTCAGTCTACGCCAGTATCTTAGCAACCACAGTCTTGGTAAGACCACATCAATAGGTCCTCTGTGTGTGTGTGTGTGTGTGTGTGTGTGTGTGTGTGTGTGTGTGTGTTCGTTCAAATCTTGATTAAAAATGTGTACATGTTACTGTGCATTCCTTTAGGTTTTGTCCGTTTCACACCACTAATTACTGCTGAGAGCAGTGAAGGTAGGATGGTGTGTGTGTGTGTGTGTTTTTTTTTGTTTTGAGTTTTATATTTCAACACTATCTTGCTATTGTATATCCAAAAATACAGCCATCTGTACCAATGCTGCATTTTTGTTGCATAGCAAAACTTTTTCAGAGGAACTCGTTGTTCCTGAACCTCAAAATCTGACAATTGTTAGATAAAGGAAACTGTTAAGCCCCAGCAAGGAAAAGACAATTCACTCAGAATGTCCATGATTGAGAACATCATCAAGGCTTTACAACAGGGACGGATCCCTCAAACTTTATTCTGTGAGGGCCACATCATTTTTTCTTTTTTTTTAAAGGGGGGGCGGGTCGGTCTGTAACAGAAAGTGACATGGCCCGGAGTGACTACAAGTATTGTTGTGGAGATTTTATAATGATTTTAAATGTATTTATTAAGCATCTTAATGCTAGATTAGTTTATTATTTATTTCTGCACTATACACATAAATTGTAAAGAGTAGGGGTGTAACGATACACTCAGCTCACGATTCGATAAGATATTATCTTCACGATATTTAAAAAAATGTAACTGGAATTTAAATAAAGGATTTATTTCCTTCCAAAACTAACAATTTTCAATAACTTTCTTTGTTGTACATACAACTTAAAGAATTGAAAACATTTCAAGGTTTAAACTGAAGCTTCTGAGGGTAAATGAACATTTACCTACAGAATTATTTTTTAATCAAGATAAAGCTGAAATTTGGGGGAAGTAAAGGTGAAAAAATGAGTATGTTTAAAAACGAAGTATGTTTAAAAACATATTTAGTCTTTGTTTAGGGTACTTACAGTTTTTTTGCCAAAAAAAAAAACTGAATATCCAAATTTTCATACACAGATTATCAAACCATTAGTAATGCAGACATACCTTTTGTAACTGGTTTAATTTGTTCTTAAAATGGTGGAAAACCTCTTCGCATTGATCAGGAATTAGGTGGGGCAACAATCTAAATCGGAGGTCCAAGGTAGTACTCTCTAGAAGATAATCTGTACCTGTATGTATCTGGCTGAGTGGTTGAGAAGGATGGCCGCCTTCATGTTAGCTATAGTTGTGGTGTCCTTCTCGTCCAGTGTCATGTTCTGTCCGTCATAGATTTTAAGGTCACAATGAGTGACGCTGTGGCGCTCTTTTCATTATAGAGCATTTTTCAGCGGTTTAAGTAGGTTTACTATTTCTTCGGGATCACTGATGTCTGCGCTGTCAAGGTTGCCGTTATAGTCGCTAGCGCTCCAGCATATCCATCGTTTCTCTGAATGCACATGCGACGCAGGTGGTACGTAGCTCGGGTGTAAGCAGCTCAGCCAATTCGATAAAACAGACGTCATATCATAAAAAAACATTATAACTCCACAATGCATACAGTGCCTTTTTTGCTTCACGATAAATCGTTACACCCCTAGTAAAGAGCATTCTTTTTCAAGCAATAGCTCGCCTATTAAAAGAGCATTATTAATATCATATTGAAATTTTTCATATTCATTGCTTTTAAAACCAAAACATTTACTTATGCATATGGTTAGTGGGTGAATCTAACCACACTTATCATTATACAGTTATCTTTTTATTGATACCGAAAACATAAACTTTCCATTCATTTGTTGTTGTTGTTGTTTTCATGTGACATTTTCATGCTTTTTTCATTTAAATCTGACCAAATTGTGGGTAGGTTGTTCCCATTGCTGTGTAACTTTCCAGACAATTAAGAAACAAAAAGAACAATAATTTACAGTTAGGTAATAATAGAATGAAGATACATTTATAAACTTTCATTTCCTGGTCATCCTGGTCATCAGACCTTGTCAGGCAAATATATTTTTGTTTATAGATAATTATAAATCTTTATTGTGAAATATCTGGAAAACTTTAGCCAACCAGCACCTTTATCACCAGTTTTCTAATTCATCTAATTAAAATGTAAGAGAGCACATTTTATCTCGGCAGTCGATAATTTCCTAAAATTTGTAGACCAGTGTAACCAATCAATCAACCGGCAAAAATGGATACTGGATAAAACACACACTCTATGTAAAATAGTACAGAACTTTATTACCAAAAAAAATTGAAAGTACTGAATCATGAAAATGTATCAAAAGGAATAAATCTGAATATATTAATTAATTAATAGAATTATACAATTAATTAATAAATTATCAATAATTAACATAATAGCGCTCTCCATGCAGTGTGTAGTCTCACATATAAAAACAAACAGCACGTGGTGTTGGTGATTTGTTTCTAGAGGCCGCGTTTTCTCGACTTTTATTAATAGCTAAGGGACATTTCAGTTTGAAAGCCAACCTTCATAATCAAATACAGAAAAAACATGTGTAAAACATATATTTAAAATATGTCTCTGGCATTGTTCCAAACGTTCCAAATGTGTGTTTAGTTTGGGGACCTCTGATTTATAAAGAGTGTAAAGTTTGTGTGGAAATTATAAGGGATTGGATGCAACAATAGAAAAAGTGTCTTAAAATTTGCCCTCTGTTGGTGGTGCAAGAAATAGTCCCGGACAAACAATTAAATTTCGGGGCTCCATCCTTTGAAAAGAGCAAATCAGCAGCAGAAATGCCCTCTTAGATGTGTTTTACTTCTGCTCAGTTGCTCCACACCATTAGGTTGATAAGCAAGAGAAGGATTCAAATGAGACTATCCATATTTTATCTGTTAGACCGGTAGATTGGTAACCTGAGGACATTAATAACATGAGTAGTCATGTTATTAATTGTTGAGAAAATGTGGAAGTTTGGGAAGACCTCACTAAAAATGCTTCCTTCAGATTCCTTGGCTGTAGAGAGCTTAGCCAGAGAGAGTAGATAAATGGATTGAGAAACGGTCAGTAACGACAATATGCTACCTGTTAAGAGAGGAATTTGAGTTGTGTCTAGTTGAGTTGAAGATCCTTGATAAAGTCAAGCGAGGGACGGGATCCTGGACGATGTACGCTTCAGGTCAAATGTTTAGGGCCATTCGAAAATGATTTAGAAAGAAAGTGTATGTTTTAAAACAAATTAAAGCAGAATTACATTGATGAAAAGTTGCCACACCAAGCTGCCATTACTGGGCCCTTGAGTAAGGCCCTTAACCCCATAGCAGCTCAGTTGTATGAATGAGAATTCAGAGATAAGTAGCTCTGGATAAGGGCATCTGCTTAATGCCATTAATGTAACCGTGGAGTGTATTGGTGTGCTGCTAAAACACTGTTTTACTTCTGGAAAGCTTGAGCTGCAGTATGAGAGAGAGTTGGCTTTTTCCTGGAAGAGGAACCTAAATTTTCTTATAAATCTCCAATAGGTATTTGTGAAGTCCAGGAATCTTTGTAGTTCCCGTAACCCATGGTATATGACTGCAAACAGAACGCCATAGCTTCCACTTCCATCTCAGTTTCCTGTTAATCCAGTATGAAACCCAGAAACTTGGTACAAGCTCGATGCAACTCTCATTTGTACATGACTTGCATTGGAGATCCTGGAGAAGTTTAGATGGTATGCACAAACGCAGATTGGTCCAAGAATCATTCGATTGCCACCTTAATGTGCTTAGAACTATTGAGGAACGTTCAACGGACCATTTCATATTCATGGGGTCCAAACGTAGTTATGAAGGAAGTCTTCTATCTGTCATTTTCACAAATATAAATGAGGTTGCATGCAGTATGGAAGTCTCAATTTGCATAGTTAGACCTCGGCTGAACACAGTCTTTTGTGTCCACACACACACACACACACACACACACACACACACACACACACACTTCTGTACTGAAATTCTGCCTTTTGCCAGACTGGATTTTCTTAAATGATTCTCCTCCGTGCTGCCATTTCTCTCCACACTTTGAGTGGAAAATTACACACTGGTAGCACTATGTATTAAAGTAGCATGAAAGAAAATACACTTTATGGAAATGAATGGAATGAATTTTTCTTACTAATAAGTGTAATTTCACCAATCTGAAAAATAAAGAGGGACTCACAGTTCCACATGTCTGTCCACAAACCAGCAATTATTATTTTACCTTAAAAAAGCTACCAGTGTATCAACACCTCTGATTTCACATCACCTTGCCTTGCTTTTGAGTTGACTGACTTGTGTGTGTATATGTATGACACAATCTTTAAATTGTACCTCTGTAAACCACCACAATAGGTTTGATTGAATGATTGAGATTCGGACTTTCAGCGTTAATTCAACAAAATAACAAAATATTGCAGTGTTTTGGAATTTCTGACATTTTTATGTCATCCCTCCATTATTACTGGTGCAAAAGTAGTTTGACTATGAGTTCTTTGATTATAAGTAATTAATATAACTCTAAGAATTATAATTCCTCTAATGCAAATCCTTTGCTCGCAACAACCACCCAAAATCTGGAACCATCCCATGAACAATCACCAAATGCTGATTTTCCTCCCTTTGAAAATTTACTGCAGCTGCCTTCAGTTGCTGCTGTACGTGCCCATGCCTTCGGTAGGCTTTGGATCGTAAACCCTTCCTTTCCTTCGCCATATTCTTCCTTATGTTCCTCTTGGATTCCTGTCTCCAAGGAATCTTGTAACACAATTTGTCATGAAATAAAGAGGAAACAAGCCACACCAAACTCAAGCGTCTTTGCTGAGTTCCACTGGTCATACAGGTCATCAGAACAAAGTGGTATGTAGCTTTAATGTTAGCTAGCTAGTAATAATTAAAAATTATTTTTAAAGTGTAGCCTATGGTAGGTAGCATAAATGGTCGCTGACAGAACTGACACTTTAGCTAATTAGGTTGCGAGCTAATTACTGTTAAATCTTGACAAATTCTTAGCCTTTGCAACTGGTATTTAGTCAAGAATTTAATCTCATAGATTTGTGTAAATGAATCGTTATTTAATGTTTTAATCAATGTTTTATTCATGTCGTAGGCTAAGTAAAAAGATGGCAATGTCCTTGCAAATAGATGGATTTAAAATCCTGTCTGTGGCTGTTTTTTGTTTGCTCGGTGTCAGCAGTCTGTTTTCCGCTGATTATAGGTTATAGAAATTCAGCTTTTTAATCAGTGTATGTCAGGGAAAAGTCTGGATATTTGCCTTAGAATGGAAACAATGTAATGGTTTTCATTGATATAGCCTGGAGGTCAAACTATTAATCGGCATCGATAGTTGATTGATTAAACTAGCCGCAAAAATCCATACCTAGTTTTTCCGGGTCACGTTATACAGTATAAGAGCGGCCTCCAGAGGCCGATCACATGTTCTGTAGATCATTCCCAACCTTATTTGAAATAAGGTAATAAGATTTTTTCAAGTAAGACTTGAAAAAAAAAAAAATGATTAGCACATCTTATTTAACCTCATATAAAGATCTTGTTTCAAATGACATTCAACAATCCATTTCTTACAGGAACAACGAAATTAAATTTTGATTCAACTGTGTAAGTCAAATTCTGCCAGGGTCACGTCAGCATTTCTGTCAAACTTTATTGGCTTATATCTAATAGTTATACAGTAAACCACATAAAATATGACAAATGTTTAACCTACATATACTCTAGATCAGAAATGCCCAAACTTGGAGCCAAAGGTGGCCCGTGGTGACCTTTAATTTGGGCCACTACAGACAAAGAGGGGAAAAGGGACAAAAATAGCATTGACACAGATCTTTATTACTAATTTAACATAACATTTCCGTTTTATTTTTTTAACAGCGTAAACTGAAAGGTAATACAGAGCTGTGAGTCTGACACACTGCTTGCTCATCGGGGACCAATACACATAATTCCCGATTCTGTAAAGCTGCCTTGAGACAATGTGCATTCGGAAACGTGATATAGAAATGAACAATAAGGTGAAGCTTCATGCCTTTCATTAGAGGTCAATGATATTACAGGCGTATGGCTGTCCTGCTTTTAGCTTGAATAGCTAAATTAGGCATTGAACTCGGTATTGTACTATAAATGGGGTTGTTTCTGTGTTTTAATTATACTTAAAAAAAATTATACAGTGTTTTAATTCAACTATTTAGTTTAATTGCACTAAAATAACTTTGAAAATAAAACATTAGTGAAGCAGATTATAGAGTCATGCTTTCTATTTATTTATTTATTTATTTATTTATATTATATTAGACTATTTGTTTTTTTGAATGTTATGAACTTATAAATGTGGAGAACATGCCAGCTTTCGATTGATATAATGCAACATTTACCTTCAAATCAGATTTTTGGCCCTTCATTAAATAAAAAAAACCCTGTAAAATTGCACTGAATTTTATTACAAAAATAAAAGTAATTTTAATGCTCTGGACTTTAAGACATTCAAAGTTGGCCAGTTTAAGCATGACTGTTTTATGTGAAATGGTAACACTACAGTAAGATTCCTTATGTAACATGAACTGAAGTTAATAAATTCTTTAGAAGTATTGTTTATTGTTTGTTAACTTCAACAATTTTTACATTTTATCTGTTAACTTTAGTAAATACACTGTACATGAATGAGGTTCAGCACGTGCAGTCTCTGGTGTCAAATCAAACAGCACGTGGTGTCATTGATTCACCTCTAGAGGCCGCTCTCGTACTGTATAATGACAGCGGAGCCTCTCAGCTGCTCCAGCAGCAGACGCAACCTGGAAAAACTAACAGTATGGATTTTTGCTGATAGACAATAGTTCCAGCAATCAACTATCTGTGCCGATTAATCGCCAAAACTGATGAACCATTCAAACTCTAAGTCAGACAGCATTTGATGATTCGCTTATTCAAATGTCTTTGCTTCCCATTCTGCATTTTTAATTGCTAATGACTAGCTGTTGATGGTTTAACTGATTTGTATTTATGGTGTGTGTGTGTGTGTGTGTCAGGCTCAGGTTCAGATCCCAAGCCCTGCAGTAACCAGCTGGATCCAGCGGTTCGACTCCGGCTGGAGAGTGGGCCGAAAGCAGCTGCTCGCTCTCCTCTGGCTGAACACAACGGCTTCCTGCAGTGCCAGCTGCAGGACATCAGCACTGACTTCCTCATGACGTACCTGCGAAATCTCGCCATCTTCCTTGACGATGATGCCACCTCTCACGTCCTCCCAATGGAGATCACCATCCGAGATACGCACATTAACCTCAAGGTATGTACGCTGAGCCACGTGGAAACCTGGTTTTATTAGAACAGCTTGAAATAAAGCCATGCCTCTGATGATGCCTTGCTTGTGTGATGTAGGATGACGGTCCACGGGACGGCCCTTCAGATCCGGATCCCCACCCCATGTCCCTGCATATCCACAATCTTCTTGTCCTGCGCAGAGATGATGGCTCCTTCCACATTGGAGGTTACATTTCTTCATTTGGCAGACACTTCCTTTTCCCCAAGCCACCTACAATTTAGTTGAGAAGATGAGGTTTAAGGGGCTAAGAGCCCAACAGTGACATTTATCTATACAAGGCTTTAAACTAATCAGTACAATTTTCTATTCAGTAATCCATAGCGCTGTCCTCTGAGCCAGTGCTGAACTTGTCTATGATTTTTCATCAAACTTTCTTTGCTTCTTTTCTCTTTCCTAAATGTAATATTTCCATTTATTGATCCATTTCCATGCTGCTATTTATATCTTTATGAAGAAATCTCTTTCTGTTGGTGACTTATGTGGATCGGTGTTCTGTCCCCTTCTTTTTTACTGTACAGTTGAGCATGATGCAGAGGTAGAGCCTCAGAAGGCAGAGTCCGTTCCTGACAGCAGCAATATTTCTGCCGCTGAGGTGCACGTGGCCCCTGAGGTGCATGTGGGTCAGGAACCGAAAGCCACCCAAACTGCTCCTCTGTCACCCACAAGCCCTGTCTCCACCGACAGAGAAAAGGTACAGAGTTTGTTAAAGTACTGTAACCTATTAGAATCAGGTGAAAGATCTAAAAGAAATTTAAATGCAGCACTGTTTTTTTTGGCAATACATGAAAAGCTCTGTGTTGAACAGAGTTATTGTGATCTGACTAACACCTAATGACAGACCAGTTGATTTCACATGTAGGCCTTAAACCTGGATCAATCCACCTCTTAATCCCATCATTATGAGGCCACGTCTATAAAAAGCATCAATATTATAGAGAAACACAGTAGAACAGAGCGCTGCATCACACACAGGAATCTCATACAGTCAGAATGAATCTCATTGCAAGTTGCCAGTCTAAAAATGTACTCAAGTGAAAGTAAAAAGTAGCTCATTTAAAATTTATTTTTCGAGTAAATTTTTTCTAACATCGGGGGTGGGGATTCTAGTGTAGTTCAAAAAAGACAAGGGAATATAAATCTCAAACTAGTTGTATTTAAGAAAAAAAACATTACAGTCCATGACTTGAGTTTAATGTGAGTTAACTCCTGTTATAATGACGTTTATGATAATGAGAGAAATCACAAATGCAGATTCAGAATCGACAGCGAGCGCACACAACTTTCGTATCGACTGCATTTCTATTTTTTTACCACGTAACAGATATGATTTTAAAATGTAGGCAAGTACAATACTTCAAACAAAACATACTTGCGTAAAAACTTTTAATTACACATTTTAAAAACTTTAAAAAGTAGAAGTACACAAAAAAAAATTTGAGTAAAATGTAATTTGTTACTTTCCACCTCTGACTTTTATTAACCTGTAACGAAGTGCAGTATCCAATGTCTTGCTCATTCACGCGTTCGTTTTGCGCTCTCTGGCTTTGTTGTGTCCGCAGATGCTGATGGAGGAGAACGAGTGTTTGAAACTGGAACTCTCCAGAACCAAAATGGCGCTCGCTGAGGTCCAGATGGAGAAAGACTCCCTGTTGCACCATATAAAGAACATCAAACTGAACAGCTAGGCTAAAGCTTGGTGTGCAGAAACATGAAGATACTCTAAAAAAAAAAAAAAAAAAAAAAAAAAAAAAAAACACCTGTCTGTCTTCTTCCTTCCATTCATCTTTCCCTTTATTGTCTCTTAGGATGAACCGCCCATATTCTTTGCTTTTCTTACTTTTTCTCTCTGGGGGGTGTATTCGCCCAGGCGAGTGTGTGTCTGCGTGTCTGTGTTCGCACATCTGTTCTCACGGGATGTTCTTGTCAGAAGAAAAAAAAATCACGAACGATGAATTGACTTTGAATGTCATATTTTGAATAGAATGTCTTAAAACAAACGACAATTTGCACAACACCGAGCTCTATATAACAAAATGTATATATGAATAGCTGGTTAGCAATTACGAGAATGTGTTTGTGTGTACAGTCTGCATAAAGAATGTTTTGTAAAGAGTTTTGAATGGCCCGGTCTTTGGCTAATTTTTGTGTGTGTGTGTGTGTGTGTATAAAAATGTGTGAGGGATTTTATATTGTTTTATTACCTAAAAAAAAATTTCATAATTGCTTTATTCCATGCACACTACAATAACTTCCATAACGCGAGATTGCGCGTAGCTATTGTGTAAACGGCGTGTTCCTAAATGTAGAAGTAGGAAGCTGGTGTGTTTCTGCATAGAAGATCTCTCTGGTATAGGTGTGTGTGTGTGTGTGAGAGTGTGTGAACGCATTACCATTGGTTGTGTTATAGTTAGTTTTTTATGAACTGAAGTGCTGCACAGTGTTTGCAGTTGCGGTGCTGCTTGAGCCTTGTGTCATTCTCTGTGGAGATTTTCACAATCAGACCGTTGTGTTATGATGGGCTATTATTTCTAGCATTTAATTTCATACAAAAAACAGACTCGCTCAAGTGATTATTATTTTTTTTTTTTAAAGCAGAACAACATTTTTCACTGTTGTAAGGATGACATTTGCCGAAACCAAATTTAGTTTAGTTTAATTCATTGCTTTGTTGTTTTTTGTGTATTTTTGAGAAGAGGGCGTCGGCCGTGTGTTTGTCCGTGCCGTAATTTGTGTATTAAATGCTTCTTAGTTCAGACCAAAGCAATTCTTGGTCATCACCACGACTCATCACGGCCTGTCCATCGATCTGAACGAGATCCACCCTAAGCCTGAGAACTTCATACACAAAACAATTTACTGATGAAAAGAAAAAAAAAAAATCGAATAATTTATTATGAAAAAGCTGCTGGAACAAATTCACTCGAATCTTTATAGAATGTGGCTACATGTGTTTCAGAAATCTATATACATACCTGCCTTTTCTTCTGTGATTAAAGATGCAATAAGTGAAATGTAAGCGATTTTTGGCAGATTTTGGATTTTTTTAAAAGCTCAAATAAACAGTTTGTAGTGATGTTATTCGGCTTCGAGTGTCTGTTTTTTGTTTTATATATATATATATATATATATATATATATATTCATGGTTCGGTACTGTACATACCTCGTTTTTTTTAACCACAGTTCGGTTGAATTTCGGTACAGTTTAGAGGGAAGAAATGCAAAACATAAAATTGCTTGTCATTTTTTATTAACACAGTTTATTAGTATTAACATTTATGAACATCAACGGTTTACATTTTTAATACTATTTTAAATAAAATGCCTGCTTGGTTAAATAATATATAAAAATATTTTATGAAAATAGAATAATTCAAATGATTGCCATACACTTTTATATTAATCAAATTGAGTAATCAATTCAATTAGCACAAAAATTTTATTGATCAAATAAAATTAAATAAATGAAAAAATGTAAAAGTTTACATTTGTTAGAACCTTTTTGGGTACTAGAGTCTACTCAACTACTTAATCTACTTATTTCAGCATACTTAAACAAATGTCCTAATTCCTTCCATTCTTCATTCATTCACTCAATCGATATGCGGAATTGTCAGGATTTTCTCCTTTTAAAAGAAATTCTTGAAGATAGACATAAAACGCTAAATAATCCATAGCGCGAGCTTTAGCTGCTAGCTACTTCCTGGTTAGCATCTAATGCTAGCGCTATAGATTCTTTAAAGTTCTCATGTATGTGCAAAACAAATCTTATTTCCAGAACATAGTGAGTAGCCACAGAGGGAAAGCAACAGGAACTGTAACATAATTCTTAAAGGAGTCATTTACAATTTCAATCGAATTACTGAAATAAATTAACTTTTCCACGACATTCTAATTTATTGAGATGCACCTGTACAGTGTATTCAGACTCCCTTCGTTTTTTTCCCCAATGTTGTTATGTTGCAGCCTCAATGATGCTACAATCATTCCAATAGGTTCTTTTTTTTCACAAATGTACCCTCAGTTCCCCATAATGACAAAGTGACAAAATTCTACAAATGTATACATTTTTAACAATAATAAACCTGAAATATCGCATGTACATTAGTATTCAGACTCTTTGCAACAACACATGAAAATAAGCTTAGTTGCCTCCTGTTTATCCTGATCATTGCTGAGATGTTTTTACACCTTGACTGAAGTGTACCTGTGGAAAAGGTTATTGATTGATTTGGTAAGGCACACACCTCTTTATAGAAGTCCTCACAGCTGACAATGCAGGTCAGAGCTAAAAACCAAGCCATGAGGTCAAAGTATCTGGCTGCAGAGCTCAGAGACAGGCTTGTTGCAGATCTGGGGAAGGCCACAAAAGATGATTCCAAAGAGCTGGTCAATTGGACAAACTGAGCAATCAGGGAAGAAGAGCCTTAGTCAGAGAAGTGACCAAGAACCTGCTGGTCACTCAGCTCTGGAGATCCTGTGTGGAGATGGGACAAAGTTCCAGAAGGACAACCTTCACTGCAGCCTTCCACTGATCTGGACTTTATAGCAGAGTGGCCATTAAGTCACTAAACCCATGGAATGCCACTTGTGGAATAAGATTTTCTGGTCTGCTTAAACAAAGATTGAACTGTTTCTCCTCAATTCTAAACGTTATGTCTGGAGGAAACCAGGCACTGCAGCGAAGTACAGAGATCTCCTCAATAAAAAACTGTTCCACAGAGCTCAGGGCCTCAGTCTAGGGCTAAGTTTCACCTTCCTAAAGACAGAAGTGACGGTGAATGTCCTAGAGTGGCCCAGCCAGAGTCCTGACTTCAACCCTATTAAACATCTATGGAGAGACTTGAAAGTTGCTGTCCATCGATGCTCCCCATCCAACTCGAGAGGATTTGCCCTGAAGAATGGCAGAAAGCTTGTTGTTTAAAACCCAAAAAGTAATTTACATTTACATTTGTGGCATTTAGCAGATGCCTTTATGCAGAGCAATGTGCAAAAGTGCTTTGAGTCTCTAGCAACGAATAAATCTAGTTTGGTATGCTAGATTACAAATTTAAGATAAATCATCCTACAACAACTCAAATATGGAAATGTCAAAGGAGCTTCGACTAAGTAACAACATTGCCTGCAACATAATTGAAAAATGTGTAGGAGGTCTGAATACTTCCTGAATGCTCTGTATTTCAAGTATACATCATCAAGAAAAGCAAAAAATAGCAATTGAGAATGCAGAAGTTGCATTGCAATATGAAAACTTACAATGTGGTATTTACCACAAGAGAAGTTTACTAAAGAGCAACCAAAGTCCAGGGGTAATGTTTATACCTAAAGCACAGTTTTGTGATGGTAAGATTATTAAACATGGCAAAAAAGATCAAGGCAAAAGGACACTAAAGAACATTATTGAACTTAAATGAACTGATGTTCTGATGAGCTGTTTAAAAATCACTTCTCTTCCAGCAAACATGAGTTCAAAGGGGGGTCTACCAAATGCCAGAAATGTAAAAGTCCTTTGGGGTCCAGTTATCGGTGTGAAAATCATGGTTATTATATAATGGGTACCAAACCCTACACTCAGCCTGAAGTGGGTCCATATTGTGTACCAGCAGGGACCATAATATGGGGCCACTACAGGCTTCCCAATTGGGGCCCATGGATTAACAACTTAATGCTTTTTCTTAAACAGAACCAAACAATAAACACAGAAGAACATAGAAGAACATTAGAACACAATAAGCAGGAATCAGTTTCATTTACAATTATGGCAGATGTTAAGGGCCTTGATCAAGTGCCCAGCAGTGGCAGCTTGGTAGTGCTGCGGTTTGAACTTGTGAACTTCTGAACCAAAGTTTTAACCAATGAGCTACCACCTCCCTCCTGTAGATATCTCCTGTCTCTCTTGTGGTCCTTCTGTTCCTTTTATATCTAGAATTGCAAAGCCACCTTTGAATTAAAGCTTCCATTTTAAATTTCAAATGGTATCCAAATGGTAGGGATGTGCATCTCCATCACTGAGGCTGATGCAATTCGCATCTTGATGCATAGATGAATTTATAGCCCAGCATTACCGTCAGAAGAAAATAGCAATATAAATGTGAAATACAAAGCAAGTGTTATCCTGATGCAAAGGGCTTAATTTTCACTCCAAATACCTGCTCCAATTGTGAGCTGTTGTGGTGCCATGTTTCACTGTAAGAAAGTGTTTTTGCATCAATTATAAAAACTGACCAGAGTAACATTGAGCAATACTCTCCAGCCTAAAGAACACACTTTAAAAAATTATCTGAATTTAATAAAAGACTAATATAAACCTAACTCAAGTTGTATAACAAAAAACTGCCCACAGAAAACCCTCATGGGGCGCAAATGTGCAATGCTACAGGGTTTTCAATGCTAGACTGGCCCACACTTTCCCACAGTGGGCCTGCACAGGCATGTTTCCTACACATGTAGTTTTTCTAAGTGATGTGCAAATGAATATATTTGAATAGGCTATCCTTTCCCTGTACATCGGAACGATTGGAGATCACAAAACAAGCGCCTTTATTCCAATATATCTGTTTTATCAGAAGTGATATCGCTATATACGTCATTTTTCACACTTCCAGAATCTACATACATAATGTCTCTTGGATGTGCATCTCCATTACTGAGGCTGATGCAATTCGCATTTCGTTACAATGGGCAGGCAATATATGGAGTGAGAAGCTTGTGGAAGGCTACAACAAGAGTTCGGTTTAAGTTCAAGCGATTAAAAGGCAACAACAAATCTTTATTTTATGCCCTAATTGACTCAAAATATCCCTGCAACTACCAACACCCTAAGAACAACCTGGGAGAACAAATCAACCACCTATCCACACCCTAACAAAATACCAAAGCAACTGCTTACCATAACCTAGCGACTATGTAGCAACATGCTAGAAACCAACTGGAATATCATAGCAATCATCTAGCAACAGCTTTATCGTAGCAACCATTTAGCAAAGCCATGACAATCATATGGATTGATCAATCACCAAGCAACAATATGAAATACCACAGCAACCATCTTGCAACCAACGGAATACTATATCCGCTACATAGCAACACCCTAGCTAACATCTGGATTAACATCCTTCAGCATTTTCACAGGTCAGAGAATGGGTGCTTGTACTTGTATCTGAGATTCAATAAAAACCACCTACCTATACAACTTCCTTAGCACCATACAGTACTAGCACCCATTTGGAATATTGAAGAATTTACCTAGCAACATTCTTGAAAGCAATCTGGAATACCATAACTGTCACCTAGCAACCACTTAACAACACCATAGCAAGCACTTAAAATGCAGTAGCAACAGCCAAGCAACCAACTGAAAAATACCACAGAAAATTAGCAACCACCTGGTACACAAGAGCAACTGCTAGCAACCAAACGACATCATTTACCCCTAGCAACAACTCGGAATAAGATGGGAACCACCTATCTGGAGCTCTAGATCATCTTTTTTTAATATCATCTTTGCTTTCCCACCTATCTATCATGGTAACCATGGTGCTTGGAAATTGCTAATAAGGTGGTGGACATAGTCGAGAAGGTAGCAACCTTCTCGACTATGTCCACCACCTTATTATCAATTGCCAAGCACCATCTTAACGATCACGTCAAATGTTAAGCACGTAATAACATTTGACTATAATGTGTTAACCTTTTAAAATAATTCTTTCCATCTTTAACATTCATTCATTCATTCATTCATTTCACGTTGACCTTCTGGTCCTTTCTGTAGACTTTCCCATTGGATTTCATTTCCAGCGAATGCATTGCAATCAAGCGCTAATGCTTTTAAATTGTGGTGTACAAACATGTTTTCCATGTCTGGGCGTCCAAAGACGCTGAGAAACAGGGAAAGTCCGAGATTCTCCTTCCTGGATTTTCAGCCCTGGAAAAAAAAAAAAAAAAACATTATGGAAGGTCTGAAGGTTTCCACTAGAAATAACCATTACAATCCATCAACTTTAAAAACCACTACCAAAAGGTATCTAAATGGTAGGAATGTGCATCTCCATCACTGAGGCTGATGCAATTCGCATCTCGATGCATAAATGATTTTATAGGAGAAATCAATCTACATATCAAATATGGGTCACTTTCTAAATAATAAAAGTAAAGAATGTCTCAAAAAATTATAATAAAAAATAAGTTTTTTACCAATGCATACATGTTAAAAACGATGCATCACCATGGAAACGCCAACTTGTGTATCCGATGCACACTTTTTTAAATCGATGCATCACAACGTTAACTTTTATTACCATCCCTAATATATATGATGTAGTGCCTTTATGTGGATCAGTAAATCAATATAATAAAAAAAAAGAAAAATTGTAGAAACTGGGAGAATCTCAATGCTTCATTACACCATTATGGTCCTTATCAATGTCCAGTAGATACCAGCATGTGGTCTACAAGTTCCAGAGGGGTTTTATGACTCAATAATGACATGTCGAATGTAATGACATGTTTCTATTCAAACCAATAAACTGCCTGTAGTAACTTTACAATTTTTGAGCGGGCAGATAAAGCGAGGTTTCCCAGTGGATAAGATGTTGGATTTCTGACCGAAATGTCATGGGTTGAAATTCCAGCACCACCAAGCTGGGCCCTTGAGCAAGGTCATCAACTGCTCAGCTGTATAACTAAGATGTCCAGATAATTTGCTTGGGATAAGAGCCAGACGCTACATGCTATAAATGAAAGATCATTTCTGTAACAGTGCCCCCTGTGGGTCAGCAGAAACATAGCAACGTTCACAAGATTAATGATGTTACAAATGATCTTGTTTTCCAGCTGCATTTTTTATGGACCACAAACTGCTTTGCATCCGGTTTATAAAAAGGTCACTGGGTTCTCCTAACAGAGATTCATCTCGCTCTCTTCTGTCTTTGGTCGCAGAAGTTTGTGGGGCAGAAAGCGTTCTGTTTCTTGGTGGTTTGTGTGAAAGAATGCTGCTGTGCCGGGGGAGCTCTGGTGTAGTTTACTCCCACTGCAAAATACCAAACATCGCTTAAACAAGCTTTTGTCCCTGTGTGCATGTGCAAGACAAAGACTGGGGACGGAGCGAGGGAACGGCCGCAAAAGATCTGGCAAGATCAGCTTCTCACTGTCTCCTGGCAAAGACTGGAGCTCAGCGATTCTGCTCAACACCCTATGGGCCTACAACTGCCTCCCTCTCTCTCTCTTTTCTCTCTCTCTTTATCCTCTCTCTCTCTCTCTCTCTCTCTCTCTTCTCTCTCTCTTTATCCTCTCTCTCTCTCTCTCTCTCTCTGTCTCTTTATCCTCTCTCTCTCTCTCTCTTTTCTCTTTCTCTCTCTGTCTCTTTATCCTCTCTCTCTCTCTTTTCTATTTCTCTCTCTGTCTCTTTATCCTCTTTCTCTCTCTGTCTCTTTATCCTCTCTCTCTCTCTCTCTCTCTCTCTTTTCTCTCTCTCTCTCTTTATCCTCTCTCTCTCTCTTTTCTCTCTCTCTGTCTCTTTATCCTCTCTCTCTCTCTCTCACTCTCTTTTCTCTCTCTCTCTCTCTGTCTCTTTATCCTCTCTCTCTTTTCTCTTTCTCTCTCTGTCTCTTTACCCTCTCTCTCTCTCTCTCTCTTTTCTCTTTCTCTCTGTCTCTTTATCCTCTCTCTCTCTCTTTTCTCTTTCTCTCTCTGTCTCTTTATCTTCTCTCTCTTCTCTCTCTCTCATTTCTCTTTCTCTCTCTCTCTGTCTCTTTATCCTCTCTCTTTTCTCT
>JAAIIK010000272.1:569840-581981 GCA_014706435.1 Silurus glanis
TGTGTGTGTGTGTGTGTGTGTGTGTGTGTGTGTGTGTGTGTGTGTGTCTGTTTGTGTGTGTTTGAGGGTGTTTCTGTTCCAGATACACTGAGCTGTCTAACAGCTATACTGTAAACTATAGATTGATCCGCTGCCGATTTCTTGCAGAAAACTGAGTATGTTATACAGAATCCCTGATTGATTTCACGAAAAGCGTGAAAAATGTTTCCGTCTGCAGCATGTTGCAGCTTGTGTTGTGTTTCCTTTTCACTTGTTTTGTATCCTATGAGAACCTCCTGTCTGTCTTCCGAGCAACAAAACTTCCTTCTGCCTTGTTCACCATGCACACAAATAGTTTATATCATTTCATTTCATTTTCTCGAATGAGCTTAGTCCTAATAATTATTACGTTTAGGTACAGCCCTGACTGTAAAAAATTCCCAAACAGAGTGCTAACTAAATGCTAATGCTAGCAACGGCCAACTTGTAACCAGAGTTAAGAACAATTGGACCTTTCACCCAGCATTAGCATCATATGGACTAAACTCTACACTACTCTATGTGCTTCTTTTTGAACATCCTATAATCTCCACTCTTCTGGGAAGATGTTCCAGCCACATGGGTGTTAGTAAAGTCAGGTACTGGTGTAGGTGAGGTAAAAAGGCCTGGGGTGCAGTCAGCGTTCACATTTATCATGTTTAATAGGATAATTGGATTGGAGCTCTTTAGCAGGAGATCTTCCACATCTTCCAACTCATGTAAAGCAGATCTTAATAGATCTGTGAAAAGTAAAGTGAAGGGAAAATTCTGCATCCAAAGACATCCGATACAATTGTGTGTACAACTTTGTGCTAACAGTTTGAGGAAGAACTACATATGGCTGGTTAAATCTGGTGTCCCAATACTTTTGTAGAGTGTATAGTGTATGTAATATGATTGGACAATGGCATGTTTTACAATAATTTCATGAGCTCACTGTATTATAATAGGGTCATTTATGTAAAGTTGTCTTTGGGCAACATCAGGCAACCTAACATTCTTTTTTTTTATTTTATGAAGCACATTGGAGAAAAGAATAAAGAAATGCAAAGACAATTTATTATAAAATTCAACTAAACCTTGATCATACGTGAAATAACAAAGCTGAGAACCCAAACAGTCCATTTCTGAAATTTGTGCATAATTTTTTATATGCTTAAAAAAATGTCATACGAATCAGATTGATATATAGTGATTAGAGTGATTCCTTGGACTGAAATGAAATACTGGGGGGGGAAAAAATGAAATTCTCAAAACTACTTCACATCATGTTGTCACTTGCATCATAAAAGCAATTTCTTGTTGCTTTGAACAAATTGCAAAAAGCTTTTCTATATTCATTTCATCGATTGTGTACAAGTGTCCGCTGTTTTGTATATTATCGATAATTTATGTTCATGTCATCAAAATATATTATACTTGTCACCTGAATAACTCTAACCCAGAAAACATCTTGGCATCAGTTCATTTAAGGCAAAATGGTTAAACCAGTTGTCATCATTTGTGAAGACAATTGAAGACAGACAGCAAAACACAGAATTAAACAAAACATTCGGGAAATGAACAAACACTAGTACAGTACAGTAAAAGTGTGAATCCTGTTCTGTCTCTACAATCAAAATCTCACCTACAGTAATTTATTTCGGATTCTCCCATTAGGGGTCGCCACAGCGGATCCTCCTCATGTTTGATTTGGCACATGTTTTTTACGCTGGATGCCCTTCCTAACGCAACCCTCCCCAATTTATCCGGGCTTGGGACCGTCACTGAGAGTGGCTGGGGTCGGTTCCCTGACCGGGGATCGAACCCGGGCCGCAGCAGTGAGAGCGCCGCATCCTAACCACTAGACCACCAGGGAACCTAGAATCTCACATACAGTAATGTGTACATTTGTGCTTTTGAAATTCATAGATGCCGAACAGAAGAAATTCAGTCTTGTGCATTTTCAATCATTGGAATCCGAATCGCAGTTTAGATCAGAAACTCAAACTGAGATTGTGCACCATCACACTGACAACATGAAAAAACATTTTGACGATCTTGTTTGTGAACAATGACAAAAGGACGTGTTATTCTGATGGTAATGAGATCTTTATTGACAAATATTTACTTTTGAGAGATGAACGAAGAATTTTGAGAAAAGTACAGACTTCTGCAGGAAATCTATTGTGTGCTGCTGTTTGTACAAACTGTCTTGCGAAATGCACTTACTGGTGTGCAAATATTAATATTAAGAATAATTCTAGAAATGCTCCAAAGAAACTAAGAAAGACTGTAATGACAACTGGTTTAAACATTTTGCATTCAATGAACTGGTGAGAACCAGTATAATATATTTTGATCGAAATGACAAATGATAATGTAGAACACAGCATACAATTATACACTGAGAAAACGCCAAAACAACAACAACAAAAGGGGTTGGTAGCTTTGTGCGGTTAGCGCATTGGACTTTGGATCAGAAGGTTGTGAGTTCAAATCCAAGCCACACCAAGCTTCCATTCCTTGGCCCCTGCAAAAGGCCCTTAATGCCATAGTTGCTCACTTTTATGCAAGAAAAATGTCCAATGTCTGCTAAATGTAAAAAATAATCTGTTTGTGAATGCAGCTGTATTTACTGCACTTGCACACTGAGCGACGTTTCCTACACTAATTAACATGTTAATACGCAAAAGAATCACTCTCCTGCTTCACTGTTGCGAAGGAACCTTGATCTGTCTGCTCTGCAGATCGTCGGCTGATAATACCGTGTGCCTCCTATTGTTGGCTGATTCAAAAAAGAAAAAAAGATGATGCGAAGACGTTGACAAGCAAAAAAGCTGTTTGCTGCTCTTGCTGCCTGTTGAGGAGCTTTCTGTTGCTTTCTTAATTAGGAAATCAGCGTGCGGAAAAGAAAGTCTCGAGACAGCACTTCTGCACGGATCACCGTAATTAACCTGGGTGAAGAAGTGCACAGCTCGTTCAGACAGTTGAAGCCGATTTTCGACCCTCATCCTTACAACTCTGGAAGGCTCCATTTAATCCATATCCATTCACATGGGTTCTGAGCGTAGGGATCAAGCACTGACATTCAGAAGATGAATAGCAATCAGCGGGCACCTATCATCATCAGCGTGCACCTATCATCATCAGACTTTCTTGCTTAAGTATATTTTAATACTTTTTTTACTCATTCATTCTTTATTCTTTAGAAGTTTTTTGTCCCTCAAAGAAGAACTTGCAAGATGCTTATACAATTGTATACAATTGTAATAATAAAATCTGTAGCTCAGCTCCATAGAGAGGAGAGGATGAGTGCTTGGTGTGTTGGAGCACTGAGATAAGGAACTGTCAGCAGATGTGCTCCAAAGCTAGTTGTGACAATGCACCAGTGCAATTACAGAGTTCTGTATTGTCTCACATTGTCTGTATTGTCTTGTATTGTCTGTTTTTGTCTTGTATAGTCCAAGCTGAATGTATAGTTTTATTTATGTCTGTACTTTGCGAGTCACTAACAGCTGGAACCAAATTCCCTGTGTGTGTCAACACACTTGGCCAATAAACCTGTTTCTGATTCTGATTCTGTGGAAATGTGTACATCACACATCCAGCTAGACGATGATGTGGCTGGATTTTCATCTTGTTGTCAAAGCTTTAGGCTCACCTCAGAAGGTCAGAGTTAAGCCCCAGAACACAGCATAGCAGCAGGTAATATATGAATAAAGTTTGATCATCCGCCTAATGTGATGTTACAATGCAACACATGATTAATGGTTTGAGTGGTGGGACTAGTTTATAAGAGGTGGAGCTTAGTGGTTAAGGCATTACAAATGGCACAGTACACATGTAACTAACCCGGGTATTAACCCAGAACCCTGGTGCTACATAAAACAACATAGGGCTACATCAATGAAAACAGGAGAGAGACAGTATGAGACAGATACAAAGACAAATACAGACAAAATACAAAATAGCACCACCAGTAAACACCAACAGCAGCAATCAGGTTCATGTGCAAAACAGCATGTAAACAGTTATATAGTTATAATAAAATAATAATATAATATGGATGTGTGTGAATTGAAATGAGTATGAGTGTGTGTTAAGTTCACATTTGTAGCAGCTCAGTAACACACAGTTGAGTGAGTGTGTACATGTTAGTTTCAGTTCCAGTTCAGTTCTGTGTGTTCAGGAGTCTGATGGCTTGAGGAAAAAACTTTTGCACAGTCTGGATGTGAGGCCCGAATGTTTTTGGAACCTCTTTCCTGGTGGTAGGAGAGTGAAGAGTGTGTGTGAGGGGTGTGTGGGGTCGTCCACAATGCAATTAGCTTTGCGGATGCAGCGTGTGGTGTAAATATCCATGCTAGAGGGGAGAGAGACTCCGATAATCTTCTCAGCTGTCCTCTGTAGGGTCTTGCAATCTGAGACAGCGCAGTTCCCAAACCAGGCCATGATGCAGTTGTTCAGGATGCTCTCAATGGTCCCTCTGTAGAACGTGGTCAGGATTGGGGGAGATAGGCTTTCCTCAGCCTTCTTAGGAAGTAGAGAAAGCCTTCTTGGTGATTGAGCTGGTGTTGAGTGACCAGGTGAAGTTCTCTGCCAGATGAACACCAAGGAATTCTTTGCTCTAGAAGATCTCCACGGAGGATCCATCGATGATCACTGGAGAATGGCCACTCTGTGCTCTCCTAAAGTCAACGACCATCTCTTTGGTTTTGTCAATGTTCAGAGACAGGTTGTTGGCTCTACACCAGGTTGTTAGCTGTTGCACCTCCATACTGTATGCTCACTCGTTGTTCTTGCTGATGAGGGCCAACGCAGCCGTGTCATCGTTTAACTTGATGATGTGATTCGAGCTCTGTATTGCTACACAGTCGGGAGTCAGGAGATTGAACAGCAGTGGGCTGAGCACACAGCCATGAGGGGCCCCAGTGCTCAGTGTGGTGGTTCTTGAGATGCTGTTCCTGATCCGGACTGACTAAGGTCTCTCAGCTTCTCAGTCAGGTCCTGAGGGATGATTGTGTTGAATGCTGAACTAAAGTCTATGAACAGCTTTCCTACATATGTAACATTAGGTTCAGGGGCAATTATTTTTTCACATAGGGCCAGGCAATTGGATATTGTTTTTTAATAATAAATGAAATCATCATTTGAAAACATCATTATTTTGTATTTACTCTGGTTATCTATGTGTCATATTCAAATTTGCTTGATGAGCCAAATCATTGACAAATATGCAAAAGAATTAATAAAACAGGAAGGGGGGATATTTTTTCACAGCACAGTAAATGTTGTCTCTGACACTGCGGTACATGTTGTTGTTATAGTCAATAACCACATTCAGGCCAAACAGACCACAATTTAATCTGTTATTGATGTTATTGATAAACCCTCTATTACACATTAGACTTGTCCTGCTATCTCAAGGATGAGGGTCAGGGTAGCAGAGCAGATCTCTGGTTTCTGTGTGTAACAGTATTGTATATGTAACACACATTAAAGTGGTACATTTGAATGTATTTATATAATATGAAAAGGCTAAACATAAGTTTATTAGCTCCAGGTTAGACTACTGTAATGCATTATACACTGGTCTCCCACAATCAACCCTCAACAGGTTACAATTGCTTAAAAATTCTGCTGCTACTCTTTTGACTAATACACAGGTGACAACATCCAACCCTTCGCTGCACTGGCTTCCAGTTAGTTTCAGAGTTGATTTTAAAGTCCTAATATTTGTCTATACAGCTGTAAATAATTCAGCTCTAAATTACCTTTTCGACTTACTACATCTCCATTCTTCATAACGCTCCCTTAGATCCTCCTATCAGATTCTTTTACATGTACCAAGGACTAAAGTACAAAAACAGATTTGATCAAGCTTTTGCTGTGGCTGCTAATAAGCTGTGGAACAATTTGCCTTTTAATATAAGATCAGACTCAAATCTGGTTTCTTTTATATGTTTGTCACTTTTTATCTTTGGCTTTTAATTCCTAAAGGATTTTAAATTGAAATTATTTTCTTATTTTTTGTATTTCTTGTCTGATTCTTGGATGTGAACGCTCTATTGTATTTATTTATTTTATTAGACTTATACTGTGGAGTGTTATTAAAGGTGCTATATAAATAAACTTTTTATATGTTTTGATTTGAATATTAATAACTTATATTTTGACTCGTTAGGATTAGATGCTTAGTGCCAACATTGGACCTCAACTTTGTGAATGTTTTTGTAAACCAGACCAAATAATCAAATTAAATAAAAAAACCAGATCAAATAATTTGCAACCAATTTGCTTTGTATGAAAACATCTGTATTTCCTAAATATAAAGTCACACAAATTAAAGCTGAAAGTCTGCGTCTTGGGCTTCTGAACGGGAACGGGAGCTTTGAGGATGGATTTAGACTGTAGTTTATGTTAACAGTCTGCTACACTGACTCAGGACTACTTTTCACTTCTGATCATCATCACTGTACCCCACAACATCATATATCTGCAATAAATGGACATTCGGTGCAACCCAGATGAGGATGGGTTCCCTCTTGAGTCTGGTTCCTCTTAAGGTTTCTTCCTTATGCCATCTCAGGGAGTTTTTCCTTGCCACAGTCGCCACCGGCTCACTCATCAGGGACAAACTTACTTATAAAGAACATTTTCACTTTTAATCACCACATTATCTGTGTAAAGCTGCTTTGAGACAATGTTCATTGTTAAAAGCGCTATACAAATAAAAATTTATTGAATTGAATTTAATTTTGGTAAAAGAATTTACTTCAGCTCTGTGGTAGACCTGTATGTGTCCAAATATTTATGAACAGGACTGTGTATACAATGTTCTGTTGTAGATTTTTTGATGATTTATTTGATTTGAAAGCTTGATCTAATGCTACACTTAAATACATACACAATATATACACTTAAATGCGGTACAGTTTTATTTTTTATATCATATATCATATCTTTTAACAATTGTTATATAAGCAGCTTTACAGAAATAACTATATTAAGAAGATACATTTAAAATGAATACGTTTATTCCCTAAATGATCCACTAACTCATAGTACTACAGTATGGATTAGTGAAATTATTATTTTGTTAACTTTTATATCCTTTCTATAGGCCCTTATTTAATCCGTGACTACATTCAGATTAGAAACGCATCTGGGTAACAAAACTGCAAAAAAAAAAAAAAGCAAAAAAAAAAAAAAAGGGGGCAGGAGGGCCTCTAGTAATTTTCTGCCTGGGGCCCCACAGTTTGTGTAATTGCCTCTGTATGTCTTAGTTTACATGTGTGAGATTGGAAAAATGAATGGTATGTACATCAGTAAATAATGAAAAAGGGGCGGGGGGGGGGATGGGTCTAATGTTATTGATGCCGTTAAACGTATTCGTATATACGTTTCATAAAGTTTTTTCAAGTATGGATCTTCATCATGTCATGAAGGGTGGAATTCCTTGTAAAGAATTCATTGAGAGCAAGAGCCACACCCATCACAGCGCTGAACAGGACTCACTCAAGAAGAACTTTTCCAAAGAAGTGTGTTTTTGTGAGGGAAGGAGAACCCCGTTCTTACCATATAGACACGTTCTGCTGTAGCCGTCGTTGCTGCTGTTGTTCTGGATGTTCGGTTTTAGACTCAAGATCCGATTTCGAATCAGATATATACAATCTGATTGTTAGCTGTAGTTAATTTATGACTATAAAGTTACCGCATTATTTATAGCGATGTCGCAACTCACAGACAATCACTACTTAAAAACTGCTTGTGCGATTTAGCTCCGCCCACAGCCTCCAGGAGCGCGACTGTTTTAGCATAAAGCTGTATCTTTAAAAAAAAAAATCTGATCAACTAAAGATTCATAAGAGATATGAAGGATGCAATCATACTCTATAAATACTCAAGATGACCTTGAGATTGGTTGAAAAAGAAACATTTGTCCACTGTTTGCACAAGTCTAAGGCACACAATTGTGTAAGACATCTTTGTGTGTAGTAGCAATACATTTTTTCTCTCATTTGATCTAGAAAATCCAAACCTGTTCCAAAATAGTTCTTGAGTGAACTGCCATAGAGCTCCAACCTAATTGAACACCTTTGGGATTAATGTGAATGCTGACTGCATCCCAGGCCTCCTCACCTCACCTCACCTCACCTCACCTCACCTCACCTCACCTACTTTAAGACCTGACTTTACTAACACCCTTGTGGATGAATGAATTTCCACAAATCTCCACAAAATCTAGTGGAACATCTTCCCAGAAGAGTGGAGGTTAACAGCAAATGGTGACTAGGTGTGGAAATAGATGTTAAAAAAGAAGCACATGCCAAAAAATGATAAAAAAAAAAAAACGTTTGTCCATATAGTGTGTCTGTCTAAAATCTTTTCACTTCAATCAGCCAATTTTGATAGCTGTCAGTAAACCTATGATGTATGTGACCAGACTTTAAGGCTTGATTGGTTGGAATCCGACCCACATTTATAGGATGTCTGGCATGGAATTATCTTTTTTTTCATGCACATGTTGGAATTGTGGTCAGGATTTAGTGAAAGCCATACTGAAACTGTAACATCAGCTTGATTTAGCTGAATCCCAGCTAGTTTAGTTTTGTGTTGTAATGTCTAAGATAAACCTTCGCAGCTGATGGTCTGTCATTGTTCTGAACTAATCTTATTTGTTTATTTTTTCAATTAAATTCAGTTTTATTTGTAGAGCACTTTTAACAATGTCTCAAAGCAGCTTCACAGAGACAAAGCGGTATTAAGGTTGGATAAAAGAAAGTACAAGGGAAGTCGTAGCTCAGTGATCAAAGCTCTGGATTACTGATTGGAATGTCAGGGGGTCAAACCCCAATATCCCCAAGCTGCCACCCTTGATGCCCTTGAGCAAGGCCTTTAACCCTCTGTGCTCCAGGTACAGTATGCTGTATCAGCTTCCTAACATTATTGGAATATGCAAAGAAATAATTTGTACATGTGACAAGTACAAAGCACCTTTTGTTATAAGTTTTGTGCCTATTAGTTTTTTTTCCTTTTGCTTAGCTCCATTTTAAGTTTATCCCTAATAAGTGAGCCAATGGTGACTGTGCTGAAGAAAAACTCCCTGGAATGGTATGAGGAAAAAACCTTGAGAGGAACCAGACTCAAAAGTAAACTGATCGTCATCCTCAACACCGAATGTCCATTCATTACAGTTCCATTATTGTTGAGGTGTTCATTGATGATGGACGTAGGTATTTTGTCACTTTTTCACAAAACAAGCCACCAAACCAAACGGCTAATCTAGTTGCTACTTGAAAATCTAGGTATATTTTGGAGACACTTCAGAAGACCCAATTCACTGTTTTAAAGAACCTGTATTTCTGAATGTTTTTGATGAAACAGTAACATGTGCTCCCTTCATTCTGTCGCAGAAAATGACCTTCTCCAGAATTTCCTGAAATCCCAGGACTCCCATGACCTTTTGACCTCTATTTCTTAAATACAAACCAAAAGTTGGGGAAAAAAGAGATGATTCCTCTTGGGGTTGTGGAGTCTGTGGTATTATAAGTCGTATTTTCATTTGCATCTATTTTTACTCAGAGCTCTGTCTAAGCGAAGACTCGTCCGGGTTTTTTTCATTTTGTGCGTGGTTTGTTTTCGTTTGGGAACAGAGCACAAGTTCTCACAAAAAAAACGCCAAGTGAGCTTCGTAGGCAAAATGTTCGATCTGTTCTGTTTTTATAATGTAGCATCGAGACCGAGAGCCTGAGTTTGTATAATAAAGAAAACCGAGAAATTGTTTTGTTCAGAAACGAAGCGATGCTTCGCCACTCTCAGGAGTTCATTCTCACGCTTTTCTCTCAAGATGGTGCTTAAGGCTGCTGGTTTTGTGGGAGAGTGATTTAGGATGATGTCGAAAAGCGTGGGAAAAACAATCACATCCAGTGAACTGTGCGTGTGTGAACGTTATTGCGTTTGACCCTTTTGAACAGGAAAGCGGTTCTAATTATTTCAAGGCTGCATGGTTCTCTATTCTCCAGCTCGTATTTCCATGCAGCACGGTTAGAGTCTCTGTGGTAGAGTTTTTGTGGTTTGATTTTATGATTTCGTTTGATTGACAGTGATGCAGTGTGTAGACACTCTGCTTCGTGGTGTTAGCACAAACAGATTAGCAGTGTTTACAGAAGAAGCAGGGAAAGCATATTTTGGAGGGAGAACACTTGTGAACAGGGCCATATATAGTCATGGATATGTTTGTGCGTGTGTGTGTGTGTGTGTGTGTGTGTGTGTGTGTGTGTGTGTGTGTCTCCACAAGGGGCTTGCACACCTTTGTAAATATAACACATCACTTTACAGAGACTCCTAGCCATACTGCGCCTCTCAGAACCAAATATAAACTATTTTGTACCATGTATAACCCAATCGACTCAGATGTTTTATCACACAGAAAGTTGCCATGTCGACAAAGATCTCATCAACCTCCCTGAATCACGTTCCACATTAGTGTATGTTTGTATGTTTGGTGTTTTAACATAGTGGTCGCATTCATCCCAAAGGTGTTCAATAGGGCTGGAGCTCATTAGCAGGAGTTCTTCCACCTTTTCCAATCCATGGAAAACAGATCTCCATTTAGCTGGCTTTGTGCATTATCATGCTGTAACAGGTTTGGGTCTCCTAGTTAAAGTGAAGGTATAGTTTCATGCTATATCATTCGATACAATTGTGTGCCTTGAACTTTGTGGTAACAGTTTGGGGAAGAACCACATATGACTGTGAAAGTCAGGTGTCCCAATACTTAAACTTTATCGGTAGACATTATGTCCTTCTGGCCAGTGTCTCCTCAACGTTACAGTCACTGGAGGTATACAGAGCAGTGGGTAGAGGGCAGGACCCAGTGGGTAACTGTTGTGTGCCTCTGTTGTTGGGTGGTTTCTTGGGCGTTAGTGCAATTCCTCTGCGTACAACTCGTATAATCTAAATATGAACCAGTGCAGGACGAATTTAAAAAAACACTTGAAAAATGCACTGTGCTATGCATTTTGGAAAAGTATGAAAAAGTATGGGATTTTATTTGAGGTATTTGAGGTCTGGATAATTATTGGGTTGTAAGAGACACTGAGTGTTAAAAAATATTTGTTTCCCTATATAAAATTAAGAATTTGTGAAAAAAAAAAAAAAAAAAAAAAAAATAATAATTTTCTTGCTTCAGACAGACAACAAATCATCAATTATGACCTCTAACGCATGGCCCTTTCACAAAAAAAAAAAAAAAAGAAAAAGATCAAATAAAACCAGATTTTTCTTGTTCTGTCACCAGGAAGATGCAGCTCTACCTCTGCCATGTTAATCTGTATTCTGACTCTCAGGACACGTCTCGGTCTCCGTAGTGTTATGATACGTCATATTCACGTAGCAGCGGTGGTGCTGAGAGAACGCGCTCGAGAAACAGTTTATCAAGAAGAATCTACATCTCAAATATTGGTCACAAATTATTGCTCACTTTCTGAATAATAAAAGCATAGCACATCTACTAATAATTGTATATAAATACAATTTATTTGCAATACGGTTTTTACCGGCGCAATTATATAAAAAAGAATGCATCGCGATACGAATACCAAGTTGTATACCCGATGCACACTTTTTAAATTGACCCATCACATCGTCAACTTTTGTGCGAATTTGTGAATTTTACCATAACTAATATACTGCATACCCAATTTTCGGAGCCCGGTTCACGTTTATCAGATAATTAGTGGATTATAGATACTGTATGCTGGTGTATTTATGTGTGTGTGATCTTTCAGAAGGAGTCTGCTGTCACACACTAGCAGACTTATGAGATCCTCATAAGTGTCAGTGTGTCCCTATGGCACTTTGTAGTTATTGATCGTTAATTTCCACTTTTAATTATCCTCCAGTAGAGATGAAAGGAAAAGGACAGAAGTGTATCCTCGCCAATCGGCCACCCAATGAGCCCTGAGATTCCCAACCGGCTCGACAAATCAGATTGCAGCATGGGTGTAGTGACTTTGGCCAATAAAATGATTGACCTTGTTTGAAGGCACATTACAGGGCAGCTGTTTGTGGGTTATGAGTGTAGTAGCTGTAGTTCTTTCTTTCTTTCTTTCTTTCTTTCTTTCTTTCTTTCTTTCTTTC
>JAAIIK010000272.1:610298-628759 GCA_014706435.1 Silurus glanis
GTGTGTGTGTGTGTGTGTGTGTGTGTGTGTGTGTGTGTGTGTAAGAGACCCTGCAGTTTCCCGCTAAGAGCCAGCTGTGGAATAGGAAGCATGAGTTTCAGGAGCTTCCTGTATAGTGAATAGACTTCGGGATGTTTTTTCCTGACTGAACTCTGAAAGAGGGAGAATCGTTCATTGCGTTCTGTAGTGTTTGCGCAATGTGTACGCGTGTTTTATTAGCATGTATCACGTATTGTCTTATGTGAAGATCAAAGGATTATGTTAGGATCTGATTTATATTAGCAACTGTAACATTCTCAGAGCTGTACTTCTTGGTCTTGATGAGACACACCTATGTTCTTCGTAACTTGCTTCCGTTGTTTTTTCTTTTTCTTGATTCCTTATCCTTCTTTCTCTCTCTCTTTTTTCTTTCTTCCTTTCTTAGGGATTGATGTGAACATTCAAGATTGTCATGGGAAAACTGCACTAGAGCTACTAAGGGAACACCCGGCTCAGAAATCCCAACAAATCACAGCTCTAATACAAGGTAATACAAGTTTCACCATTTTTCTGTTTTTTCATGTCCAGATTCACTTACATACATTTTATCTTTAATTGTACAACACTCATTCCAAACATTTTGTTACACTGTGCAAATTGTAAAATAAAACAGAATGCAATGATTTGCAAATCTCATAAACCCTTTTTACATTCGCAATAAACCAAAAAATCAAATGTTGAAACTGAGAATAGAAGATCAAATTTCGATTCGTCTGACCACAGAACAGGTTTCCACTTTGCTTCCCGACATTTTAAATGAGCTTTGGTCCAGAGAGGAGGCAGCGTTTATAGATCATGTTCACGCGTGCCTTCTTCTTTGCATGATAGAGATTTAACCTGCCAATGTGGATGACTTGGCAAACTGTGTTCCCAGAAAATTATTTCAGGAGGTGTTAATGAGCCCATGCAGTGATTTCCATTACAAGAACTGAGGATGCCCGAAGATCACGAATATCCAATATTGATTTTCGCTCTTGTCCCTTGTGCACACAGATTCTTTGGAACTTTTGATTATATTATACACTATAAATGATATTCAACTGATTTGCGATTTTATGTTAATAAACATTATTCTGAAATTGTTCCACAATTAACACAGTAAAACACAGTTTTTCACGGATTGGTGAAGCTCTGGCCATCTTTACTTCTGAGAGACTCTCTAAGATACACTACTGTATTTATACCCAGTCATCTTACTTACCTGCTGTCAATTAACCTCAATAGCTGTAATATGTTTCATTTAAATGACTTTTTCCAACCTTGTTGCCATGTTACATCTTGTTTGAGACGTGTTAGAGGGACAGCGCATGTATGAATTTTTGGAGACAAGGTGAAGGAGGTGAGATTGAGCTGGTTTGGACATGTGCAGAGGAGGGACATGGGGTATATCAGTAGGAGAACGATGAGGATGGAGCTACCAGGAAGGAGGAAAAGAGGAAGTCCAAGGAGGAGGTTTATGGATGTGGTAAGAGAATACATGCATGGTTGAAAGAGGCAGATGTAGAGGACAGGGGGGTATGGAGACGGATGATCCGCTGTGGCGACCCCTAATGGGAGAAACTGAAAGAAGAAGAAGAAGAAGAAGAAGAAGAAGAAGACAGCCATCAAATTCCTAATGACCTTATTTTTTCCGTACAATGGTACATTTCCTCAATTTAAACATCTGAACATGTTTTCTATTGTGAAACAGGTTTATGAGATTATGTGTTTATTTACATTTTACACAGTGTACTAATTTTATTTGAAATTGGGATTGTAGATTGATACACCTTTACATCTTACATCTAGCAATTACATCTCACTGCCACATGATCTCATTGAAGTCTTCTTTTCACAGTTAAAACTAAGACTTGCTTACTTTGACCAGTGTTTATCTGTGCTTGAAGCTGATGTCCTGTGTGCTGCCTCATGCAAGCAGTTGTCAATTGTCTCGTTTATACAACAATTCCTCAGCAACAGCAAGGGTTTTGCTCAAGTTCTCAGCAGTGGCAGTTTGGTAGTGCTGGGATTTGAACTCATAGCCTTTTTTTCAGAAGTCGCAACACTGAGCTACATAATGATAGTAATGATAATACTAATGAAAATACAGTTAACCTTTATACACTACATTATTTATTAGGGATGGTAAGATTCAGCGTTTCAAATGGGTGCATTGCCATAAAGGTATACGATGTAATGATTTGATTTAAAAATTGTTTGTCGGATACAAGTTGCCATTTGTTTCACAATGCATCGTTTTTAACATATTTGCATCGTCCAGTTTGACTACTGACTATTGAATAGTTTGAATCCAAATATAAATATTAGGGATGTGCATCTCCATAACTGAGGCCAATGCGATTCACATCTCGATATATGCATAGCCAACGATACAATACATTAAAGATACACATGAAGCAGCTACTGATGTTTTCTCTGATTTGTTCAAAAATAGTAAAATAACCACCAGTTTAGGTTCCCTGGTGGTCTAGTGGTTAGGATGCGGCGCTCTCACCGCTGCGGCCCGGGTTCGATTCCCGGTCAGGGAACCGACCCCAGCCATTAAGGTTGCACCTAGTGCCGGTCCCAAGCCTGGATAAATGGGGAGGGTTGCGTTAGGAAGGGCATCCAGCGTAAAAACATATGCCAAATCAAACATGTGGATGATCTGCTGTGGCGACCCCTAACGGGAGAAGCCGAAAGAAAGAAAAAAACCCCACCAGTTTAAGAGGTTTCTCTCTTCAAGCTGTTGAAGTTCACCTCGCTGAGGAGCAGTCTAACAGGTTGACCTCTGACATCTCAACAGGTCTCTCATTCTCTCTGACAACTCATTTTTCTGTTTTTTATTTAACCTGATGTAGGATTGAGTATCAACTCTTAACTGGAGACATTTAGACAAAACTGTTTCTGTGTCTTTCTGATAGAATTTATGATGGCACAGAAAGACAGTGAACAAGTTCCAGACGAGCCGATTCACCAGTGTCCAGTGCCTGCACCTCGCACCTCCATATCCTCACCTGCTGCCTCACCGTCACTCAGACACAAAAGTAAGTGTGTGTGAGAAAGAGATGGTACTGTCTTTGATAGATTACATTCGAGGTAATAGCACGACCTAGTGGTCACACATGGTACTGTCGTATTTTACCTTTTTTAATACGTTTTTATACGTTTATATTTACGGCATTTGGCATGCAGAGCGATTTAGAATTAGGATTAAAATTAATTAATATAAGAATTATAGGATAAAATTCTAGGAATTTTCAAGACTAGAAACTTGTCATAGGAATTAACAGCAATATATAGGAATTAACAGGAATTAATGGGAATAAACTGGGGATTTACAAAATTGCAGGTGCCTCATCTAAGAACTTAAATGTAGTTGGAAAAAAAAATCTTGCAGGATAATCTCCGTTAAAACAACCAGATTTAATGCGATTTCAGTTGAATTTCTACCTGCACATTCATCAATCACATGCACACAGCACACTTACTGCAGGGTTATTAAGGCAGTACCTCCTACATTCACTGTACAGTTCTCCATAACATAACACAAATTATTTCTTGAATTCTGCAGACAAAATAATGTCAAAAGTCTTGGCGAGCATTTACGTAAATTACATAAATATTACATCGATTTATGTTTAAAACTTCCTTGTGCTGTGTGTAAGCTATTGTAAAATAAATGTAGAATTATTAAGTAAAATTTTTTATTCTGGACTATGATGTTTGCGGATGATATTGTGATTTGTGGTGAGAGTAGTGAGCAGGTGGAGAAGAGCCTGGAGAGGTGGAGGTACGTGCTGGAGAGAAGGGGAATGAAATTCAGTAGGAGTAAGACAGAGTACATGTGTGTGAGTGAGAGGGAGGGCAGTGGTTCAGGTACCTGGGGTCAACAGTGAAAAGTAATGGAGAGTGTGTTAGAGAAGTGAATAAAAGAGTGCAGGCAGGGTGGAGTGGGTGGAGAAGAGTGATAGCAGGAGTGATTTGTGATAGAAGAGTATCTGTGAGAGTGAAAGGGAAAGTTTATAGGACTGTGGTGAGACCTGAGATGTTGTATGGATTAGAGACAGTGGCATTGAGTAAAAGACAGGAGGTGGAGCTGGAAGTAGCAGAGCTGAAGATGTTAAGATTTTCATTTGGAGTAACGAGGATGGACACGAGTGAAGGAGTTTATTAGAGGGACAGCGCACGTAGGACGTTTTGGAGACAAGGTGAGGGAGGCGAGATTGAGATGGTTTGGACATGTGCAAAGGAGGGACATGGTGTATATCGGTAGGAGAATGGTTTTGAACTCATGACCTTCCGTTCCAAGATCCAAGGTCCAATGCCATAATCACTGAGCTACCACCTCCCAGTGCAGGTACTGATGAAAACGTTTGTTTTCTTGCTGTAGCAGTGACCTAGTGGTCCGATCTCTCATCAGACCCTGATATGCAGTCGCTCCTGAACAATTCATAAAATTACAATGACTTTTTCAGGAACAGCTGCATACCAGAGCCAGATGTGCGAGCTGGGTTTTATGGTTCTGGCTTGTAATATGTTTCCAGGATTTAGGCGTTCCAGCTGAGTGGAAGGGCGTAGCATTTCTGTGCTCGGGATTACTGCTGAACTCATGCCTCGTCTATTGCTGCGACTGCATTTTCTTAACAATGTCGATTGCAGCCGAACCTAAAAAATTTGCAGCGAGCATAATAGATGTTAGCACACATCACTACGCACAAAGGTGCAACTCAGCACTTAGGAAAGCGCTCGCACTTACAGTTCTTCCCATACCTGACGTTCACAGAGGAGGCGATTGGAATGACTGCAATGTTCGAGGCTTGTTCGAGCCCATTTTTGCTCGATTTTATATCAATACCATGTAAATATTGGCTGTTCAAACATGCTATTATAAATATCCAACATATCTTCAGCTATTAGAAAGAGAAACACTGTATACAAATGAGCGTATGCCTCGGAAACTTCCTGATGGAAGGAGTGTGCATAACCAAGGATACAATACATTAAAGATACATAGCTACCGATGCAGTGGGATCCGATTTCGATGTGATTCAATCACAATGTGATTCAATGCAATGAAAAAATTGTGATGCTATGCATGTCATAGCAATGTGGTACAGAGAGTTCACTTTTATTACTTTGGTTCAGACAGACAAGCATTTGGTTCACAAACAGGCTTTTGTAGTGCAAAAAAAAAAGAAAAAAGGTGAAATAAAACCAGACGTTCTTTTACTTTTCTCAGAGGTGGGAAGTAATGAAGTACAAATACTTTGCTACTGTACTTAAGTAGATTTCTCTGGTATCAGAACTTTACTTCACTTTTTATTTTTCAGACAAATTTTTACTTTCATGCTAAATGTTTACACAAATATCTGTACTTTCTACTTCTTACATTTTTACAACAGGCTCGTTACTTCAGTTTTTATCTATTTGGTGATATGATCAATATTTTTTCTTCTCACTGTGTGCCGATCTCAGAACATCAACATATTTCTTTCAATCTACCACTGGTGTTTCATTTCCTGTCTCTCACGCACCACAGATGTAGGCTAGTTTACAAAGCTAATAATGAGCAAGGTAGAAGGCAACAAGAAGTATGTGGTTAATGTGGATGAGACAGAGGGAGTCAGTGATGTAAACATGACTGAGAACAGAGACTTTCCTGATCACATGATCATCATCATCTTTTCTCTGCTTGTGTTCTACATGGTGGATGTTCAGTCTGGATACATTCATTAGATAATAAAATGAAAAAAAAAATTATTTTTTTTATTTTTTAAACATTTTTTATTAATATGCTAATATGATGTGAAGTGCAGTTACCAGTGTGACACTAAAACAGTTAGTAATAATGGCTACTTTTTACTTACAAGTCATACATGTGAAAGCCTCTTTACTTTAACTTGAGTGAAAAATTGTAGTATGTAATTTAACATTTTTACCAGAGTCTTTTCAAACATGAGTATCTGTACTTTTGACTGAAGGATGTGTGTACTTTTGCCATCTCTGCCTGTTCTGTCTCCAGGAAGATGCAGCTCTACCTCTGCCATGTTAACCTGTATTCTATGTGACTCTCAGGACACGCCTCGATCTTCATAGTGTTGTGATACGTCATATTCATGTAGCAGCAGTGGTGCTGAGAGAACGCACTCGAGAAACTAGGAGAAATCAATCGATATATCGAATATTGGTCACAAATTGTTGGTCAATAAAAAAATAAAAAAATAATTGTATATAAATAAATCGTTTTTTGATCGACGCAAATATCTAAAAAAAATGATGCATTGCAATAGATTTGTCTAACTATCCGATGCACAATTTTTTAAATCGAAGCATCACATTATTTACATCAAATCAGTAACCATCTTACCGTAACTAATAGAAATGTTTATTGTCATGTACTTTCCACAAATTCGAGCATGTCTAAAAACTTCTTTTTATCAAATATTTGTTTACACCCGAGCCAATGGAATGATTGTGTGAATTAAGGGTGAAAGATGAAGGGAGTGAAGCTCCTTGGCCTGACATTAATTCATCAAAGCCAGAAACAGTTGAGGGAAAGTGTCTGACCAGAGGGAGGTTATTTATGAAATCCCACTTTTAGTCAATAAATCATAAATAAATAAATAATCAATAAATAAAAGTATTAAATAAGGACGCCTAATAATTAAAACATTTTAAGCAAAAACGAAACTTGTCTTCAAACTTTATTTAATTTTCCCCCTTTATCTGCAGATGAAACGGTGACGGGGGAATTGTCGAAGTTACTAAACGACATAAAGATGTGCCGGGACAGGGATTACTCGTTCGAGGAGCTCTGCCAGGCCATTTCATCACACTCACAGTCCATGGAGAGCTTCTGCAGTGGCACTCTCTCGGACGAGGAGAGAAACACCACACTCACAAACATCAGGAAGGTACAACCAGAGCTGCATTTTCATCAATCTAACACACAGTATAGGGCCAAAAGTATTAGTTCACCCGATTTTTCCCCCCATATGTGGTTCTTCCTCAAACTTTGACCACAAAGATTGCAATATATACACTCACCGGCCACTTTATTAGGTACACCTTACTAGTACCGGGTTGGACCCCCTTTTGCCTTCAGAACTGCCTTAATCCTTCGTGGCATAGATTTAACAAGGTACTAGAAACATTCCTCAGAGATTTTGGTCCATATTGACATGATAGCATCACGCAGTTGCTGCAGATTTGTCGGCTGCACATCCATGATGCGAATCTCCCGTTCCACCACATCCCAAAGGTGCTCTATTGGATTGTGATCTGGTGACTGTGGAGGCCATTTGAGTACAGTGAACTCATTGTCATGTTCAAGAAACCAGTCTGAGATGATTCGTGCTTTATGTTTAATTGGTACTAATGGGCCCAAAGTGTGCCAAGAAAATATCCCCCACACCATTACACCACCACCACCAGCCTGAACCGTTGATACAAGGCAGGATGGATCCATGCTTTCATGTTGTTGATGCCAAATTCTGACCCTACCATCCGAATGTCGCAGCAGAAATTGAGACTCATCAGACCAGGCAACGTTTTTCCAATCTTCTATTGTCCAATATGGGTGAGCCTGTGTGAATTGTGGCCACAGTTTCCTGTTCTTAGCTGTCAGGAGTGGCACCCGGTGTGGTCTTCTGCTGTAGCCCATCCGCCTCAAGGTTCGACGTGCGTTCAGAGATGCTCTTCTGCATACCTCGGTTGTAACGAGTGGTTATTTGAGTTACTGTTGCCTTTCTATCAGCTCGAACCAGTCTGGCCATTCTCCTCTGACCTCTGGCATCAACAAGTCAAGTCAAGTCAAGTTTATTTCTATAGCACTTTTCACAACAGACATTGTCTCAAAGCAGCTTTACAGAAATCAACAGTCAAGGTGAATGGTGTGCATTTATCCCTGATGAGCAAGCCATGGCGACTGTGGCAAGGAAAAACTCCCTTAGATGTTATGAGAAAGAAACCTTGAGAGGAACCAGACTCAAAAGGGGAACCCATCCTCATTTGGGTGACATCAAGAGTTTGATCATAAATCTTTCAACAATACAGAACACTGGAGAGTGAGAACTAACATGAGTACTGGAGTATAAGATTATAAGTAAATGTTCTTTCTACAGTCTTTGGTATAAAAGTAGGAGCTACTGAGCTCAACATTTGTGATCAAGGCATTGAACAAGGCATTTGCGCCCACAGAACTGCCGCTCACTGGATATTTTCTCTTTTTCGGACCATTCTCTGTAAACCCTAGAGATGGTTGTGTGTGAAAATCCCAGTAGATCAGCAGTTTCTGAAATACTCAGACCAGCCCGTCTGGCACCAACAACCATGCCACGTTCAAAATCACTTAAATCACCTTTCTTCCCCATTCTGACGCTCTCCAGGCAGTTGATGTGCCCCAAGAGATGGGGCCCTTCCTATATACCCTGGGCAGAGCAGCCATTAATGACCACCCCCAGCCCGTGAGGAAGGCATCCGTCATTAGAGTTACGCAACGACAAGGGGCTCCCAACACGAGGCCCTGTGACAGGAACCAAGGTTTCATCCACATGTCTAAGGCTCATGAGGCTCGCCATGTGACCTTGATCATGCAGACCGGTTTGCCCTTCAGGGAAAACCCTCTGAGCCTGAGCCACCATTGCAGGAGTTTTATGTGCAGCAGGCCAAAAGGTATCACATTGGATGCAGCTGCCATCAGACCCAGCAGTCTTCACAGTAAGTGACTGGTCTTCTTTCACTCTCTTGACAGCCGTGAGGATCGACTCTATTCAAGCAGGAGTCAGGTGTGCCTGCATCATTCTTTGTCAAAGCCCTCCATGGGCTTCGCCTTGGAGCAACACCTAGAGTCCCTGGCAGGGGAAGTCCGAGTGGCGATCGCTGGAAAGCCGATGTCTGGCTCTTGGTCTCCTGGAACCTGTTGACCACAGCATTGACAGCATTGCCGAACAGGCCAGTTGCCATGAAAGGCTGTCATTCAGATCAGAGAGGGTCAACCACAAGTGCCTCTCGATGGCCATAGACCGACTAATAGCCCTGGCAGTCTCCTTGGTGGCTTAGAGAGACAGGTCTGTGGCACGAAGCAGTTCAAGGATAATGTCGTATTCCTCGTAGAACTGACGACGCGGGCCGAAAATAATTATTCCACGACCTGGACGCCTCGGTGTGTAGATCTGGAAAGAAAGGCAGTGCTTTTTTAGCTCACCTTAACTCTTGACTTGACTCTTAAAACTTGACTTGACTTGATATGATATGATGATGATGATGATGATTGTAATATATTATTAGTATTACCATTAGCATTAGGCAGAATTAACAGATGATGAGACATTTATTGGGAATGACGGGGATGCACAGGATTAGAAAAGCGTTTCGAAGAGGAACAGCACATGTAGGACATTTTGGATTAGTATTAGGCCAGTAGCAGAAGCATGATCTGAGCATGATCTGAGTGCTAGTGTTTTACATCTAAAAGCTACAAGAAAGAAAATAAAAAGTAAGAAAGACTATTATTTCTTCTATAAAGGTAGAGAATGCAATAGGAGGAGCAGGAGGTGGAGAAGGAGAGGAGGAAGACGTTTACAGAGGCAGCAGGGAAAGGAGAATGGTAGGAGGTACTTTAAATGTTGGTACTGTGACTGGTAAAGGGTCTAAATGATGGAGAGGAGAAAGGTATATATGTTGTGTGTTGAGGAGACCAAGTGGAAAGGGAGTAAGACCAGGAACATTGGAGGTGGGTTTAAACTGTACTTTCATGGTGTGGATGGAAAGAGAAGGTCTGATATGGTGATGAACGTGAAGCTGGAAGTTGAAGGGGTGATGATAAATGTTATTAGTGCCTATGCTTCACAAGTGGGTTGTGAGATGGAGGAGAATGAAAAATCCTGGAGGGAGTTAAATTAAGTGGAGGAGAGTGTACCTAATAATGAACAATTGGTGATTAGGGCAGACTTTAATGGGCATGTAGGTGAAGGGAACAGAGGTGATGAGAATGTAATGGGTAGGTATGGCCTTGAGGAGAGGAATGTGGAAGATAAGATGGTGGTAGATTTTGCTAAAAGGATGGAAATGGCAGTGGTAAATACTTAATTTAAGAAGAAGGCGGAGCATAGGGTGACTTATAAGAGTGGAGGAAGGTTCTATGTTCTATGTAGGAGATGCACCCTGAAGGAGATTGAAGACTGTAAGGTGTTGGCAGGAGACAGTGTATGCGGATGGTGGTCTGTAGAATGGTTTTGGAGGTGAAAAAGAAGAGTAGGAGAGTGAGGACTGAAAGAAGAATAAGATGGTGGAAACTGAAGGAGGAAGAGTGTAGTGTGAGATTCAGGGAAGGGGTCAGACAGGGGCTCGGTGGTGGTGAAGAGGTGCTGGATGATTGGGCAACTACTGCAGAAGTGATAAGGGAGAGAGCTAGAAAGGTGCTAGGTGTGACATTTGGAAATAGATAGCAAGAGAGATGTGGTGGTGGAATGAGGAAGTGCAGGAGAGCATAAGGAGAAGGAGGGACATGGGGTATATCGGTAGGAGAATGCTGAGGATGGAGCCACCTGGAAGGAGGAGGCCAAAGAGGATTTTTATGGATGTGGTAAGAGAAGACATGCAGGTAGTTGGTTTGAAAGAGGCAGATGTACAGGACAGAGGGGTATGGAGACGGATGATCCGCTGCTGCAACCCCTAATGGGAGAAGCTAAAAAAAGAAGAAAAGGAAAAAATAGAAAGGTAGAGAATGCAGTCAGGTGAGGAAAGACAGACATGTCCTGTACTCTGGCAAAGGCAGTCTCACAGTCTCACAAAGGCAGCTGTTGCTTAAGCCACAAATTAAGCCTTGTCTGGTTATAAGTGCAACCACGAACAGCACATGTTGTTCCTGAGCTTTTCAACGCCATTTTAAAAATAAACCACACATAAAGTAAACATATTACCATTGGCTCAAGTCAGTCAACACTGCTATTAATTCGGGCAGAAGTTTTACCACTATGAGTTTTAACAGCAGCGCCTCCAGGAAACTGGATATTAACAATAACATTGGACAAAACATCTCCTCGTGGAGATGACTGGCATGTGCCTTCCATCTCTTGTGCTTAGATCTTTTTGTGATAACACAGCTTGGACCAATGTTCTAACTGATTCTAAAAAAAAACCACAAACCAAAAAAAAAAACACTTCAGTCATGAGTAACCATCAGGTGTTGTTTACGTCAAACAGCAAATCGAGGAGTAGATGCAAAACCATCCTTTCTTGATGTGGATCAACCTATCAGGAGTGGCCATACTTTATTTAAATAAGCAAAGTTGTCATATGAAATCAAGCCCAGAACCTGGAAGTGAATTCCATCCTGGATGAGACTGACATCAGAATGAACCATTTTGCTTCAAGCCGTCGCCCACCGAATACGATTAAGCGGCAAACCAGCATGAATCTGGGCCTCAAAACAGCGAGGCAGGATGTGCGAATACTTCATGTTGTGTCTTTTAGTATCTCCCCTGCTTCACAACCAAATAGATCGTTTCTCTATCAATGGAGCATTCAATGCACCACAGCTGGCTCTGGCAGAGCACACACACTCGCTTGTTGGAATACAAAAGGAATATTGTCATCTTTCTGGGCTACTTTGCCAGTATTTTCACAATGCTTTCCCTTTGCTTCTGATTGGCTGCGCACTTAGACGCCCCAAAAGAGCCTGTTCATCTTGAAGAGACTGGAGACCCAGCTGGAGTGAAGATTACACTGAATTGGACATGATCAGGTTCTGTGTAAGCTCATCATCGGGAGTTTATCGTTTAGCACGGTTTAATTATCTATCTTCTCTCTTTCGGTGAGCTGAAAAGAAACTATGGCAGGTGGAAGTTAAGAGGTAGTTGAGGACAAGGCCGTGCAAGTTATGAGTACAGGTGTTCATTGATATGCTACCCCTCTTCTTGTTGAGTTACTGATGAAGCTGCCTTGCATAGAGGAAGGTAAAGAGGCTTGGTATCTTTCACACCTTCTGGTCAGTCTTAAGGCAAAGGTAGTAATAATATAGAGGTATATTCCATTATCAGCCAGATCAAAAATCTTTTTTGAAATACTGTAATGATTATACATTAGGTGTTGAGGATGAGGATGGGTTCCCTTTTGAGTCTGGTTCCTCTCAAGGTTTCTTCCTCATACCATTCAAGGAAGTTTTTCCTTGCCACAGTCACTCCAGGTTTGTTCATAGGGGGTAAATACACATAATTCACTTATAATTGAAGTTTAGTTCTAAAATTTTTACATTCTGTAAAGCTGCTCTGAGACAATGTCCATTATGAAAAGCACTAGAGAAATACACTTTAATTAAACTGAATATTTAGAGGAGTTGGTCTGGGTTTGCTGATATTTATCTTAGATATATAGAATTGAGATTGCCCTCTATCCCAGTGTACACTATCTACAAAATATGCTTAGTCATGGCTTGTGACCCAAGCACAACTTGCAGAGAAGACTTGAGGGAACATCTAACATTTATACCCCCAAAAATAAGTTCCTTCTTAATATCAACCATCTTAAAATTCCCTGTTTATTTTCCTGCAGACAAGCAATGTTCTTTATCTAGTTACCAAAACAATCCATGCCTGTGGTCAAAAACATCAGGTGGAATAAGTGTAGTTGTGGCAGTGCTAACATCTTAGATAACCTAGGTTTGGCTCTCCACCTTTGGCAATGCATTATAACTCCAATTCACGTTTGACAACAGAATTTTGGTCTTTTCCAGTTCAGATAATATCTGTTGAAAGCTGCTTTCATATAGCTATATTCATGACCAAAGGTGTCTCTCTGGGCTTGTGTACCTTGTTTTTTGCTAAGACAATTAGTTTTATCTGCCAGGTTTCTTGCAGATGACTAAGTGTTTGGTGTTGAATGACTTCTGGAATGTTTAGCAGTTGGGTGCTTCGCTAGTTCTTTAGCATCTGCTGTAGAAGACAGTCTGTTGACAGAGGCCAACAAAAAAGAAAGTATTCTCTAAAAACACAGGCTCACGTATTTCTCTGGCTGGTTATTGATTATTACATGCTTCTGAGGTGCAAAGGTCTACAAGTTTCAAAAGGGCAATACTTGCTATTAATATTTAGATAGGGCTTTATCTCTGCTCAGATTTTTCCAAATGTTTCAATGCAATTCAATTTAAGTTTATTTCTGGTGGTTTTTACAATGGAAGCAGCTTCACAGAATGTAATTAGAATTTAAGTGAATTATGTGTATTTATTTATTTATATTTGTTTTTGCCATGATGAGCAGCCTGGGGTGACTGTGGCAAGGTAAAACTCCCTTAGATGGTATGAGGGAGAAACCTCTTTTGAGGAACCAGACGCAAAAGGGGAACCATCCTCATCTGGGTGAGACCAAGAGAGTGATTATAAAGCATTAATAAAATATAAACAGTAAGAATTAACATGAGCACTGGAGTGTGTGATTATGAGTAGCGTTCTTTCTACAGTCAGTTGGAGATTTGGAACCAGGAGCTCCTGAGCAGTTTAAATGTTTAAACAGCAAATGTAGAAGGTTATTTTGAGTACTGATTAAAAGGTTGTTTATACTCAAAGTCCAATGTCTGAAATTTCATGAAGTGGGATCCAGCTGGAGCTGGTACATCTCTAGATGGCTTGACACCTATAAACCTGATTCCAAAAAAGTTGGGACACTGTACAAATTGTGAATAAAAAAGGAATGCAATAATTGACAAATCTCATAAACTTATATTTTATTCACAATAGAATATAGAAAACATATCAAATGTAGAAAGTGAGACATTTTGAAATGTTATGCCAAATATTGGCTCATTTTGGATTTCATGAGAGCTATACATTCCAAAAAAGTTGGGACAGGTAGCAATAAGAGGCCGGAAAAGTAAAATGTACATATAAGGAACAGCTGGAGGACCAATTTGCAACTTATTAGGTCAATTGGCAACATGATTGGGTATAAAAAGAGCCTTTTGGAGTGGCAGTGTCTCTCAGAAGTCAAGATGGGCAGAGGATCACCAATTCCACCAATGCTGCGGCGAAAAATAGTGGAGCAATATCAGGAAGGAGTTTCTCAGAGAAAAATTGCAAAGAGTTTGAGTTCTACATTGCATAATATCATCCAAAGATTCAGAGTATCTGGAACAATCTGTGCTTAAGGGTCAAGGCCGGAAAACCATACTGGATGCCCGTGATCTTCGGGCCCTTAGACGGCACTGCATCACATACAGGAATGCTACTGTAATGGAAATCACAACATAGGCTCAGGAATACTTCTAGAAAACATTGTCGGTGAACACAATCCACCGTGCCATTCGCCGTCGCCGACTAAAACTCTATAGGTCAAAAAAGAAGCCATATCTAAACATGATCCAGAAGCGCAGGCGTTTTCTCTGGGCCAAGGCTCATTTAAAATTGACTGTGGCAAAGTGGAAAACTGTTCTGTGGTCAGACGAATCAAAATTTGAAGTTCTTTCGGGAAAACTGGGACGCCATGTCATCCGGACTAAAGAGGAAAAGGACAACCCAAGTTGTTATCAGCGCTCAGTTCAGAAGCCTGCATCTCTGATGGTATGGGGTTGCATGAGTCAAGTCAAGTCAAGTTTATTTCTATAGCGCTTTTCACAACAGACATTGTCTTAAACAGCTTTACAGAAATCAACAGTCAAGGTGAATGGTGTGTATTTATCCCTGATGAGCAGCCGTG
The DNA here is from genome assembly GCA_014706435.1 of Silurus glanis. NCBI lineage: Eukaryota > Metazoa > Chordata > Actinopteri > Siluriformes > Siluridae > Silurus > Silurus glanis. The sequence continues at coordinate 625,008 of JAAIIK010000272.1, forward strand.
GTGACTGTGGCAAGGAAAAACTCCCTTAGATGTTATGAGGAAGAAACCTTGAGAGGAACCAGACTCAAAAGGGGAACCCATCCTCATTTGGGTGACATCAAAAGTGTGATCATAAATCTTTCAACAATACAGAACACTGGAGAGTGAGAACTAACATGAGCACTGGAGTATGTGATTATAAGTAATGTTCTTTCTACAGTCTTATACAGTCATTATGGTTATAAAACTAGGAGCTACTGAGCAACTCATAAAATAGCTCAACATTTGTGATCATCACAGATCCAGCATCAGCTTCTCCATGCCAGAGCCTTTAAACACTCCAGGAGGTCCAATATCAAAACTCCACACATGTAGTGGGATCCAATTGGCACTGGTACGTCTCTAGATGGTTCGAGATGTTTGCGAGTTCGGCATCTACTTCTTTAAAGGTCCATAATCTTCACGAGGTGGGACGTGACTGGAGCTGGCCAAACCTCAGGAAGCCTCGGGATGGGGAGAGAAAGAGAAGCAGTGGAGAGAAATTAGCGTAGCTGCTGTTCATGATATTAACAGCACAAGTTGATAATGTGCATGTGATCAGATGTTCTGGAGCACAAGGTTATGATGTGAGACGTATGTTATGTGTAGGCGTTGCTAAAAAGATGTTTTTAATCTGCACTTAAACTGGGAGAGTGTGTCTGAACCCCGAGCACTGTCAGGAAGACTATTCCAGAGTTTAGGAGCTAAATGTGAGAATGATCTACCGCCTTTAGTGGACTTTGCTATTCTAGGAACTACTAGAAGTCCAGAGTTTTGAGATCTCAGGGAGCGTGACGGATTGTAGCGTGTTAAAAGACTGGATAGATACATGGAGATAAACCATTTAGTGTTTTATAAGTAAGAAGTAGTAGTTTTGTAGTCAATTCAAAACAGGTAGCCAGTGTAGGGACGATAAGATTGGGTGCGTGTGGCATGGGCAGCTTACACATCTGGAAAGGCACCATCAATGCTGAAAGATGTGACAACATATATGTTAGAACAACATATGCTTCCATCCAGACGTCGTCTCTTTCAGGGAAGACCTTGCATTTTTCAACATGACAATGCCAGACCACATACTGCATCAATTACAACATCATGGCTGCGTAGACGAAGGATCCGGGTACTGAAATGGCCAACCTGCAGTCCAGGTCTTTCACCCATAGAAAACATTTGGCGCATCATAAAGAGGAAGATGCGACAAAGAAGACCTAAGACAGTTGAGCAACTAGAAGCCTGTATTAGACCAGAATGGGACAACATTCCTATTCCTAAACTTGAGCAACTTGTCTCCTCAGTCCCCAGACGTTTGCAGACTGTTTTAAAAAGAAGAGAGGACGCCACACAGTGGTAAACATGGCCTTGTCCCAACCTTTTTGAGATGTGTTGATGCCATGAAATTGAAAATCAACTTATTTTTCCCTTAAAATGATACATTTTCTTAGTTTAAACATTTGAAATGTCATCTATGTTGTATTCTGAATAAAAAATTTAAATACGAAACTTCCACATCATTTAAAAAAAAAAAACTGTTTTTATTCACAATTTGTACAGTGTCCCAACTTTTTTGGAATCGGGTTTGTACTTGAGAACTCTACTGAAAGTCTTAACTGTTAAACCAATTCTGGAGAGTAAGGGCTATGTATAGTACCAGGCCTCCATGTATCCAAGGGTCACTAAGACACTGAAAGGACAAGTTTGGAAAATTTTAACCATAAAAATTCAGGTTAAAGAAAACACATACCTTGAATCTATAGTGATTCGTATTCCCTCACTCCCCTAGCACTTTTCCCAAGTTTGCTTTCAAATCAAAACACTTTTATTTCATCTGTAGCTGAAATAGAAAAGCCTTCAATTTCATTAATAATAATGCTTGACGAATGAGCAACCGTGCAGGTTTAATTTCTCACCACACTATTTCCTGTAGGGTATGTCTCATATCACCTGCTGTATCACCATGTGGCCAGGAGAGAGCAGACTAGACCGGAGTGTGAATGTGAATGCGAATGTGTTTTGTCTATTTATATAATAGCAGGATGCGTATTTATAGAACAGAATCAGTGCATGTCCTGCTCTGTGATTTGCTCCAAATCAAACTGGGACAGATGTAAAGACTGAACACTAATATAAACTTAAACACTGGGAGATTATAGTTTAATGGTCAAGGTATTGGACACAAAAGGTCTTTGTATGTAATAATTATTGATCCCATAACCAGCTGTGACTTTCCTCAACTACAAATAAAAAAAATTAAATCCCTGGCAATCAGTGTACCGAGCACTCACAAGCACATTTACACTACAAAAAACAAGGATTACAATCTTATTTCTAGCCATAAAAATCCCAAAGAGCAAATTTTAATTATTATAAGATTATTATGATTGTTTTAAGATTATTTATATTTTTTAGTAAAGGTTAAAGTTAGTTATTTTACCTGCACATTGAGCTTAATTACCACCAATTACGACATCATGAGAGGCCTTGTATCTTTTAAGACTTTATTTTAGCTGTAATAATTGGTTTTATTAAAATGGTTTTAAGGTTGCCCAGTAAAAAATGCTCAATAATCACACTGGGACTTGTTCATTAATATTATTTTATATTTCAAATGCTTGTTTAATGTCAATTTGTCATTTATTTAAAACCTAATAACAAATTGTAAAAGTCTGCATTTTTATAATTCCTTTTTTGGTTTAGGAAATTAGTTTTTTTATACAAAGTACATTTTACTAAATTGTTCTGTAGTTTGATTGTAGTTTTTCATGTTGAATATCTTTCAGTGTTCAGTAATGACAAAATACATTCAATAATGTTTTTTGCTGCAATAAGTTTAAGTATTTTTAGAAGCAGTACGTAAAGATTTCGCTTTTATTTGAATAATTAATTGTTGACAACACGTATGTATGTATATATGTATGTATGCGTGATCTCGATTTTAATGGTATTCTAAATTAATTTCTAATCCGATTTACTAGAAATAGTTTTTAGTTTAAATGTCACATTTTAAGACAAAATATATAATGATGACGATTCTTACATAAAGAGGAATTCTTTTGTTTAGTAGCTCTGGTTTCAACATCTCTTCATACAAATTAAGCAAAGCAAACTGTTTAAAACAAATAACATGCTAGTTTTAAATAAATGAGACTAAATTTGACTGCATGGAATAACTGTTTTAATTCAATAAAGAAATTTTGTTCTTTTCTAAAGGCTAGATGTGTTTTCTTATTTCAAGAAATCTTACCAGATGTAATTATCTTACGACAGATCATTGGACTTGTTTCTACTCTGTATATTCTCAAATCATGCCTTTATTTCTTATATTTAGATTTTTTTAGTTTATTCCTTTTAATCTCATTTGTACAACTGAGCAGTTATGGGGTTAAGGGCCTTGCTCAGGGGCCCAGGAGTGGCTGCTTGGTGTGGCTGGGATTTGAACTCATGACCTTTGGATCCAAAAACCTTGGATCCACAAGGAATACTAATCACCAGGGATTATGGGTAACAGAGCCATTTTTTCATTGTAGCTTGAGAAAGTCACAGCTGGTTCTGAGATCAATATTCGTTACATGCGTTAAATGTAATCACATATTTTCATGCCATTTTGGTGGATGCTGGGATTCTGAAATCATGAGTAATTCATTGTGATGTCATGTATGGTTGAATCAAATGTTAAGCTGTGTGTGTGTGTGTGTGTGTGTGTGTGTGTGTGTGTGTGTGTGTGTGTGTGTGTG
>JAAIIK010000272.1:671985-706985 GCA_014706435.1 Silurus glanis
TCTATCTATCTATCTATCTATCTATCTATCTATCTATCTATCTATCTATCTATCTATCTATCTATCTATCTATCTATCTATCTATCTATCTATCTAATATTAATATGATGTGAGGTCCAGTTAACAGCTAAAACAGGTAGAAGTAATAACTACTTTTTACTTAAGTACATGTCAGAGCCAAGACTTCTTTACTTTCACTTAAGTAAAAAGGTATAATCAGTACTTCAACTTTTACCCGAGTATTTTAAAACAGGAGTATCTGTACTTCTACTTAAGTAAAGGATGTGTGTACTTTTGCCACCTCTGCTTACTGGAGCAGATTTGGGTCTCCTAGTGGAAGTGAAGGGAGAAGTTCATGCATCTGAAAATATCCGATACAATTCTGTGAATCCAAGGAAGAACCACATATGGCTGGAAAGCTCAGGTTTTCTCCATATAGTGTACTTTGACAGAGCACATGGGTATAGAACATTAATATTGCGACATATTTTTGCAAGTTTGAGTAATATAAGCATAATATTGGGCCAAATCCGATACCCGTATCGATCTCAGTGCTTTCCTTAATAGCCACTAGTAGCTATATTTGTTCCATTAGTATGGTCATTAAAACAAAATACTAAATTGTAAAGTGTAAAGTCAGCATTTCTGTTTGGTCAAGTCCTCCGTAATATCTTGGGGTTTGAATCATTTTGTATCTCGGCAGAAGCCTTGCGCAGGAGGTTAATGGACCATAAGTGTAAAACTTTAAAGCTTCTGTTTTCAACTGCCAAAGTGATAATTCATGAAATACTTCCTCTGGGGTCTCTCTAAATATATATTTATAACATTTTTGGGATGTTTGCAGAACAGAAGAGACACGGATTAGGAAGCTGCCGTACAAACAGACATATTTAAATATTTAAGGACATTTTATCATACAAATCATGTATGTCAGAGGTGTTCAATGGAGATCATCGGTAATAACAGCGTTTACTCAGTACACTGTTCTTGATCATCAGCCAGACCGATCACTGACAATGAGCTTTCTGAACATGACAATCTACAGAAATGTAGATTCTTCAGTAGAAATCTTCAGTCCTACTTTAATTAAAATTTAATCATTAACGTTATAAAGAACTAATCTGGTAGCCTAAACAAGCTTCTAGTGTCCATAGAATCTCAAAGCATGCTTTTTTTTATAGAATTGTAAAACCTGGAGATGAATATTTTATGCATTTTATACCAACATGAAACAAAATAAACACAAGTATAACATGGTTTTACAATTACAGTAGATCTCTATATCATGGATATGTATATCATGTATTTCAAGTATGTGTTGGTGTCTGAAATCTCTACGAAAGTGACTAATTTCCTGCAGCAAATATTGACTTTACCTCTGCTTTAAAAGAGAGTAGGGGTGTTCCAGAGGAGCACCTGAAAAAATAGAGGAAGATAAGGTAGGACTATTGTTAAGATTCCCTATTCCTGTTTTATGGTTATTGAAACGGATACACTAAAATTAAAACGTGATAACGAGAAAACATCTGCTATGTCGAGATCACAAGAAAATTGTCATGGAACTGAAAAAAACAGCTTTTGTTCTGGCAAGAAAATGAAAGAAAAAAATATATCATAATGCATGGCCTCTTAGGACTTCCACACCAATGTGTGAAAACTGAACAGATTTATTATTTACACTCATCCACATGCTGGTGCTCGAGATGCATTCAAGCCTGATCGCTTAGGACACATTATCTCAATTCAATTCAAATCAATTTTATTTGCAGTGCGCTTTTAACAATGGACATTGTCCCAGAGCAGCTTTACAGAGATAAAGATGTTAGGAAGATGGAATGCATAAGTTTAGGGACTATAAATTTGTTTCATATAATTGTAAGCTGATCCCTAATAAGTGAGCCAGTCGTATGAGGTACAGTATGAGAAAGAAACCTTGAGAGGAACCAGTCTCAACATCCTTATCCTCAACCAGTTCATAACATTTCCATCATTGTTGAGTTGAGTTCAGTAAAGGGCGCTGTTTATGCAACTTGTGGTCCTGAACCATTATAGCAGACTGTTGATATTAATTACAATCCAAATCCACCCTCAAAGTTCTTGAGTTGCTTAGTAATTTCACGGTTGTTTCGGCTGTTGATGTAGAATCATCCTCACACATAGCGGTCTCAAATTGAAGAGAACTTCGTCCAGAGGTAGGGCCTTGGGATGAATCGGGCAGATCTGTAGTGAGGAAAGGGACAGGAACACTGGTTACTTGTACTGCAGGAGTACCAGATGTAGAGGTCTCTCCGAGTCATGTCTGAAAGATTCCTAGGGAAGTAGTACTTTAATGCTTAAGTTGTTGGTCTTTTAATCAGTAGGTTGTAAGTTCAACTACCAATACCATTAAAATGTCACTATTGGGCTCTCGAGCAAGGCATTAATCATTAACTTGCTAGCTGTAGAATTGACCATTTTAACTTTGGACTAATGTAAATGATGTGTGACAAACTGTGTAGGAAGAAGAGTTTAATATTATTTACCATGCGGTCCATCAGATTTAGAAAATGGAAAAAAAAACATCCCATGTGGATTTGTGAAAATGTGGTTATTTTGGGTTTAATGGAGAAATGTAGCTAGCAGGATTACATCATAATGTTACTACAGTCTTCACAGAGCCCTCGTTCAGACCGCATTCGCAGCATGATGTAACACTGCTTGCTGTGCATTGACACTGATATTGAAATGTATTGACACATGTATGAACCCCACACTTTTGCTATAATCTTAGTGTTGATGCACAAAACTTCAATCTGTTTTAAATTTAGGCTTTTTTAATCCTAGCAACAAAATATTACGTCAGTTTTGGGACGTTCTTTAGTTAGCATTTAAATATTTCAAGATGTGGATCGTGCAATCGGTCCTGCTTAGCACCCACAAAATCTGCAATCCTCGATCTATTGTTTGGAGAGCTCAAGTGTGCCAACTCGAGTACAACTCGAACACACACACACACACACACACACATACACACATATATACACATTCATTTCAGCAATGATCAAGATATTTCACAAAGCTGAGTAAACCTGATTTCAGCCACACATGAGGGTATTGCACATAGGAGACTAAATACTGGCACACACACACACACACACACACACACACACACACACGCATGCACGCACACACACACGCACGCACGCACACACACACACACACACACACACACACACACACACACACACACACACAAACATGAATATTTCATCGATGCATCCCCATGAGCTTGAAGTTTAGCTGTGTTAACGGTGCTAATTAGAGGTGCTTTTGCAAGTGTGGTACATGTTGGGAAGCAAAACCATACTCACTGATTGTAAATCTTTTTTTTATTCTTCAGATTTTAAGTAGTCTTTTACATCCTAAACCGTAAAGGCATAGCGTTTCATCCGACTGTGTCCCAGATTGTGCATGACTCAACATTTGTCTTTATTTCCGTCTTCACCCTGTCATTGTTATTTTCCTCTCCTTCTTGATCATCCTTTGTCTCTCTTTGCCTTTTTTACTTTTATTCTGTAATTACTAAACTGGCATCGTCCTATCAAAAAAGGTAAAGAAAGCTGCTTTATACTTGTAACATGTACATTACAAATTCTTTCTTTGCATATCCCATTGATGTTAGGAAGCTGGGGTCAGAATGCAGGGTCAGCCATGTTACCGTGCCTGTGGAGGATTAAGGGCCTTGCTCAAGGGCCCAAGAGTGGCATATTAGGTGCCAGTAACCCAGAACTTTAAGTACTGAGCATAGAGAGAATGTTGGGCCGTGTATCATTTTTACACAGGTTTTACACTAAATGCTCTTTCGGGTACAACCCTTCCTTTTTTTTACCCAGTCTTGCGACTGGCAATGCAATCCAGAAAGGCTGGGAACTCAAACCCATCCCACAGCAGATAGAGAGAGTGCTGCATTCTTAGCTGCTAGTCCACCAGGGAACATGTTAATATGCCCCAGCAACCCTAAAAGTAGCACTATGAACCCTGTTACTATGCCCTAGAAACACTGAAAAATTATTTAAAAATGTATTAATTCTAGGTACTAATAAAGAGCCTGCTCCTTTCAATTGAAGCCAGTCATTAAGGACCAAAAGATCGGTGCTTAATACATCATTAGTTGTGTTTAATAATCAATGAAATATTTCAGTGGAAGCCAATGCAAAGAAAAGAAAAAGAGGATCTGGAATTAAGCCTGTTTATGGATCTACTGGAATATTCAGACAGCAAGGCATCACAGTAGGATGCGCTAGTTTATCTGCATCATGCTATGTTTTTATATCTCTTCTCTTAGTGGTGCTACTAAGATGAAATAGATAACACTTGTAATGCTATGTAAATGACTGTGAAACCCTGGGTGTTGTGCAAAAGATGAGGACATGGGTGGCAGGTGTATGAGATATAGTCTGAGATTTTGTATTTTTTATTGGATGTGCATTTTAGCATGCAAGAACCTCTGAATGTTTCAAAGAAATTAGGCTGCCACATTCATGTTCACACATACGCAGTAAAACGTAGAATCACAGTTTTTATCTTCTCAAAACAGGCTCTTTTGTTCAGCTTTTCTGCAGCCCCGCTACACACACACCTATAATAAGGAATCATTAATTACACACAGGTGTATAATTATTCACTCCCACATATTCACCCAGACTCCACCCTCAATTCACAAACTCAAACTCGACCATTCACCCCATAGGTGCCCCAAGGAGCTTCAAATGAGAATCCAAAATCACAATAAGATCTTTCATTGCTGCACATGATGAAAGATCAGAGTTACTTTAGAATTTACAAAGATGATTGTCAAATCTGTGGGATGAAAAGCTGCACTTAGATCAAGCAACACGAACAAGGAAGCACAACCCTAGTAGGTCATTTACCACTTTAACCAGTGCTGTCTCAGTACTGTGAAAGCCTTCAGTTCTGACTCTCTGAAATATTTTTATGAATGGGATTTCCATCCACGAAAGAGCCTAAGTGCTATGACAAGACCTTTTCAAAAAACTTGTAGACCAGGGTTCCTCAACATTTTTTCTGTGAGGGGGACATCATTTTTCATTTATTTAATGGGGGGAGTTAAGTCTATAACAGAAAATGACATGGGAGTGACTAACAGTATTATCGTGGAGATTTTATTAAGATTTTAAAATGTATTTTTTATGCTCTCTAATGCTAATGCGTGCCATGAAACCGGAAGGTCCTCACAATCCATGAAATTACGGAGTAAAAACAGGAGCTTTCAGGATTTTAATTTGGATTTGGACTGTAGAATGTCAACAGTCTGCTACACTGACAAGGGCTAGAGTTTGCATCTGATCAAATCACTGCACCCCACAACATCGTTTATCTGTAATAAATGGACATTCGGTGCAACCCAGATGAGGATGGGTTCCCTCTTGAGTCTGGTTCCTCTCAAGGTTTCTTCCTTATGCAATCTCAGGGAGTTTTACTTTGCTTTGTCGCTCATCAACATTTTCTGTTATAAACTTAACTCTAAATTCTTAATAATATAAAGCAAATACAACCTGAGGTTTGGAATGATTCTTTCGTTTATTGAAAGAAAGATTTATCCAACACCCTTTTCACCTGTGCGAAAAAGTAAGTGTGCCCTTACAGAAGGCATAAACACAATAAACCGAATGTAATGATAAAATGCATGCGCTTCTGTGTTCAATAAATATTCATTTAAAAGTGTATTTGTATTTCCTCATGCTCTCTTCATCGCAACGAGGATCTGAAATTATTTAGCCTATGAAATAGAGGAAAAAATGAGGAAATAAAGATTTTTTTTTTGTGGTGCTGTTTATGTGCTTACCGTCAGCATTTATTTTTTTCTGAAAACAGAGCAAAATATTTTGATACACTGATTTGGCCTAATTCACATCAGATGAGCATGTTTTTGCTCCAAACATTCCCCTAATGCTGTGCATGTTTTTGAAACCGGTGCAGGAGATGTCCCCGGTGTTTACGAACTCTCTTGGTGTGAGCCGCATGACAGGCGTGCTAAATGAGGTAATATAAAAGCTAATGCTCTCGAACAAACTAAAAGAGCGACTCAGATAAGAGGCCGCGGGAATCCCTCGGCACAGATGGCACAGCACAACCGAGGCTCGAAGCATGCTAGCGCTAATGTGTTATCCTTTCCCGAAAAAAGAACCCCAGTTCACAGTGTAAAAGAGGAAAGGCAGAAAGTTTGAAATCATAGAGCCGTGTCTTGGGGTATAGTCAGGCTACAGTACATTAGCATCTGGGATAGAAGTGTGTGGAATGTTTCAGTGGGAGTCTTAATGGCATTCATCGCCCTGCAGTTCCTCAGGCTCACATTATAATCAACATGATTGCAATTCATAATTTTTTTCCATTAGTTTTTCTGAATAAAAATTTATCACACAAATGCACCACCCTAACCACAGTAAACACACACAGTGGCGTGTAAGGAGTCACATTTGGTGTGTGTGATACAGACAGAGATAAGAAGTAATGAAGTACTAATACTTTACGTTACTGTACTTAAGTAGTTTTTCTGGTATCAGTGCTTCACTTCACTATTTTTCACTCATTGATTTTTTTACACAAATATCTACTTCTTACATTTTCAAACCAGGCTCCCTACTTCAGCTACCACTCCCGTATATGAATATGATGTGAGGTCCAGTTACCAGCATGACACTAATACTGGTAGTCGTAATGGCTACTTTTTACTTAAGTACATGTCAGAGCCCAAACATCTTTGCTTGAGTTAAAAAAAAGTGTCACCAGTACTTCAACCTTTACCAGAGTCTTTTAAAACATAAGCATTTGTACTTTTACTTCAGTTTAGAATGTGTGTACTTTTGCCATCTCTGGATACGGATGAACACACACTTTAACATGACAAGCTCATTAGATATAACACAGTCATTACATAGTGATAGTGTGTATGTGTTTGTCAGGGTGACAGGAAGTGTGTGTGTGTGTGTGTGTGTGTGTGTGTGTGTGTTTGTGTGTGTGGGTAACAGGCTCATTAGCAACTACAGCTGTGAATAATTAGCATTCCTGAGAGGTGTCTTTAAGATTTGATGAGAGCAGCTTTACTTACCGGGGCACAACTGTGAAACAACGGATTTTGTCGCTAAACACATTAGCACGACGACCTACAGTGCAAACCATCAGTATCAAACGGATAAGGATTGCTAGGTTTAGCTACGTCTGACTTAGCATGGGATAAGTCGTGCAGTGAGCGCACACCATGCTCACCTGGGAGTCTGCTTCATTTTTTTCTTTCGGGTTAATTCTCATATGAACGACAGTGTCAACGAAACATGGGGGATTGGGACAGCCTGATTTTGGCAGCTGTAATTACAATACAGATGAGAAAAACAACACAGGAGACAAAGGGAACAGGAAATAACCAATGCTAGTGTTTTCTTTAATAAGTAATATTTCCATGCAAACATGTTGAGACGCAAAAACAGGATTTGTATTTTTTTGCTGAATTTAATATTCAATCAAATGCATGTAATATAAAAAACCCTCAGTGTTCAGTGTTAAACTCTTTCTACAGAAAGACATCCGGCGTGCATTAGCTTCATTCCTCCATGTGGTGCACGTAAGAAAAAAAAAAGACAACATATGAAATGTCTTGTGTACCATTACAACAAAGCACATTCCTATTAATTAAAGCTATTTCTTTATTTTTTTTTTTTACTCACTTGAAGACTTATCTTCTATCTTCTACAAACCTGTTCCAGCATTAGATTTGATTGGATTCAACTTTATTGTCAGTCACTGTTCAAGGTACATGTACAGAGCCAATAATATACAGTAAGCGTATCATTAGCAAATGTTCTCCAAGGTGGGTAGCTGAGTGCCGATGATTTGCTGGGCGGTTTTCAACACCCTCTGAAGGGCTTCACGGGCTGAAGCAGTGCAGCTGCTGTACCACACTGAGATGCAGTTAGTGAGGATGCTCTCAGTGGCACAGCGGTAAAAGATCTCCAGTATCCTGTAGACGGGGCTTTTTAAGTTTCCTCAGCTGCTATAGAGCGCTGACCTCCACCTTATTGAACACCTTATTTGGGATGAATTGGTCTTCCTCTCCTCACCACCATCAATACCTGTCTTTATTTACACCCTTGTAGCTGATTTAACACAAACACACTCCAAAATCTAGTGGAACATCTTCCCAGAAAAGTGGAGCATATTATAACAGCAAATGAAGACTAAATGTGGAATGGAATGTTCAAAAAGATTTTATGCCCAGGTGAATACACTATATGGACAAAAGTATTGGGACACCAGACCTTTCCTGCCATATGCTGGAGGCACTCAATTGTACAGAATGTTTTTGGATGCAGTATAATAAAATGTTGCGTTAACTTGAACTTTGAAACCCAAACCTGTACCAGCATGGCAAAGCCCCTGTGAACAAAGTGAGCTCCATGAAGATCTGCTTTACATGATTTGGAGAGGAAGATCTTGAGTGGCCTGCTATAGAGCTCTGATCTCATCGGTACTGAACACCTTTGGGATGTGAACACTGTCTGCACTCCAGGTCTCCTCAACTCCTCACCTACATCAGTACCTGACTTTACTAACACCCTTATGGCTGATTAACGCAAATGTCCACAAGCACACTCCAAAATCTAGTGGAACATCTTCCCAGAAGAGTGGAGGGAATTATAAGAGTTAATCAGGACTAAATGTGGAATGCAATGCATAAAAAACACACACCGTAGGGTTAGGGATAGGAAAAAGTGTCCACAAACTTTTGCAAATATGCTCATTATAATAAAAAATTCTACATCAATATAACTTTATTCACACTAATCTTTTATTTTTGGCGGTCATGATGTTTCATAGTTGAAAACCACAAATAGAATGTGACATCAATTTTCCAATCCCCAATCCATCAAACAGCTCCTCAGGGGTGGTCCAGAACCTTATCAATCAGTGAAACTGTGTTAAATATAAAGTACAAATACTTCATTACTGTACTTAAGTACCGTAATTTCCGGACTATTAAGCGCACCAATATATAAGCCGCACCCACTGAATTTTACAAAGATTTTTATTTTGAACATAAATACGCCGCACCTGTCTATAAACCGCAGGTGTCTACACTGAAACTAATGAACTTTACACAGGCTTTAATGAAAGACAGTGTCTGTTACACGGCTTGTATCTAAACAGTAGCCTACCAAGAAAGTCATTGTTCACTGTCTTCCTCCTTCCTTTCACAACAATTTCTCTCGAGGGTTTTTCTTTTGGCATCGTCGTGCGTTTAAAAATCACCATCGGTGAAGCTTTTCTCCCGATGCCGTGCAGCTCAGAACACAGGTGAAGTGTGTTTTTTCATGCCCGGTTGTTTTCAGCGTGAGGAATGATTCGCATTTCCTGTAGACAGTCCGAGTGAGCGGCAGGTCAAACGTCAGAGTAACATCATCCATATTTAGGATTCACCTGAACCCGTTTGGCAATTTCATTGGTCTAATGTTATTTGGCTCAGTTTGTGAAACTGGGAAAAACCCGGAAAAATTCATATATTAGCCGCTTCATTGTTTAAGCCGCGGGGTTCAAAGCGTGGGAAAAAGTAGCGGCTTATAGTCCGGAAAATACGGTAGATTTTTCTGGTATCATTACTTTACTTCACTATTTATATTTGGGACAACTTTTTACTTTTACTCATTATATTTTTACACAAATACCTGTACTTACATTTTAAAAAACAGACTTGTTACTTTAGTTTTAATCTATCTGGTGAAATGTCAATATTTTTTCTTCTTATCCTGCGCTGTTTTAAGCACATCAACCAATTTTTTTGTCATTGCGTGGCTTTTTCAACCTACCGCTGGTGTTTCATTTCCTATCTCTCACACACCACAGACGTAGGATAGTTTTACGAAGCTAAATGATCAGCAAGGCAGAAGGCAACAAGAAGTCTGGGGTTAATGTGGATGAGACAGAGGGAGAACAGAGACATTCCTGATCACATGATCATCATCATCTTTTCTCTGCTTGTGTTCTATATGGTGAATGTTCAGTCTGGACACATTCATTACATAACATTTGAAATTTGTTTCGTATTAATACATTAATATGACGTGAGGTTCAGTTACCAGCGTGACACTAAAACAGGTAGTCGGCTGCTTTTCAAAACATGAGTATCTGTACTTCTACTAGAGTGAAGGATGTGTGTACTTCTGCCACCTCTGCACACAACGAAGGGTATTGCATTTGCATTCACTTAGTTTCACTGTAGTCTACAGAATAATTCCTGTTTGTTACGTTACCTGACTGTGGGACATGGACATGAATGCACTAGAATGTCTTCTTGAATCAAGCGGAATTCGAAATAAATCTTGGCCAGTAACATTTTGTGCAGCCACCGGATTTAGAGTGCAGAAATTGCTGAGAGGGAATTTTATTTTTGGATTCTGAATGGCACTGTCTCATCCTTTGTAGGCAGTTTTCTGAATGCCTTGTCTGTGGACTGTGAGTCTCTGGACAGACAATGCAGACGTGTAGAATGGAAAATAAGTGTCTTAATATTCAAGATCAGCTTCTGAATGCAGTGATGTTGCGTTAGCAGGGTTTGAAATGTGCTCATGGAGCTGCCAGTAGGCGGTGCTTAAATGCGGCATACTGTATGCTGCATTTATCTCGAGGTCATAACATTACAATACTTCCCTTCAACTAGGAAATTGTAACAAAAACGCAAACTTGGGAACTCCTCATGATGACTTCAAAACTCCATAACTGAAACTGATGTGATTCACATTTTGATAAATAGCCAACAATATGATACATTAAAGATACATACAGTTGATTCAACTTCAGAAAGATGCAGCTCTACCTCTGCCATGTTAATCTGTATTCTATGTGACTCTCAGGACACGTCTCGGTCTCCGTAGTGTTGTGATACGTCATTTTTTACGTAGCAGCAGTGGTGCTGTCAAATATCCGTTACAAATCATTGCTCACTTTTCAAATAATACAAGTTTAACACATCTACTAATAATTATATATAAATACATAATTTTTGTACTGATACAATATGTTTTTTTTTTTTTAAAGCATTGCGGTTTAAATGCCAACTTGAAAAACCAATGCACACTTTTTTTTAAATCGATGCATCACATTGTTAACTTTTATGCCGATAAATCTTATTATCCCTACAATAAACATGGGTGTCTGGCATTCCTTCTCAGCATAAGGCCTTCTTATTAGCTCTATATTAACTAACATACAGACAAATTCGCTTGTTAAATCTATAGAACTGACTTATTGTGTTAAAGAGAAAAATACATTACTCTTCACAATTAGCTGATAGCTTGTTGCTAGCACAAGACAAACATGTAGATGACCATGTATTGTTTTTCCACTATTTTCTAGCTCGAAGACATGATCGAGTCTAATTCAGTAGTAGTCATTAGCCAGGAGCCACGTGTTGGAAGGGAGAGCGTAATGTTTTGTTCTGCTGTTGTATTTCTCTGAGAAATATTAAATACTATGTGTGTGGACAGAAAGAGAGCATGTGAGACAGGTTCTCCATAAATGAGGCTCACAATTTCAGCCATCATTTGGCACGTATTAATTAGCATGACACCTGTGATGCAACAGGAAGTGAAGATGATGCTTATGTAAACCACGCTGTGGTTATGCAATCAGATAGCGCCATCATCCTCGTCTCCTTTTCTCCCGTTCTCTCTGGGCGCATCCGTATGAACCCCCATTGACAGGTGTTTTTCGGTCTAATTTGTCTGGCTGAGAAGCAGCAGCGGCGCATCATGTTTTTCAAAAGAAACAAGCTGGTGTGACTCAGAGGTGCTGAGCAAGAAGGGTTTCGCCCGTTGCCACACACCACCGTTACCTTCCTCATGAAACGATGACCGAAAGCGTAGTTAAATGATGTTAATTGCATGTACAATGTGTGTGTTTTGTCCCTGTGCTTAGCCACGATAAAGGGCAGTAATGAAAAAAGCTTTGGCGTCCTGAGTGTATTTTCTTGTAGAGGAATGTGTATAAGCCTCTCAGAACTACACATGACCAGTGTGTTGTTCTTCTCTTTCTTCAGCCCAAACAGCGCACATCCTTGTCTTCGTCACAGGATGTACAGCGGCCGGTACTGAGCCACAGTGGTGAGCCATCAGAGGTGAGCTCATCTCTGGGCTATGCCAGCTTCAGCACCAGCCCACCTGCTAGTCCTCTCATCAGTCCTGCTAACTACTCCACTGGCTCGGCAGAGGACTGCACCCTTCCTGGTAAGACGTCTGTTTTTCCCACGCTGTTTCTTGCGTAAATACTTTAAACTTTCACTATGTATACAAACTATTGCGTGGCCCAAATACCACAACTACAAGTGCCTGTTAAACATCCAAATCAGATTACAGGAAGTCCCGAATTCTCCATCGTAATATATACAAATATTGTATATCAAGCCATGACCCAGGAGTTTTAACAAATGACAGTAAAAAGGAGCAATTTACAGTACCATACTGTAGGATTGACCCCGAATAGTCGAAGATTTGCTGCTTTGATAAGAGAAGCCTGATTTAACTACCAGTCTCACAGTTTAATCTTTGCAGAGATGCTATGAAAACGAGGATCATACTGCTTTGGTTATGTGTGGGTGCTCAATGTCTGATTTCACCTAGAACTGGCGGTTTTCTCCAAATAAGTTAATATACAGTATATTATACTAATACTGTAAAAAAAAAAAAGAAGCTTTTAATATTTGTAATGTGCGTGAATAAGTACAACCCCCCTGTGACAGATTAAAGTTTCACTTTCCATAATTCGTGAGTGATACAGGAGCGTCTTGGCGGCAGGGACTTAAATATTTAACAATGACTTTCTGTAAAGGTATATTCTGTTCTAATTTAATTCTGCAAATTAATTTTTATTAGTTTTTTCGGTGCATTGTACTTAAAGCGAGCACGCACAAGCAATTTAGATGATTTAATTCGATTTGCCGACATGTAAAATGCAAATCCTGTGTGGCCTTTCTGCAATTATTTATAAATTTTTTTAGGTTTATGGATTCAAAAAGTTTTTATACATTTTCTTCTATATCTTTGTCTGATGTTCAGTACATCGTGGTTTTAAAATTGTATAAGGGTTTGTTTTACGAAAGTTGATCCACATTTATTATTAACTTTAAACAGATTTTAAAAAAGGCAAAAGTTTTGTCTATCACTTGTCAGGCAGTTGTGGTCGCCTTATTATTAAATTGATTCTGTGTGTGAAACAAAATAAACGTTGCTTTACCCACTTGTTGACTACCTGGTGTCTTTGCCGTCGTTGTTGCCCCAAACACATGTGATTCGTCTATCAGTCACGCATAGGGACAAGACTTGAAGATTCTGATTCGACTATGTAAATCCTGTCAGGAACACCCCTACCGTAATGTATAAGCTATACAGTATATATGTGCAGTACTGTATGTGGCAGCAGGCACTTGGACAAGCTTATGGATTGTGAATGGAGAATGGAGCATATGCTGCTACGTTTGCCTGCCACGCAAATAAAAATACAAAATATTTTTGCAATTTTGTCGTATCGCCATTGTATGATCACAAAAAAATCGTACCATCGTAAAATGTTACATTTTCCTAACTCATGGACCATCGTTAATTCCAGCTTTCCCATTATAATAAGCTTCACTTTTCTTACACTCATTTTTTTGCTTGCCTGGTAATTTGTGTTTATTCAGATACAAGAGCATTAGTAAAAGCAAGAGTACTGATGTTCGGTGAGAAGGTCTCAGTTGCAGGTTTGGGCCTCTTCTTTATAGTAATGGAACTGTATTCTGAGACTACTCTTTTGTGATCAACATGTTTATTCAAATTTAGTTTCACTTCACAAACATATCACAGATCACAGTTCAAAAGAACTATGTACGAACAGATGCCATGAAGCCGACCACTTGTATAAAGAAAGAAAAATAGAAGAAATAAAAGTCAGATAAGCAAAGTAGTACTTTTTAGCAAATCTAGCAACCTCCTTTGCGCCATTAAGCCTGGCAGTGGTACCTTCCAACAAGACAATGTCTCTGACGTATGATAGTTGTGGCAGTGGATGGTTCTATCCATATCTTCAAAATAGTCTTTTTGGTACTTTTTGGCAGTACTTGCAGCTGATATGGTCCTTTTTTGATGAGCATTCAACTGGAGAATGGAATCGTCTACCAATAGAAAAAGAAGGGTATCTCGGAGGTATATCTCGATACAGGAAATCCAAAAGAACAGAACATACAAAGTTCCAAAAAGGACTGGGCATTGGGGTATGTTCTAAGACAAGTTCCGGAAATCCGCTAATTTTGGACACAGCCCCTGTGGTACCTTAGTGAATTCATCTAGACATTATGTCATGTTATAAATGTAATAATGTACAGTATTTGACCAAATACTTTTTAAAAAAAGTTATTCCTAACGTTCCTGAACATTCGGTCCTTCTGCGGATTCCCACAAATTTTAAGATAATCCGCAACTTGTTTGTTAGGTTCCAAATGAGAACCCGTGAATTTTCCTTGCCGCGAGTTCCGAACCGCAAATTATCGGGGGTTGACTGTACTGCAATCACAGGATTGAGTTCTAAATCTTAGATAGTAAACCACTAGAAGGAGTATTAATGTCCATCCATTCCCATAGAGGATGTGGGAGCACTTGCAGGCCAATGGAACGCCATAGGCCTTTAACACTGACCTTAGTCTTAAATATAAAAAGTAGAAAATCCAGGTAAAGAAAACTCAGCACTTAATTTCTCAGTATCCTGAGACTATTCTATTCAATTGTGTCTATACTGTGTGGTAACAATTTGGAGAATGAACGCACCTGACCATAAGATAGCTACAGAATGTGCTTCTTTCCGAACATTCCATTCCACATTTAACCTCTATTTGCTGTTATAATAACCTTTACTTTTCTCTTGTGGGAAGCTGTTCCACTAGATTTTGTGGAGATTTGTGGAGATTCGTTCAGCCACAAGCGTGTTAGTAAAGTGGAGGTGAGAAAGTGAGGAGGCCTGCAGTCAGCGGTCACATTCTTTATGTTCCATTGGGTTTGAAGCTCTATAGAGAAAGATCTTCCACATCTTCCAAACCATGAAAAGCAGATCTACATGGTCCTGGCTTTGTGCACATGCTGGAACAGGTTTTTAAATATTCTAATTCAAGTGAAGGGAAAAGTTAAAGTTAACGATTCAAAAGACATTTTATACATTTGTGTGGATTCAGTATTGTGATAGGAGATGAATCTCTTATGACTCGACAAGTCTCTGTAGTTTTGTCCATATAGTGAATATGCTGCAGAGTTTTACTATGGAAACTCTATGCAAAGTGCTTGAGGAGTTTTGAAAGAAAGCTGACTGAGACAGCATGAGATGATTTTGAAAGCTTTTGCGGTTATAAATAGTCTACACGTAGCCAGGTCGAATGATGAAACTCTACTTTATCAATAGATTGCTGCAAACACTGATGCCTCGTTTCTTCCCACATGCCTCTTTTATTCTGAACACATTCTACAGCAGTTGCATGAAGAAGTCATGCATCAAACCCACATGAAATGAAGCGCGCATTAAAGCCACTCTGATCGCATGCGCGTCGTCAGGGCCGACGAGTGTCGAAGTCACTAAACGTGTTTACATCGCCAGTAGGTGGCGACGAGAGACGCGTTATACCACAGCGCTGTGTTTTTATTATTTCTACACGCATGAAAGTCGAGTCCGTGGTGTGAAACGTGATGAGGTGCTCAGTTTTTAGAGGCTATATCACTTCCTGTATGTCACTTCCTTTTCGGACCCTGTGTGGGCAGGTGTGGTTACCATGGTAACGCGATTCCTGTTAGCACAGAGTGGGAGTCAGTGACGGCGATGTCTGTAATGATAAGATCGTGGCAGCAGCCACTCACCAGCACTGTCTGGATGCCGTCTGCCACCCTCCTCTGCAGAGACACAAAGAGAAAGAAAAAAAATGGAGGTCACTCTAAGGTGAAGCGTCATCTCAGAAACTGTGCTCTTTACCTTTTCCTGCTGCTAAAGAGAATTCATCTCTGTCATTGTCTCTTTAAAGTTCTCAGTGGTGGTTATTACTGTAATCTCTAAAACTCATTAGTCCTTCTCACTCCGCTGCTCTATGGAGCCACTCAATGTCTAAAACAACAGACAAGGCCAAAGATCGACTGACGCTTTCCTGCATTAATCTCTCAGTTATAGAGTAGTTGACTTTTCAAGGCCTCAATATATTCCGTTTATCTCTCTGTTCTTCTTCAGATCTCGATAAACATAAGTGCAGACCCATGCAAACGCAAGCCACAGTTTTAACAGGCGGATGGAAATTCATCCAATTTGGTGTGCAAAGAAAAATAATACATAATAAGACAATACAATTGATGGAAGGCTTGGTGAACTACATAAAGGTGGTTAAATGAATGACTTTGAAAGGTACTTTTTTACTTGCCATGTGTACACTACAGCAGTAAAATTCTTTCTGTAGGAAGCTGGGGTTCAGAGCACAGGGTCAGCCATGATACAGCACCCCTGGCGCATGGAGGGTTAAGAGCCAGGGATTTTTAATAGGGGTGGCCAGGCAGGGGCCAGCAGTTACTCTGAAGTGGCACAGAAAAATATCATTATGCAAACAAACATGGCACTCATTCAACCTTACAAAAAA
Source organism: Silurus glanis (assembly GCA_014706435.1). Lineage (NCBI taxonomy): Eukaryota > Metazoa > Chordata > Actinopteri > Siluriformes > Siluridae > Silurus > Silurus glanis. The sequence continues at coordinate 688,664 of JAAIIK010000272.1, forward strand.
ACTTTTTAAAGTATTAGCGGTGCTCAACCTCACAACCACACCTCGTCTCCTATTTTTTCACGAATGGGGTGTTTTTTTTCCGGAAACTTTTAGCTATTTTTACGTGAATAGTTAAAGATTCAATGCTTCAATAGGAGGAGCCTGGTTTGACTACCAATCTCACAGTTGAATATTCACAGAGGTGTTATGAAATAAGGATCATGCCATTTTGGTTATGTGGTGGTGCTCAATGTCTGAACATAGAACTACCGTTTTTCTCCCAATAAGTTAATATACACCTTATTATAATAATGTAAATAAAAATGTTATAAAAAATATTTTAATAAATATTTTTAACGTGTGTGAATAAATCCAACCCCCCCGTGACAGATTGAAGTTTCCGTGACCGACACAGGAGCATTTAACAATGTCTAAATGAGATTCTGTAAAGGCATATTCTGTTCTAATTTTATATTGTACATCCATTTTTGATTGTTTTTTGCTGCATCGGTGCTGCTCTGTACTTAGAGCGCGCTCGCGCAGGCAATTTAGTCGATTTCATTTGCAATTTAGACATTTCAAATGCAAATCCTCACTGCAGTGTGGCCTTTCTGCACTTATTTATTTATTATGTTTTAAGTTTATTGATTCATAATGTTTTTATCTATTTTTTTCTTTCTATCTTTGTTTGATGTTCTGTACATTGTAGCTTTAAAATGTTATGAGGATTTGTTTCATGAATGTTTATTCACATTGCCTAGTATAGGCGCCCCTAATGATCAAGGTTCTTCCAGATCAATATTTGAGAAATTAATTTCGTGCAAATGCAATTATGAGCGAGGTGGCCGTCACTATGTCTATGGTGGTTGCAGCCACCCCTGGCCACCCCAGCTCCACCCCTGCCTTGCTCATGGGCCTAAGAGTGGCAGCTTGGCGATAGTGGGGCTTGAACCCCCGACCATTTGATCAGTAACCCAGAACCTTAACTTACTTTTGTGTGTGTGTGTCTGTCTGTCTTTCTGTGTTTGTGTGTGTGTAATGGGATGGTGGTAGCTTAGTGGTTAAGTCATTGGACTTAAGGTCTTCAGTTTAAGGGTGTTTTCACACCTAGTTCGTTTGAGCCCTCCAAACGCTCTCGGAGCGGTTCAGTGTGTATATGTGAACAAACCAAGTGATCTCAGACCCCTTAAAAGGACCCAGAAGCGAACGGTTCGTTTGTGGGTCCGTTTGTGGTTCGATTTGTTTGTGACATGTGAAAGCAATGAGGTCCCGGTCCGCTTTGCGTTTCGTTTCGCCAAATGTCCCTGGAGGCTTGCCATACCTGCAGCCGTGTTCCGTCACTGCTGAAACACAAAACTTTTCGACATGGCAGGTCGCGGAGTCGTGTGGTCTTATGAAGAAAGCTTATTGATATTTGGAAAGAGGATGGCATTAAACGCCAACTATTCTCAACACATAAAAACATAAAAGTATTTCTTCTGTTTTCTCAAAAACTGAAGGAAAGGGGCTACAACAGAACAGCACTACAATGTCGCGTAAAAAGTGAAAAAACTACGACAGAAGTACATGAGCACACGTGATAACATTTCACAGAATTCTGGGTTCTGAGTTCTTATGAGGTTGAGGTGTGAACACGAAAGGGTCTGAGATCACTTCAATACTAAAGAGGACCAAAAAGAGAACTGGGTTCACTTTTGAGTCTTTTATATTGTGAACACAAAAGGGACTGAGGTCACATTTGCTTAGATCACTTTCTGGTTCGCTTTAAGTGAACTGGGTTTGGTTCTTTTAAAACTAACTATATGTGAAAACACCCTTATTTATAAAACTAAGCAGCTATGAGGTCAAGAGCCTTGCTCAGGGGCCCTGGAGTGTTAGCTTGAGGGTATGTGTTGGGAGTCCAAATCCTCCATGCTTGTAGGTTGAAGCAACTGCAGGGAGCTGGAGTGTCCATCTGGCTGAGAGCTGATTCCTGAAAGATTTGTCTGTAATTAAAGGTTTAGTTTCTTTTTCTTTTTGCCTTTATTTCTATTAAAAAAATACACTTTAAAATCAGGACTTTTTGAAAAATAAAAATTCTGAAATAACAATTAATAGTAATAATCTGCATAACTACATTACTTTATTCACCGCCTGACACCCTGACTCCCTGTGGAACTTTCCAGAAGGCTTTTTATCGTTTATCTAATGTAAGCAAGATATGTTATGTAATGTTACATAGCAGCAATGACTTTTCAAAACCAGGACACTGTGGCTGTTAATAACTATTTAAAACATTTCATCAGGTTTAGTTTCCCATTTGAGTTCGTTGAATTCTAGAAAACTTCATCGGACACGTTTTCAGGATTGGTTCTAAAGCTGGACGCTCTTACAGAGCTGCTGCGACTCCTTTAACAGCATTTCATTGTAATGACTATGAGTTTGAGAGCCAGAAGGAACATGCAGCTTAGTGCACAGTGTGCAGTCTGTGTGAGCTTTATTAAATACAGGCATATTTCTAGTATTTTTGCCCAAAAGATGGAAGAAGAAGGACGTGCCAGGTTGTGTGTATAATGACCACACATTGCAGATTTACATCGCAATTCGAAAACCCGCACCACTCTTACTCTGTTATTCGGAAAATAAAGATAGATGACAAAAGGATAGATTCTAATCTCTTGTTGTTGTGCTGAGAATGCAGGCAAGCCTCTCCGGGAAAATACAGCGAGCTGAATTTCTTTATAGTTTATTTGTTTCACGTTCTTGAATCTGGCAAGCTTTCTAAAAAAAAACAGCCATTTTTTTTTTTTAAATGCTAAATTGTTTTTGTTTTTTGCGTCTATTTTTTTTGTTTTGCGTGTATCTGTTCAGTCAGTCAAATTTGCTTTCACACCTATTATTCATTAATACATTTTCTGATCTGTTCACAGTCATGATGGTTAGTGTGGATTGACTAGAGTGTTGTAGGTGTATTAGAAATCTTTTAATGCACCTGAAATGATTCCTAGCCCACTGGGTAAAGTGGCTAGACCACTGGGTAGACTCCCAGCTCACTGGGAAAAGTGGGTAGACCACTTGGTAGACTCTCAGCCCACTGGGCAAAGTGGGTAGACCACTTGGTAGACTCCAAGCCAACTTGGTAAAGTGGGTAGACCGCTCAGTAGACTCCCAGCCAACCACTGGATAAAGTGGGTAGACCACTAGGTAGACTCCCAGCCCAATGGGTAAAGTGGGAAGACAACTAAGTAGACTCCTAGTCCACTGGGTAAAGTAGGTAGACCACTGGGTAGACTCCTAGTCCACTGGGTAAAGTAGGTAGACCACTGGGTAGACTCCTAGTCCACTGGGTAAAGTAGGTAGACCACTGGGTAGACTCCTAATTCACTGGGTAAAGTGGGTAGACTGTGGCTAGACTCCAAGCCAGCTGGGTTAATATGGGTAGACCACTAGGTAGACTCCCAGCCCACAGGTTCCAAAGTTCTTTGCACATTTTTAACCCTTCTGTTGTGCTGTAAAGAAGATGTTTTTGGACCCCCTGAATCTCAATTCAATTTAATTTATTTTTATTTGTATAGCGGTTTAAACAATAGACATTGTTTTAAAGCAGATTTACACAAGTAATGGGGTAATAAAGAATGAATGAATGTTCTTTAAAAGTGTAAGTTTGTCCCTGATGAGCGAGCCGGTGGCGACTGTGGCAAGGAAAAACCCCCTGAGATGGCATGAAGTAAAAAACCTTAAGAGGAACCAAACTGTAGAGGGGAACCATTCTCATCTGGGTTGCACTGAATGTCCATTTGTTACAGATAAACATTGTTAAGGTGTGCAGTGATGGGGATCAGATGCAAACTGTAGTCCTGAGTCAGTGTAGCAGACTGTTGACATTAACTACAGTCCAAATCCATCCTCAAAACTCCCGTTCTTACTCCATAATTTCATGAAACCCCAGGCCGTTGATGTGAAACCTTTTTATGGCACATTCCTTCAGTATACTCTACCCTCTGATGTGGTGCATGTTCCACTTTATGGGTGTGTTGAGTGTTTGCACCATAGACTAAATGAGTGATTGATATTGGAAACTGTACAGAATCTAAAATACTTAAGGTACCTAAGACAAGTTGATTACCAGATATAAATCCTGCACATACTTGGTGCAAATTTAATCTGGATTAAAAAAGACTTGAGACTGGTTAAACAATGTACACCAGTAGCTGGGGGACTAATGCACCTACTTGGGGACCAAAAGGTTTATAAGAGATTGTTGGTATCGTTTCTCAAAGCCAGCATTTAAAACCTTTGAAAAGTTGCTGTGTAAGTTTGAAGCCATCCTTAATCCTGTTTACTATTTGAGCCTGGGATAAAGATATCTGCTGTATGACAGTAGATTAGGAGACGTAAGTGATAAAGTGATTTGTTTGAATCATGGCTATACAAATTCAAAATCAGCCTTCGCTTGTGATTCGGTTCAGCCAGAGTTAGACAGCTCATGGGGCAGAAGCATGAGTCATTCAGCTTCTCTGTACATCTCTACTGCCTCAGAAATCCAAGAATATATACTGTGTATATGTGTGTGTGTGTGTGTGTGTGTGTGTGTGTGTGTGTGTGTGTGTATGTGTGTGTGTGTGTGTGTGTGTGTGTGCTTATATAGCTTATAATAAGCTGCAGTTTTCACATCTTCAAGTCCACCCCCCCACACACCCCTCTCATTTATAAGGTCCAAAGTTGTGTTGCCATAGCAACTGGCATCAAACACATTCCTATTCCACTGGTGTTTAATTTTTTCGTAGGCGCCCGAATCGAGGCACACATACTAGTGATTTCACACATGCGGACGTTACACACGACCGGCCTGCTGTCTGGGTTCTGTTAAATATTACACTGTGTCACGAGACGCAACATAAACATTGTCCCGTCTGCTTTTCTACATTTTTCTGTCTCAGGATATTATCAGCTATAAACAGCTTTTTCTGGAAGTCTATTTATAGCAAACGCTATAGGTGACAGTGAAAGGATGTACAGTGAAAGGAAAAGTGTGCGAGTGCCGCATGAAGATGTATGTGGAGCAGCTCATTAGGAGAGTGCCTTTATGTGATGGTCACCGTAATGAAGGTATATAAAATCATGTGTCTGTGGTAGAAACTGTTGGGTCAAGGTATGAAGGTTAACTGCGTTATTCAAGAAAGGGTCCCTGATAGCTATACACATACCCACAAAGATACCCAAACATATCTGATTTTCTTAAAAAAAAAAAAAAAAACAGGAAATCACTTAGATGACAGAAGTTCTTGTCCCCTTCTGCTTTATAGATCTTCTTGCTTTATTTTAATGCCCTTCTTATGGATGGCGTTTAATAAAAAAAAATTTAATCACTTGATACAATAAGGAAGCTCTCTACATGAGGATACATTACTCTGGGGGGTGGGGGGGGGGTGTTTGGTCAAACTCAAGAACCATGAAGATTTTTTTAAACTATTGAATGTAAACAGTTTAAAAACTATGTTTACAAGAAAGTCCAAATTCCAGGGTTGTGATACCAATGAAATATACCTTGTTACAAAGAAGAAGATAACAGGAAGTAATTCTTGTTATTAAGATAGCAAACTTTTCAAAACCAGGACATTGTGGCTGTTAGCAATAACTATTTAAAAAAATGTTTACATTTAAGTCAAGTTTACTGGACATGTTTTCAGGATCAGTTCTTACTCATTCGAAAATTTTTACAGACCTGCTGCAGGAATTCCAAGGAAGAACTGAAGAAAGGCAATTTGTGCATGATCATATAAATCGTTTCATATCTCTTGCATGACATTCACTTCTAGTTCTGATCCTTATGGCAAAAAAGCCAACCTTTACCCCTCACTCTCTCGCGTCATCTTTATCTGTTCATTAAACTGACCACCTTGGATTCTTCCCAATTTTGTGATCTAATAGTGGCATGGACTGTGTTGTCCACTCAAGTAGTTCAAATACATTCACCAAAGATTGATCTTGACCAGAAAAAAACTCTGCCCACATGTGCTGAGACACCTGGAAACCCCCTAATCTGTGTACCGGAAGGTTAACATGATAAATCATTTTAGAAAATACCTTAACAATGTTAAACAACTGTAATGAATGGATTTTTGGTGTCACTCAGATGAGGACAGGTTTCCTTTTGAGTTTGGTTCCTCTCAAGGTTTCTTCCTCATGCATTCATCTCAGGGAGTTTTTACTTCACCACTGTCACCTTTGGCTGACTTTATAGGGATGAACTTATAGGGACTATTTTCTAATGTTAAAATGCATATTTGTAATCTATTTAATTCTGTAAACCTGCTTTAGAACAATGTGCTTTGTTAAATGTGGGATAAAAATAAAACAGAGTTAAACTTACAAAGTAAATTGAATAAATATAGCATATTCACATTTGAACCCAAAATGAAAAGCAAATCATGTGTGTTCATTAGTACATTTTGGAACATTTTCAGTTCCAAAAATTTAATTCTTTCCTAAATCCAATTCTAATCTTAGCCATTTGTTAAAGGATCCAACAAAAACATCTAATCCACTATTTATTTATCTTTTGTAATTACCAGGACAGATTTCAAGTCATATTTATTATTTGTTTGCTGATTGCAACAATTATTTGAACTGAAAATTTTCAAAACAATGACATATCTCCATGCAAATTTGTATTTCACTTCAAATTTATGAAGTGTGCTACTTTATCGGAATATGTCAAATTGCAGGAAACCAGAAATTTCCTGTGGTAATTTCACAGTAGAGATATTAATAGAGCAGTAACATTACAGGTGCATCTCAATAAATTAGAACATCATTACAAAGTTGATTTATTTTAGTAAATCAATACAAAATGTGAAACTTGTATATAATATAGATTCATCACACACAGACTGATATATTTCAAGTGTTTATTTCTTCTAGTCTTTATGATTTTGGCTTACAGCCAATTCATTCTTTCTTTCGGTTTCTCCCATTAGGGGTCGCCACAGCGGATCATTCATGATCCGCATGTTCGATTTGGCACATGTTTTTATGCTGGATGCCCTTCCTAACGCAACCCTCCCCATTTATCCGGGCTTGGGACCGGCACTAAGAGTGCACTGCCTTGTGCAACCCTAATGGCTGGGTTTTTGGCTTACAGCCAATGAAAACCCAAAATTCAGTATTTCAGAAAATTTTAATAATGTGAAAAAAGTTCAATATTGGAAACTAGTGGTGTCACACTCTTATCAGTTAATTAGATCCAAACACCTGCTAACAAACACATAAAGTCTGGTTCGGGCTACACAATCACGGGGAAGTCGGCTGATTTGACAGTTGTCCAGAAGACGATCATTGACACCCTGCACATGGAGGGAGAGACACAAAAGGTCATCGCTAAAGAAGCTGCTGTTCACAGAGTGCGGTATCCAAGCACATTAATGAAAAGTTGAATAGAAGGAAAAAATGTGGTAGAAAAAGATGAAACAAAGCCCATTCAAGAATTTAGGGAGATTCACAAAGAGTGGACTGCAGCTGGAGTCAGTGCTTCAAGAGCCTCCACACACAGACGTATCCATGGGCTACAACTGACGCATTCCTCGTGTCGAGCCGCTCCTGAACCAGAGACAACGTCAGAGGTGTCTTACCTGGGCAAAGGACAAAAAGGACTGGACTGTTGCTTAGTGGGACAAAGTCGTCTTTTCAGATGAAAGGAAAGAAAATGTTGCATTTCTGTTGGAAACCAAGGTCCCAGAGTCTGGAATAAGAAGAGGAGAGGCACAGATTACAAGTTGCTTGAGGTCCAGTGTAACGTTTGCACAGTCAGTGGTGGTTTGGGGAGTCATGTCATCTGCTGGTGTTGGTCCACTGTGTTTTATCAGGTTAAAGGTCAGCACAGCCGTCTACCAGGAAGTTTTAGCGCACTTCATGCTTCCCTCTGCTGACCAGCTTTATCGAGATACTGATTTCATTTTCCAGCAGGATTTGGCACCTGCCCACACTGCCCAAAGCGCCGATGCTCTGACCCAGTCGTCTAGCTATCACTATTAGGCCCTTTTCAAACTCGATCAAATCCTTACATTCGCCCATTTTTCCCTTTTCGGGTGCCATAATGTAGAGATATTATTTATTTCACCGCTCATAATATTATTGTCATGTCTGATCGGTTTATATGTTTTATATTTACTCATTTCTAAGTTTAGGGTGTACATTTTGCTTCTATTTTAGGGACCCAAAATCATCAGCCGAAGAAACTAGTCTATTTTAAGCTTGAAATGAATGAGAAATGTATAGAAGCATGTTTAATATGTGTATATTTGGAAATTATAGGTGTACAGAGCCTTCTGGTTTAGGGATCTAAGAATGGGAGGTACACATGCACCCACACATCTTTTTTTCTCCCACTATACTTCTGTCTATCAGCTTCTTCCCTTTCTTCCCCCCCTTTCTTCTGCTCACTGGAACAGAGAACGCTCATTAGTCAAGACCACTATCAGGTGTATGCTCCTTACCACTCAGTTCCTCCAGCTCCGCCCTTCATTCACAAACCCCGCCGCTTGACCACACTCTCTACACACTCATTCTGAAATATTTTCACTTAATGCAATGTTTTGCAACTTGACTTGGACTGAAATGTCTGATATTTTATTGGCTTTCGATATCTGGGGGGTGATAGAATGAGCAATTGTGACAGGATTGTGCCTGTTCCTGTGCAGGCCATTTAATCCCATTGGTCTGTTGTTTCTACAGTACCACAGTCAGCACTGTTACAGTTTTCTTGGCTTTCCAACTTTTCAGAGCTTCACTGGCTCTATTTTTGGCAGGAAGTTGGTGCAGCTCGACACGGCAGAGCAAACATTTGTTAACAAGCAATTAAACATGTGACCTGTAATCCAGTGGCAGAACAAGCCACCCGTCTGTGTGCTGGGGAGGAAGAAAGAAACAAAAGATGTTCTTTATTTCTTTTTTTTTATTCCATTTCCAAAAAAAACCCTGAAATCCCTCTCCTTTTCTTGAAGCCTATTTATGAATTGCTGCTTATGCTTTCCTTTTTTTTTTTATATCTCCCTGCTTCTGTGTGGCTGCCGGTTCGAAGGGAAGCTCGGCATGAGCTCGTGGTGAGACGAATTTGTCTCTTTCAGCTCAGTACATTCTGTAAAGCATGTGTGTGAGTTTAGACTTAGTCTGACGTTCAGTGAAAGCGGAGCCCTTATCAGCATACACATCACTTTGCCTCTGGAAGTGTGTTCTGCATGACAGGACAAGCGTGTGTGTGTGTGTGTGTGTGTGTGTGTGTGTGTGTGTGTGTGTGTGTGTGTGTGTGTGTGTGTGTGTGGAGTAAATATGGTCTTTGGAGCAACTTATCAGATCCCCTTAGTCACATGTTTTTGCATGAGTGTGTGTTTATGAGTGACGCCTCTTAACTTGAGAAAAAATTCCTTTTGAGCTCATTTTTTGCACACCTGTGGATATTAGAAGCTGTTCGTCCTCCTGCTGCAACCCTCATGTCTTAAGGTAGGAGTTAAAAAGAGTCTGGGTGTGATGATGATGATGATGATGATGATGATGAAGGGCATGGTGTTGACAATGCTTACAGAATACTTTTAGATTAGACACACACATAATCCATATAGATGTCATTTTATTGCAGCAGTGGTTGAAGTGATTTGCTTCATACTGTTGATCTGTTGTGGTTTTTAGTGTGTGAGTGATGATGAGCTTGGAGTTCATGGCCCAATTCCTCCAGGGGTTCTGTGTGTGTGTGTGTGTGTGTGTGTGTGTGTGTGTGTGTGTGTGTGTGTGTGTGTGTGTTGTTTTTCAGTTTTCTTTGCCTTATGAGTACTTTTTTACTTTTCACTGTATACATATGTCTCATTTCTCCACCCTGATCTTCACAGACGTTTACGGAGCTCTGGAATGTTAGGAATGTGGTTGCTTTTTCAGACACATGATAACCGAAGGCCATGTTTATTGCCTCAGATTTCCAGATTGTCTTAAAGTAATAGGATTTTACTTTTAACTGTTTTTTTTTCTTTTTTTCTGTATTTTAGCATAGTGAACCGCTGACTTTTCAATCAGTAATGCAGACCCTTAACTACTGAGTTACCGCCTTCTTGTTTTCACATCTCATAGGTTATCAGGAAGCTGGGGTCAGACCTTCTGATCAGTAACCCAGAGCCTTAACCACAGGCCCACCACTGCCCTGTCTCAAATTAGTCTCAAAAGAGATAAGGTTTTGATTCCATTTCTTCAGTGCATCGGATTTAGTCCCACCATCATCACCTCTCTGGCTTTTCCTCACCCAATTATTATTATTATTTTTTTCATTTCTGAAGGCCGAATGTGATTTGCTTGAAAAGGTTGGAGGAAGCTGCGTAGTGGTTGCCATAATAACCAGATTTCATCTTTCATTTGTTGCAAGAAAGAGAGACAAATGAGTAATGATATCACTGCAACTTATATTTTATGTATTGTATAATGATATATTCATATATTATATCCTATACAGTACATTGTGCAGTGCATGAAACCAGCCAATCACGTGTAAGCAGTACAATGAAAGTCAGATGCAGGACATTAGCTTCACATCAAGCAATGCATAATGGCTCTCTTTCTACTGATAAACTATAAATTCTGACCTCCAATCAGAAAACCCCCAAAGAAAACTGAACTCAGAATTCCAATCCAGAACTAAGTATGTTCTATTTAACTCTAAATTCAGTCGATTGATAAGACTAAACTGCCCCACTGAAGTGTGAATAAGTGTAACAATGATCCATCTCCTTCCAGGATATGTGTATTCTCACCTCATGTTCTGTGTTAAATGAATTTTCATATATCCAATGATAATCCATAATTCTTGACCTCCAACCAGGAAAAAACTATGAAAATGTCCTCATAAATCAGAATTTCCAACCCAGACCTTTTGAGAGTTTGGTCTCTTTAACTTTGAGTACAGCAAGTGAAGTCAAACCAACATGGCCCCTCTCATCGTGAACAGTGATCATAGCAAATTTAAATTATATGCCATTAAATGATTTACACTGTAAGTATCATCCTCTTCTGCTTCTTCTTCTTTTGGCTGCTCCCATTAGGGGTCGCCACAGCGGATCATCCGTCTCCACTCTACTCTATCCTCTACATCTGCCTCTTTCAAACCTACTACCTGCATGTCTTTCCTCACCACATCTATGAACCTCCTCCTTGGCGTTCCTCTTTTCCTCCTTCCTGGCAGTTCCATCCTCAGCATTCTTCTTGTTGTAGTACGGTCTGAGCACTGACAAGAGGACCTTCCGCTTCTACAACCTCTGAAGCAATGCTGCAGCACTCATGAGTCTGCTTTTTGAAGTAGCTTCTGCACCTGACACACAGCACGAGGACTCAACTAATGGACCCTTGCGAGGTCAATTCTGAGTAGAACCTGTCTTGGAAAACCTCTGTAGGACCCTGACCACTGTATTGTTACTCAGTTTCAGGGTGTTACAGCCTCAGCATCTTTGTGGTGAGCAACAACTCAGATTCTCAAATCCTCAGAGTTTCTTTGCCATGAGGTGCATGTTGAACATCCACTGGTCAGTATGTGAGAATTGGACTCAAAGCACCAAATTTTACTCTAATACAAGATACACAAATTTGCATGGTTCTTTCAAGCAGACAAAAATGCGAACATGATGAATAGGACGTGTGGCTTTGCCCGGTTACACGACGTACAGCTGTTATCACCCAGGGTGTACTCACTTTTGTTGCTAGTTATTTTGACAATAATGGCTGTATGTTGAGTTATTTTTAGAGGACAGTAAATCTGTACTGTTATACAAGCTGCACATTGATACTCTAAAATATATCCAAGGTTCATTTCTATAGTGTTGTCGCTCGAGAAGATATAAAATGTGAGCGATGCACAATATTTTTGTTTCATGCTACCTGCTTTCCACTTCATATCACATAGAAAAGCTTTCGTTGGAATTACGCAATCGCTCCTTCATCAGATGATCAGCCTGAGTTCCTGTTTCTTCTTGCAAATTAAAGGAGCTGCATTATTCATTGAAACACGCACACGCCCGCACACACGTCGCTCTTTCATGTGTTAACATGTCTGATTATTTAATTAAGTGAATCTTGTTCACTGCTTGTATTATTCTCTACAATAAAGACATTTCGATATCATATTCTAACGGTTTGCTGCTCGGTCAATCGATTCTGGTTCAATAGAGTTCATCTGCCTGAACTGAGCATTAGAGTGGGATTGATTTGGATCAGTATTTGGAATGACGCAGTGTCGGGGGTGACTGTTGCCTGGGTTTTCCTACGGTGTTATTGTGTTAGTATCTGTGCGCAGAACCGCTGTGTTCTAGTGTAGCATGTTGTCTGCTTGGTAGTGCTTTGACAGCTCATGTTGCTTGGCCCTGGATCACCACTATCAGCACCAAAACAGATTTAGACTCGGAGGAAACCTTCACGCTATGAAGAAGCGACAGAAATAATTTCAGACCAAAGAAAACGTACAGCAAGTTTTCTACAATGCAGTCTAAAGTATCTGAGTCTTCTCTCCAGGCCTGTTTTTTTATTATTGATCATTTAGGATCTTATACAGATCTGTAGAAGCAGAAAGAGGTTTGTTAATTTCTTGAATAAATCCTGTAGTCATCATAAACAGGAGAACGTCGTTGGCTAAATCTCATGGATTAGTATTTTATTGTTAATCGTATTCTTGCATTGTAAGTATCGCATGAATGATTTTTTTTTTTGTGTCGAAATTTGGCAAAAACATTCCTGGCAGATGGACTTTGGTGAAGTGGTGAAGGTGGATTTATGCTGAAAACAACCGGGCATGAAAAAACGCACTTCACCTGTGTTCTGAGCTGCACGGCATCGGGAGAAAAGCTTCACCGATGGTGATTTTTAAACGCACGACGATGCCAAAAGATAAACTCTCGAGAGAAATAGTTGTGAAAGGAAGGAGGAAGACAGTGAACAATGACTTTCTTGGTAGGCTACTGTTTAGATACAAGCCGTGTAACAGACACTGTCTTTCGTTAAAGCCTGTGTGAAGTTCATTAGTTTCAGTGTAGACACCTGCGGCTTATAGACAGGTGCGGCTTATTTATGTTAAAAATAAAAATCTTTGTCAAATTCAGTGGGTGCGGCTTATATATGGGTGCGCTTTATAGTCCGGAAATTACGGTACTTGGCCTTTATTTTGCTTTATTTATTAGGGGTGTAAGGGTACACAAAATACACGATTTGTTATGTACAGCGTTTTTTGAGTTTCGAAAATAAAATTGGTTTAAATCAAAAATTAAAAATCTAATAAACCATAGAACTTCTCAGATAAATAAAAGAATTCTGAAATGAATATAATATAAAGCTAAATATTAAATGTAGTGAAAAACAATATTTATGTATAAATAACTATTAATTACAGTGCACCATTAATTAAATTTTCAAGTTTATTTCTTTGCTGCTTTTCACAATAGACATTGTCTCAACGCAGCTTTACAGAATGTAATAATTTTATGACTAAAATTTTTAAATAAGTAAATTATGTAAGAAACCTTAAGAGGAAACAAAATCAAAAAGGGAAAACCATCCTCATCTGTGTGAATCCAAGAGTCGTCTTCTTCTTCTTCTTCTTTTGGCTTCTCCCATTAGGGGGCGCCACAGCTGATCATCCGTCTCCATACCCCCCTGTCCTCTACATGTGCCTCTTTCAAACCAACTACATGTCTTCCCTCACCACATCCATAAACCTCCTCCTTGGTCTTCCTCTTTTCCTCCTTCCTGGTGGCTCCATCCTCAGCATTCTCCTACTGATATACCCCATGTCCCTCCTCTGCACATGTCCGAACCAATCTTAATCTCGCCTCCCTCACCTTGTCTCCAAAACGTCCTACATGCGCCGTCCCTCTAAGTATTATTGTGTTATTTTGAGTTTTCAGTCTATATAGTCTTCTTAGTTGCAAACTTAAGTTATGCTTTTTTATTCCTGTTGGAATTTGGAGAAGGATTTTTTTTTCAGCCAATATTCCAAGAAAGTAGTTGGACTTAATTTACTCAGATGTCCTCTCATTTATATTTACATTGGCTTTTATAGCATTCGGCAGATGCCCTTATCCAGAGAGTGACTTACAACTGATCAAGGGCCTTGCTCAAGGGCCCAGCATTGACAACTTGCTGGGATTTGAACTTCAGCCTTCGGATCCAAAGTCCATGTCTATGTCGAATTTCTATTTATGCCCTGATAAAAAAAAAAAAGTGTTGTTGGGTGTACATTCTTTTTTCAATTTATCTATGTTAATGATATGTTAAATGATGTTACTTATTGTTTAATGAATAATCAAAACAAATCAGGAAACTAGGGTGTGAACTGAAGTCTTCCGATATACTTCAATTACATAGTAGAAGCGTGCTGCTTCTGTCGCTTTGGCATGTGAGCATTAAATCTCAGCGAGGTGTCACTGGCAAGCTGTAAGCGTGATTAATTTGATATGCATTATGCTGATTAATAAGTGGATGTGTGAGTCACTTGGGAATGGAGTGAAATTCTACAGACACTAACAGGTACTCAAAACTATAAATGAAGAAATAATCAGAAAGAAACCTATGTACACTATGTGGACTAAAGTATTTTGGACTTTTCCAGCCATATGTGCCCATCCATATTATCAGTTGTAATATGACGTCTTAGGATTTGATGGCATGAAATTTTCTTTTCACCTGAACTATGAGACCTGTTCCAGCATGACATGCACAAAACCATCTCTATGAAGATATGCTTTACAGAGGTTAAAGTGCTGCTATGGAGCTCATATTGTGATGAATGTGAACTCTGACTGCACCCCAGGCCTCATCACCTAATGTACATCAGTTCCTGACTTTACCATCACCATTGTGTCTGAATGAAATCCCACAAACATCCACAAAAATCTAGTGGAACATCTTCCTAGAAGAGCGGAGCTTATTATAACAGCAAATGGGGATTAAATGTGGAATTGGCTGTTTTAAAAAGCTTAATCTTATGGTCATGTCTCCACAAACTTTTGTCCATATATTGTATATCAGGCTGTTGAGCTTTGTTTGCAGTCAGCGCATAGGAGGACACACACACACATATACACACACATACACACAATACTCTCTCAATATTTAGATGCACACAGAATCTCCCAGCTTTCACTTTTCTGGTTTGTCTCAACACATCAAGATTTCTTTTATAAATATGTGCATGCAAAAGCACACCAGGAAAGTTTATATAAAGTCTTTCTTTACATCAGTGTTTATTGATTGAGATCCAAATGTAAGCATGATCTTGTCTCTGTCCTGTCTCAGATGAGGTGGTGGAGCCGAAGGAGTCCACAGTGAAAGACGATCGAAGGGAGAGCCGAGTCCCCGAGCAGTTTGCTGGCCTGCTGCATGGCTCATCTCCAGCCTGCGAGTCCCCAGACAACCCCTACCAGCTGTACAGCAAAGTGTGCAAGGATCCACCGCAGCGGCACGGCAACCTGCTGCTCGCCCCAAACCACTCCGTCCCGTTCCCCGCTCCAAAAATCTACAAAGAACCCAAACCTCAGGTAGTGTACCGCACCATCTTCCACACACGGGTCAACCAGCACCAGTCAGTGCAGGGGAAGAGCGACGCGAACCGGAGCGGAGAAGGTGGGAGCAACATCACCGGGGTCTACGAGGAGAGAGCGTGCACGCTCGGAAGGATGCGCTCCGGAATGATGAAGAACGTCCCCGAGCTCCAGCTTTCCAGAAGCCTTTCTAAGTCTGACTCCAACCTGGTGGTAGCTTCACCCATCGAGGAGGAAAAGCGGAATTCTCGAGGGCAGACCAGCCCCAGCAGACTGGACCGCACTCCATCCTTCACAGCTGAGTGGGAGGAGGTAATAAGACATGCATTGTTCTTTCATTTTCAAGAAAGTCACACTTGGTCCATTGTGGCATGGTGTAACATTTTAACATACATTTGGACAAAAGTTTGTGGACACCTGACCAGTGCTTTTTTTCAACATTTTTTCAACAAAGTCCCCATTTTCTGTTATAATAAGCTCCACTCTTCTGGAAAGATGTTGCCCTAGATTTAGTGGATCTTCCAACCCGTGTAAAGCGTACAGTATTTTCATGGAGCTGGCTTTGTGCACAGGGGCAGCGTCTTGCTGGAACAGGTTTAGAAGGGAAAATATCATGCCATTCAAAAACAATATACAATTTGTGGAAAAACCACATGTGGCTGGAAAGGTCGGGTGTCCAAATACTTTTGTCCATACAGTGTATTATATGAAAAGGTTTTCTTCCATGGAAATCTATGTATATTATGCATATTGTACTTCACAATCAAGCCTACGAATTTCTGTGTATTGAAAATAATAATCAATGAAATCAATTATCAGTGAATTAAACATCTGGCTGAAAAACTGGTGAATATTTAATGATGCAAAAAGCAAGACGTTTTATTAACTCTTTGATTAACAGTCGAAAAAGCTGAGAAGAAAAGCAATAAATCAATGCACAGTAATTCAGAGTTGTCTAGGATCAGGGTCAGGGATCGAACCCACAAGCAGAAAAAACTCAGAAATGAAGGAAAATTTATTGTTTTATATTTTTAAAATATAAAATGCACAAAAATTTAAAATAGCAACAAAAAATATACGTAATCCGAAATGTTTTGATTAATTAATTGATATTAATAATAAATATTAGAGTATACTTTACTATATTTATTATAATATTTTAATGTTCTTTTTTTTACATTTATTTATTTATTTATTTATTTATTTATTTATTTTTAATACTAATTATTACAAAATAAATTACAATAACTCAAACAAATCAAACACAATGCCAGAGCAAAATTAATTAGAGCCAGAACCCATTTTTTTTTAAAGTTTTGATTAATTAATTGATATGAATAATACATATAAGGTATACTTTACTCTTTACTATATTTATTGTACTATTTTAATGTAATTATTTTTTTTTTTTTTACATTCATTTAGTTTTTTGTATTGTTTAAATATTAATTATTAAAATATAATTTACAATAACTAAAAGAAAAACAAACACAAAGCCAGAGACAAAAAAATTCAAGCCTTATTTATTATGGCTGCCTTCCAAAACATTACGATCATCATAAAATAAATCAGTCACGAGGTGTGGAATAGTCTCGAGTGTTAAGAGATGTGGAACAGAATAGTCTCGGAACAATAGAACTCAATATCAAGAGATTAACATTGGCATCTTGTTTCAATCAGGAGGACGTAACAATTATAAAAAAGAGGAAAATAATGGGTTGTATTTGGTTATTGGCACGTGAGATGAAACACGGGTCATTTTATATATAATGATATGTGACAAGTCTGTGCTGAATCTGTTCTCTCTGATAACATGCCTTATATTAGAGTCAGATATTTTAATACAGTCTCAGAATGAAATATAACTGAAGAGTCATTTTGAAGCTGTTAGGAATATTAAGATAAATGTTTTCTATTTAATACAGTCTTTTAGAGCAGTATAGGATCTAATTTACTTTGCATGGAAGTAAGGTTGGAATTTTTAAGGAGGTCTTGCAGACGTTGGTCTGAGATGTTACATTACAAACTAGTGTGAAGCTTTAAAAAAAAAAAACATGTATACACCGATCATAGCAGAGCTTCTGCATTGTTTTATAATTTCAAGTTCAAAATAATTGCTCTAAAAGCTAGAAAGCAAGAGCTTCTTTATTTATTTGCCGATTTGGCATCCCATATTCCCATCCTAAACCTACATGGAATTGGTGCTGTGGCACATTTCTGTTTAGTGTGGGAAAGAACGATGAAAATTCTCCTTATCCATGCAAACCTAATCAGGCTCGCACCAACGTCACACCAAAACACAGCTAGTCTCTGTAGACAAACATTTACATACGAAAAAACGTTTACATTTTGAAAACGCTTGTATTACTGTACCAGGCATTCATATGATCCATGAGGTTATTGCGGAGGTTGAACTCTTTTTATATAAATATATAGTATAATGTTATATAAATGTATATAGAAAAAGCATTTATAAATACCGTAAAGTATTCGCCCCTCCCCTTTATGATTTTTTTTTTTTTTTTGTTGCATATTTAAGACACTTCAGTGAACAACTTTTAATATTACACAAAGATAACCGAGTAAAAACAGTTTTTAAATAATTTTATTTATCAAGGGGCAAAAAGCTTCCCTAATCTACCCTGCCCTATGTGAAAAAGTAATCATCCCTAAAACTAATAAGTGGTTGCACCAGCCTTGGGAGCAACAGCTGCATGAGTTTGTGATCAGGGTCACGCCACAGCATCTCAATCGGAATTAAGTTCGGACTTTATCTAAGCCAATTTGAAAACATTTTTGAGCCATTC